>JARQOC010000004.1:70547915-71092915 GCA_033576535.1 Allobates femoralis | reverse complement strand
AGCACTAATGGTGCTTTCCTATGTTGATTTTTTTTCTCCCTGCATTGAAAAAGTAGCAACGTGCCAATTCTTCAGACGTGTTGTGCTAGGAAGTGTTCTAAATTAGAAGAAAAAAGTCACATCCCAAAAAAAGTGTTTTAAAAGTTCACAGAAAAATCCCATTTTTGGTGGCATAGGGTGGGGGGGGTTCAGATTTTTCAGCTAGAAAGCCGCCCAAGTCAAAGACTAGAAGCCACCCGGCTCGGAGACCTGGTGCCACCTTGCTCAGAGTCAACACTGCAGCCCTTTTCATCTAGACAGCTGGCATCAGTGGTCCGGATCCGGACTAACGTTCCCTCCCTATGTGACAAGTCAGGTGCAATGCTGCATTTCTCATATAACCATTACATTTGATTTACCTTTGTTATGTTTTCCATTTTCCAGACACCAAGAAACAGAAGGAACAAAGACCTGCAAAGTGTAAGTTTCTGTATAAAGAAAATAGTATTTGCCTCTCCTTATCATAGATTAAGCCGTCCAGCCATATGTGGTACTCCAGCCATCTGCCTTGACTTTTACGGCTTTGAGCATTAAGAAATTCACTGGCGAATCCCGATTGTATATAAAATCTTCAATCTTTATTTCTCCATTAAAAATCAGATAGGTCGGGGGTATATCTCATACATGTTTCTGGCATAAACGCCCTTACTCATCGAGATACAAGTCCCTAGTGATACACGGTTTAAAACCATTTAGTAACCAACCACTGATGGTATAACACACCTGTGTACAATCAATGACATTTGAAGACACATTCTTTTTGCAATCCCAAGAGTTTCCCAACCTAAAATGATACAAATCACTATAGATACAAAGTATCGCCCCTATAGTTCATACCATTTGGATGTGTCTAATTGTATCATCCAGAACACTTCACGTAGGAGCAGCTTTTTCTGTATATCGCCTCCTCTCACTGAACTGTCAATTGTTTTTCTACACAATAGAAGGAAAAATGATTTAAGCTCCCATCATGTTTACTTACAAAATGTTTACAAGCCCCTGAATATGCAGCATTTTTATTCTTTATATTGGTGACCTGTTCTGCTATTCTCCTTTTTAATTTTCTGATTGTACAGTCTATATATTTGATATTACAAGATTTACAGAAGATAAACTACACCACGTAGTTCATATTACAATTTATAAACCTTTTTATATCTGTTACTGCATCTATTTTGCGTGTTTGCAGTGTGTATTGGCACATGCAGCTTAACCAGGTTCTATCAGTCATCTATAGTGGAGTATATAGGCTGGGAGAGAGAATAGCACCAATAGATTTACCTCTCCTGGGTACACAGATCATGCCATCTCCCAAGAGTTTATTGAGATTTTGATGTTGATATAGTATTGGGGTGTACTGTTTAATAACTGCACGTATAGAATTGAATTGGCAACTATATGGGGTACTGAATACTGTGCTATTCCTCATCTCATTTTTACTTTATTCAGAGCTATATCCAATAGTTTGTTATAGCCTCTATTCAGAAGTCTATTTCTCACTACCTTCGCTTGTTGTCTACATAGATCATAATCGGAAATATTCCTGTAAACCCTGTTGAATTCTCCACATGGAATTGCATTGATTGTGTGTGTCGCATGGCAGCTGTCGGCCCTTAGGGTTGTATTCCCACCGATTTGGTTTTCTAAAATTGTGGTATCTCACTGTCTATCGCCTTACACGTGCCCTCCGCTCCGCAAGTGACCTAAGACTGACATCATCTACAATCTGAATCTCCCACTCCCGTCTCCAGGACTTCTCACGAGCTGCACCAATTCTCTGGGTTGCATTACCAAAAATAATGTAGTTAATTCCCAATGCACACAGTTTTAAGCCAGCCATAAAAATGTATTTCCTTAGACTGGCCTGTCACCTTACTTACCTTACTATTCACATTTTGCACTTGAAAAATGTACATTAGATTCAAAGAAAAAGATTCCCATGAACCTGTTGGTAGTCCTTGTCCACCGGATTAACACTCTGCAGACCTCAATGATGACCATACGCTAGGCCGACCAATCAGGAGAAGTGAAGGAGGTCGTTCTCGGTTCCAATACATCGACCACAGACTACATCTTTTTCCTATGCTAATACTGTGTGACTAACCCCCAGGACAATAGTGTGGTTTGTGCTCAAAGTATGATTAGTTCATACACACATCACTGAGAAATGTATGTTAGGGCCACGTCACACACACAGATATCTGTGCAGATATTGTTCACAGATCTCTGGTTGCAGTGAATTCATGGACACATTGTTCCATTTGTACACAGCCACAAAATGGAACAATGTGTCCATGATTTCACTGCAACCAGGGATCTGTGAACAATATCTGCCCAGATATCTGTGTGTGTGACGTGGCCCTTAGAAAGACTTTGCATAAATCAATGGTTCAGGCGAACATACAACACTTGGTAATTAGCCTTATCCAGGGAATGTTGCCTCTTTCTCCATTTATGAGCCATTTCTTCCCCTCCCGCCTATTTCCTGAATACACAATCCACCCAGAAAAATGGGTCCGTTCTTGTCTAGATCAAGACGACTGCCAGCACCATGAATCGTCAGGTTACACAAGTGATGGAGGGGAAGAGAGAGAGATCGTGCTCAGCTTTCTAATCATCCCAGAGCTGGGTTCACATCTACCCTGCTCAGTGCTGCTGTATAACCGCTTCTGTCTGTGTATGCAGAAAAGAAATGTATTTCTCTTTGCTTACAAGCCTGAATAAGACAGTGCAGTTTACATATGGGAGACTAACAGCCAAGGCTTCAAATCACAGTCTGTGCAGTCACTGTATGAAAGTGAATTTACCCCTTAGAAAAGGATAGTCTGGACTAGTATGTTGTGGCTGTGAGTAGGGCTAGGACCATACTGGATGTAAGTCTAAGTAATTAAATTAAAGGGATTGTCCAGGATTGGGTTTAAAATCTGCAATCACTATATGTGACTGCAGACTTGTTATCCTCACAGTGCGCACTGTCAGGATTCTCTTATGCCGGGAACGGAAAAGTGAGTGACTACAAGTATGCAAATTGCATAAGCGCGGTCACATGCAGACTAGACGTGAGCGACCTTGCTCAATACTGATGAACTGAGCAAATCGCATACTTGCAGTCACGCGCACACCTAATCCCGACACCGGAGAATCCTGATAGTGTGCACTGTGCACGATGTGAGGATTGACCAGTCTGCAGACTTTAAAGTCAAGTCTGGACAACCCCTTTAATTAATTTACAAAGGGCCCAAATACTTTGTTGCATTTGCACCTTGTTTTGTCCAGTTTTCAATATTTTACGGCGGTTTTTCACATTTGTGCCTAATTTTCTTTTTCATTTACACCTTGTTTAGAGTCTTTTTTTTTTTTTGTGGTTGTGTTTTTGTTTTCTGGTCATCATAATGGGAGACCCAGACAATGTTTAGGTTTAGGGCACTGCCCTCCGGAGGTCACACAAGGTACTACAAGTTTGTAGACACCGCCTCCTCCGCTTATAAACCCCTACCGCAGGGAACATCCTCAGTTTTAAACTTAGTGTGCTCGGAGGATCACGCTGTGCTTGCACTTCACTGCATTCTCACTACTTACGTGATGGCGTCTGAAGACAAGGTAATATGGTCCTGGTCGGGACCTGCGACAGCCTCCCCGCTCACCCTTGTGGCACACGCTGGTGGAGGTACCGGAGGGCCTAGAGCCTGGACACTTGGTGTTCTCCCGGTACGCTGTCGCGCTTCTTTCCATCCCTCTCTGGGGGCTCTGGAGAGTGGGAGATGGGAGCCTTGCACAGCTCCGCTCCGTCCGAGGCCTCCCTAAATGGTGCTTACAGACCGGACTGGAGCCAGCCCAGTCCGAGGCCTCCCTAAATGGTGCTTACACTCCGGACTGGGCTGAACCCCCGTCCGAGGCCTCCCTAAATGGTGCTTACAGACCGGACCGGCACTGAGGCACCTTGTGTGTCTCCTGTGTGCCTGGGGGTAGTGTCTGTCACTTTTTGTGTCCTGACACTCAGACCGCGCGTTACCCTCGGGTCCGCGGATCTGGAGGTGTACCCTGTGCTGGGGTCACCCTGGCTGACCGCCCTGTGTGTCACAGGGGCTGAGGCCGTAGACTGCTGATCTTTGGATGTAATTGCAGTCTGTGTGTGTGTAATGTGTGTTTTACACTAATTTCCCGCGCTGCGGGCTCCAGCACCTCCATTATGAGGCTGCCTGGAGGAGAGGAGGCAGCCCTTGCGGTGACGTCACCGGGGGGCGTGTGTGTGTGCTTCCCGCGTGTTCTCGGCGCCGCCCACAACTTTACTGGCGGCGGCCATCTTCTCCCTCACTTCCCGGCTGGGATCTACGGCAGCGCGTGTCTGCACTTCAGAGGGAGACCGGAACTCGCGGAGGTCACACACACACACCGCTTCCTCCCACCGCTTTACTGCGGTCGGTAAGCCACCGGGATTCCCGGTTTGTTTGTCTGTACGACTTGGCTTATACATCCCCTACTGTGGCTATGTCCTCAGTTAGGAAGCTTGCTGCTAAGGCGGCGGATGCCACCATTACCTGTTCCACATGCAATGGGACTCTGGTGGAGGGGTCCTGCAATAACTGCGGACGCCCAGAGGCCCGGACTGTCACTGCTGAGTCAGCAACTCCGGGATTATACCCTGAGGTTCAGGTGATCCCAGGACCATGGGAAACGCAGAATAGGATTAATGAATCCCTGCTGTCCCAGATGTCCTCCATGTCGCAGTCACTGGAGGCACTTCATAGGAGACTGGAAAACCCAGCTACTCCTTCCAGTTACCCCCGAGTGTCTCCCTCTTCTGCTGTGAGGCCCCTTAAGCGGGCTCGTCGTGAGGAGTCACCCGAGCTCCAGGCTCTCTCTGAGGAGGAGCGTTCCTCTGATGGTGAGGAAGATGATGGGGGGTCTACTCTCGGGTCTGTGTCTGAACCTCCAGATGGGGTGGAGGATCTGGTGTCCTCCATCAATGAGACCTTACGTCTCGTGACTCCCCCTGAAGAGGTTATCGTGCACCCGAAGGAGGTCTATCAATGGCTGCGGCCAGAGGCTAGACCAAGTGGCTCTTTCATGGACCACACTAATTTTGGAAGGGTGGTTAGAGCACCCAGGTTACATCCTGGGCGGCGCTATGTCCGCAAACCTAAGGACAATCGCTTCCCCTTCTCCCAGGAGGTGCTTCAGGAATGGTCGCAGTCTCCAAAGGTGGACGCTTCCATGACTAGAATTGCTGCACGTTCCCTGTTTTCTGCCTCTGATAGCTCCTCATTGAAGGATGCAACTGATAGACAGGTCGAGCAACTCGCCAAGTCTTCCTATGAGGCTGTGGGGTCTTCATTTGCCCCTAATTTTGCCACAGTCTGGACCTTACAAGCGATTACTACCTGCTTGGATGGTATCACGGACCTGGCGAGATCCAGTCCAGAGGTCCTGGCGCTTACTGAGAGGGCAAGGGCCTATGCGGACTATGCCAGGACGGCATCTTTGGAAACTGCCACTCGCTCAGCTGTGGCTTCGGCCAATGCGATAGCGATCCGCAGGTTGTTGTGGCTACGTCTTTGGGACTCAGATGCCACATCTAAGAAGATTTTGCAGAATCTTCCATTCGCTGGTGACAGGCTTTTTGGCACCGAGCTGGACAAGCTGATAAAGGATTCTGCTGAGTCTAAGATACGCCAGAATAAGCCTAAGCCACGGTATACCGTTAAAAGGAACCCTAAACAGTGGTCCTTTCGCTCCAGCTCACAGTCATCCACGACGTCCGCTCGCGCGGACCGAGGGGGCAAGCCAGCTACTCAGTGGCGCTCCAAGAGTCGTCAGAAGAAGCCGGCGGGGGCAGCAGCTGCCACCCCCAAGCCCGCCTCGACATGACTCGCTCTCTCATCCTGCCTCCCCACAGGTGGGGGGCCGCCTGTCTCGATTCCAGGACAGGTGGCTACGTCACGTTCAAGATCAGTGGGTTCGAGACGTAGTCTCGCGAGGTTACAGGATAGAGCTGACATCAAGACCGTTATCCCGATTCCATCGGTCTGTTCCATCCCCAGAAAAGGCTCAGGCTTTTTACCTGGTGTTGGAGGGACTCCGCAGAGACGGAGTAGTGGTCCCAGTGCCCACGGCAGAGAGGTTCAGGGGTTTCTACTCCAACCTCTTTATTGTCCCGAAAAAGGACGGATCCTTCCGCCCGGTTCTGGACCTCAAATTGTTCAACCGTCACGTGTTGGTTCGGAAATTCCGCATGGAATCCCTGCGCTCCGTGATCGCGGCTGTGTCGCAGGGAGACTTCCTAGCTTCCATCGATATCAAGGACGCTTACCTTCACGTGCCCATTGCACCGGCTCATCAGCGCTGGTTACGATTCGCAGTGGGGGACGAACACTTCCAATTTGTGGCCCTGCCCTTCGGGTTGGCCTCAGCACCACGGGTATTCACGAAGGTGATGGCCTCTATGATGGCTCTCCTGCATGTGCAGGGTCACGCCGTCATACCCTATCTGGACGACCTATTGGTCAGGGCGCCATCGGAAGACCTTTGTCGGGTGAGCCTGGAGGTGACCATGAGGTCTCTGGAACAGTTCGGGTGGCTTCTCAATACTCAGAAGTCGACCCTGGTTCCGACCCAGTCATTGACATATCTGGGCATGGATTTCCACACGGACTCGGCTCTGGTGTCTCTACCCCAGGCCAAGCAGCTGGCGATCCACTCAGGAGTACAGAATGTTCTCCTGTCACCTCACTCATCCCTTCGGGCGTTGATGAGACTGGTGGGACGCATGGTAGCGGCGATAGAGGCGGTGCCCTTTGCACAGTTTCGTCTCCGTCCTCTCCAGCTGGAGATTCTTCGCCGATGGGACAAGAGAGCGATCTCTCTGAATCGGTTGGTGGCACTGTCACAACCGACCAGGGACTCCCTGCAGTGGTGGCTCCAGCCACGTCACTTGTCACGGGGCCGGTCATTCCTCAAACCGTCATGGTTAGTGGTGACCACCGACGCCAGTCTGAAGGGCTGGGGTGCGATGTTCTTACACCACAGGGCTCAAGGCCTCTGGACTCAGTCGGAGTCGACGTTGCAGATCAACGTACTGGAGATCAAGGCGGTCTATCTGGCGCTCCTGGCGTTTCAGAAATTCCTGACAGGACAGCCCATTCGGGTACAGTCCGACAACGCGACGGCCGTCGCCTACATAAATCATCAGGGAGGGACCAGAAGCGCTCAGGCCCTCGCCGAAGTCCACCGCATTCTGTCGTGGGTAGAGGAAAACGACTGCCTGATCTCCGCAGTTCACATCCCAGGGGTCGAGAACTGGGAGGCCGACTACCTGAGCCGGCAGGGGATGGACGCCGGAGAGTGGTCTCTACATCCAGACGTCTTCCGGGACATCTGCGGCAGGTGGGGCACTCCGGACGTGGATCTGATGGCCTCACGGCTGAATCATCAGGTACCCCAGTACGTGGCGAGATCGTGGGATCCTCAGTCTCTGGGGGCAGATGCCCTGATCCTGAGTTGGTCCAGATTCCAGCTGCCATATGTGTTCCCGCCTCTGGCTCTGATTCCCAGGGTTTTGTGGAAAATCAGGTCGGAGTGCAGAGTAGCCATCCTAGTGGCTCCGGATTGGCCCAGGAGGTCCTGGTATCCGGACCTGTGGCAACTGTCAGGCGGACACAGGTGGGCTCTTCCAGAACGCGCAGATCTTCTCGCGCAAGGCCCATTCTTCCACCTCAATTCCAGGGCCCTCAGATTGACTGCATGGCTCTTGAGGCCTGGCTGCTGACATCCAGGGGTTTCTCCCCTACAGTGGTGGCCACTATGAATCGGGCTAGGAAGCCAGTTTCCAGGAAGATGTACCACAGGACGTGGAAAATCTTTTTTACCTGGTGTGCCTCTGGTGGACGGTCCCCGTGGCCCTTGTCTATCCCGACGTTGTTGGCCTTCCTACAGTCGGGTTTGGAGTTGGGATTATCCCTTGGCTCTTTGAAAGGTCAAGTATCAGCACTTTCTGTGCTGTTTGACAGGCGATTGGCGCTCCTCCCGAAGGTCCGTCAATTTCTGCAGGGGGTGTCGCGGATGGTTCCGCCCTACAAGAGACCTCTGGACCCTTGGGACCTTAACATGGTCCTGGCGGCATTGCAGAAACCGCCGTTTGAGCCTCTGAGGGATGTTTCTCTATCTCGTCTGTCACAGAAAGTGGCCTTTCTGGTGGCGATTACATCTCTGAGGAGGGTCTCAGAACTGGCTGCACTATCGTGCAAGTCACCCTTTCTGGTGGTTCACCAAGACAAGGTGGTGTTGCGCCCACGGCCAGAATTCTTGCCGAAGGTGGTTTCAACTTTTCACCTGAACCAGGAGATTGTTCTCCCATCATTTTGCCCCGCTCCCGTTCATCAGGTTGAGCGCGACCTCCATACTCTGGATCTTGTGAGAGCTGTACGCATTTATGTGTCCAGGACCGCCTCCTTTAGGAGTTCGGATTCCTTATTTGTTCTTACGACAGGTCGCTGTAAGGGGTCCGCGGCTTCGAAGTCAACCTTAGCCAGATGGATTAAGGCTTCCATTCAAGAGGCTTACCGGTCTTCTGGTTTGCCTCTCCCGGTGGGATTGAAGGCTCACTCTACCAGAGCCGTAGGTGCCTCCTGGGCCTTGCGACATCGAGCGTCTGCTCTACAGGTGTGTCAGGCGGCCACTTGGTCCAGCCTGCACACTTTCTCTAAGCACTATATGGTGCATGCCCATGCCTCTGCGGATGCAAGTTTGGGCAGGCGGGCTCTCCAGGCGGCGGTTGCCCACCTCTAAAGGGAACCATGTGTTATCCGTCTTGTTGAGGAACTCTTCCCGCCCTGGGGTATTGCTTTAGGACATCCCCATTGTCTGGGTCTCCCATTATGATGACCAGAAAAAAGAGAATTTTGTTTACGTACCGTAAATTCTTTTTTCTTTAATCATCAATGGGAGACCCAGCACCCACCCAGTTGTTCCTTTGCATGTTTTGCATTTGTTCTGTTCTCTGTTGAGACAGTGTTTGCCGGGTTGTTGAACCGTCTGTGTACGGCGTTCTTCCCGATGTTTCGGGTGTGGTTTATTTCCTCCTCGCAGCTTATGGACCAAACTGAGGATGTTCCCTGCGGTAGGGGTTTATAAGCGGAGGAGGCGGTGTCTACAAACTTGTAGTACCTAGTGTGACCTCCGGAGGGCAGTGCCCTAAACCCCATTGTCTGGGTCTCCCATTGATGATTAAAGAAAAAAGAATTTACGGTACGTAAACAAAATTCTCTTTTTTTTTGTGTTCGCTTGGTTTGGGGTTTTCAGATTTGTTCTCTTGATTTATATTTTGCAATGTTTAAAAAAAAAATCACAATTTTTTTTATTTTGCGCCAATGTATTCCAATCCCAGACAGGAGTGGTGTTACGTAAACCAGAATATTTGATCCTATAATATCGCAAGAGAAGGTTACAAAATAAAAAAATAAAAAATAAAAAAAAATTAAAAAATAAAGATAGATAATGTTTCACTTTGTCCTAAATTCATGAACTGCCCGGGCCATTTGAAAGAATAGATCTCAAAAAGACGGCAACAAATACAAGACTTAAAAAAACTAATGATGAATTTGGGGTCAAAGTATATTAGAACATTCCTAAACCTTTTATCATGTTGGTGTTTATCATTTTTGAAGTGTTTGGTGTCAGTGATGCCCATGTGTGTCTGTGTGTACCGCAGCCCGGCCGCAGTTTGATTGGCGCGATGCCCTCTGCCTGGACTCGCAGCTGACGGAGGAGGAGATCATGATCCGGGACAGCTTCCGCTCTTACTGCCAGGAGAGACTCATGCCGCGGATCCTGATGGCAAACCGGCAGGAAGGTAGAAATGATGGCTGCGGATCCGCTCTCCCTGCTGTCCCGTCTTCTCCCGACCTATAACATCACCTTGGTGTCTTTCTAGCGTTTGACCGGGAGATCATGTCAGAGATGGGAGAACTAGGTGTGCTGGGATCTACCATTAAAGGTAACAGATCACGCATTGTATTTATGTGATCATATGATACGATTCACCATTGGTCAATGCTTCTCTCCAGGTTATGGCTGTGCCGGGACCTCGTATGTAGCGTACGGGCTGCTGGCCCGAGAAGTGGAGCGGGTGGACAGCAGCTATCGCTCCGTGATGAGCGTCCAGTCCTCCCTGGTGATGCATCCGATCTCCGCATATGGCACAGAGGAGCAGAAGCAAAAGTATCTTCCTAGATTAGGTAATGGTGCGCCAGGCCAAAGGGTCGTAGTGCTGCCCGCTGTGTGAATGGTTACCAGTGTGAGTTATTTCTGCTCTCTTGGTGTAGTAGTGTCTGCAATGAAACGGTCTCTTATGTTGTAGTAGAGTCTGCGCTTTGTGTTCTTTTAATGGTATAATAATGTCTGCGCTGCGTCTTTTATGGTGTCGTAGAGTCTGTGTTGTAAGTGTGTTATGGTGAAATAATGTATGCACTGTATGTGTCTTTTATGGTGTAGTAATGTATGCACTGTAGGTGACCTTATGGTGTAGTGGTGTCTAACTGCATGTGTCGTAATGTAGTAGTGTCTGCGCTGTGTTTTTCTCCTTCGCCTCATTGTGGGATACAGGATCATGTGTGTTATGCTGCTGCCACTAGGAGGCGAAACTGAGCAGAATCTGCAAAAGAGTTACATTGGCTCCTCCTCTGCAGTATACACCCCTGCAGCAGGCACTGCCTCACCAGCTTTTGCTTAGTGTCATTAGGAGGCACACCTAAATTTTTAATCTTCATTTGAATTTTTACTTTTTTCTTTTTTTTTTCTTTCAAAGAAGAAGAAAGTGGGTCCCTGGCGAGACCCCCGGCATGCTGCTTCCTCGGCTCCCCACCATTGGGGCACCGGGTTGAAGTTGAGATATCCTTACATATGCCGCACTCTTTCCTCGGCATGCCGCTGTTGGGGTGCTGGGTTGAGGCTGAGACATCCCAGCATAACATCCTCCTTCTTCAATTCCCCATTAATGGGGACCTGGGTGGAAGTTGAAGTCCCATATCATCTCCTCACATATCAAGCAACAAGCTTCTGAAGCAAGAAACAGCAGGAGACATCCCCCTAATCACCCCATGGGTCATTAGGCTGTGGCACCACAGGTACCAGCAACGCAAGCAGCTGCACTTAGCTGCAGGGCACCAGGACACATTATAGTTAATATTCTCAGTGCTGGGACCGGTACTGTTTGCAGAGGGGACCCAGCTCCAGGAATCTGGCGGGGTCCGGGTCCGTTCTGGTCACAGACCAGACTTCCGCACTGACCCTCCACCGTTTTCGGGTCCCGCATCTAAGCGAGCCCCCAGCTTTGGGCCTGGCACCTATGCTACCTTCACTGCAATGCCCCCGCTCCGCTCACTGGATGACACCGATGTACGTCATAGCAGGGGGTGAAACGGACCTAGTGGGCGCTTTTCGCTCATCGTGAGATTTGCAGCGCGCCTTTTTCTCCTCTCCACCCCTTCTTCCTCTCTCCCTCACTCAGCTCCGCCATTACGCCGCACGAGGGGAGCACACACACCGCATCTGGCCATTCGGTCTTGGCGGGGTACAGGAATCGCTGGGCTGCAGCTGAGGCGCGCTTCAGGTGGTAAGACCTCTGCAGAGGCCCTGTCACTGTAGAGGTTTTCTTCTCTCCCTGCCTTCCTCTGCACAGGCACTGTTCACACACAGGGGATCTGTTTACACACAGGAGATCTCAATAAATACAAGGGAATGATGGGAGTGCTGGTGTGTCACGGTCCGCGCTGCTGTGGCATGAATAAACTCACCAAAGAGACAGCAGTTATTCCATCCTTTTATTTCCTCCTCTCTCCTACGCGTTTCAGCGCCACACCCGGTGAATGTCCCTGAGGAAGGCGCCGGGTGTGGCGCTGAAACGCGTAGGAGAGAGGAGGAAATAAAAGGATGGAATAACTGCTGTCTCTTTGGTGAGTTTATTCATGCCACAGCAGCGCGGACCGTGACACACCAGCACTCCCATCATTGTCTTGGATTTAAACCACTATCCAGTGGTCGGTGGAGGTCCTGCAGCAGCTGGAACACTGATTCCAAAACGCCTTCAAACCAGTTGTGGGGATCACAACTGGACCAGGTGAGCAGCTTCACAGCACCACCACCTTACACAAGTGTCATCAGTGATAGGGCACTATTGCGCCTCTTGTCCCCCTCCCTATTTTCTTTTTACAATAAATACAAGGGATCTCATCACAATGTCTGGCTCTAAGGGCAAAAGGACCACCAGGGCATTTAATGCATATTATGCCACCTGCACAGTCTGCAGGGCTCCTCTACCTGGTGGATGCACTTCTCCACATTGCTAGAACTGCATCCAGGATACGGTGACATAACCCCCCATTGCTCTGGCATCTACCAGTGCACCTGATACTGTGCCAGCATGGGCCATTATTATGTCCTAATCTATGTCGCAATCTATTGAAAAATTGACCTTGACTTTACTCCAGACTCTGCAGACTTGCTCTTCTCCCTGCTCCACTGCCCAGCCGTTACAAGTCACTAAGGGCGAAGCCTCGGATCACGGACGGGTTACTGACTTGGTCCTATCTTCCTCTAGTTTCTGGATGCAAAAGGGTCCAGAGAACACCCTCTCCAGTGTCCTCTCACAGTTCTAGGGCGTCCCCAACCTGGAAAAGCCACTAAGACTGCCAGGAGTCTGAGGGTCCCTATGATCCTGCTTCAGACTTGGACTTAGACGTGGTCCTAGACCTAGACCCACCGGACACAGTGGCTCTGGTTGAGGACTTAATTACATCCATTAATCAGGTACTGGATGTATCAGACCCACCGGCCGATACTCCAGAACATAAAGTCTCTTTTAAAAGAGCCAAGAGACCACATAAATATTTTGTGGATCACCCTGAATTTCAGGAGATCCTCCAAAAGCATAGGTGACATCCCGAAAAAAGATTTGGCAACCGCAAAACTCTCGAAGCGCGTTACCCTTTCTTACCAAAAGTAACCCAGGATTGGGCTGATCCGCCCCAAGTATCCCGACTAGCTGCACAGACACTTCTGTCCTTATCAGACAGTTCGACAATTAAGGACGCAACTGACCGCCAGGTGGAGCAGATGGCTAAATCTGTCTTTGATGTCTCAGGGTCCTCGTTGGTCCCAGCGTTTGCCTCAGTCTGGGCAGCCAAAGCCATTATGACTTGGACCGGTAACTTACATACCGCATTGCGATCTACAGATGCTGACCCAGCTCTGTCAGATCAGGCAGGTCAAGTATCAGTCACTGCGGATTACTTACTGCATGCAGCTCTAGACTCCGCAAATTGCGCAGCGGCGTCCAATGCTATCACAATCAGACGCACCCTTTGGTTACGGGAATGGAAGGCGGATGAAGCTTCTAAGAAGTCTCTCACAAGCCTCCCCTAGCTTAGTGGCCGTCTCTTTGGTCAAAAATTAGACAAACTAATCTGATGCTACAGGAGGCAAGAGTACTTCTCTTCCCCAACGCAAACTGAAGAGGCCCTTCAATCGCCGACAACAAACACTATTCCAGTCCTTTTGGAATTCGTTCGGCCTCAAGGCCAGCGCAAACAGGCAATCGCTCACCACGCCGGGAGTGTGCGCAGGCTACCTAATAATCAATTACGAACTGGCAATCCCAATCTTGCCAGTCCAAACCTAAGGGATCAAGATCCCATAGGTTTTCCTCCTCATGACTTTTTTCCCCCCCAGAAGACACCTTACAAGTAGGCGGCTGACTTTTATGCTTTTGTCAAGTCTGGCTAGCCACTATAGACAATAACTGGGTCAGAGAACTGGTGTCTTCTGGTTACAATATAGAGTTAATTTCCCGTCCACCCAATCGGTTTTTCATGTCTATCCCTCCAAAACCACCGTCCAAGGCTCACGCCTTTTTCAAGGCAGTCGATTCACTGTTAAAAACAGGAATCCTTGTACCGGTCCCTCTGGACGAGCGCTTCTATGGGTTCTACTCGAACCTGTTCGTGGTACCCAAAAAAAGAGGTATGGTACGGCCCATTCTGGACCTAAAACAACTAAACAAATTTGCCCAGGTGCACTATTTTCGCATGGAGTCTCTTCGCTCCATCATATCGTCCATGGAGGAGGGAGAATTCCTCGCCTCCATCGACATACAAGATGCGTACCTCCACATACCAATCTCTCCAGCTCATCAAAGATTCTTCCAGTTCGCAATCAACCAGGACCACTACCAGTTTGTGGCTCTCCCGTTCGGACTTGCCACAGCTCCCAGAGTGTTCACCAAGGTCATGGCGGTCGTCATGACCATTCTTCACTCAAGAGGAGTAGTCATCCTTCCATACTTGAATGACCGGCTCATCAAGGCTCCTACACTCAGGGCTTGCGAACAATGCGTTTCCATCTCGGTAGACACGCTACGTCGCCTAGGCTTGGTAGTCAACCTCCAAAAGTCTTCGCCAGTAGCAAGACAGTCTCTGACATTTCTAGGAATGCAATTCAATACCTCCAGAGGTCTGGTGCTCTTTCCTCAGGAAAGAGCACTGGCTCTCCGCCAAGGAGTCCGCACCCTCCTTCTTCCGTCCCCTCGGTCATTTTGCTTTGCCATGAGAGTCCTAGGCAGGATGGTCCCATCTATGGAAGCAGTCCCTTTTGCCCAGCTTCACGTCAGGCCTCTCCAGCTGGCCATACTAGCATCCTGGGACAGGAGTCCTTTTTTCCCTGGACAGGAAGTTCCAGCTGTTGATCACAACGAGACGCTCCCTTCACTGGTGGCTCAGACCGACCTCCCTCACGCGACAGAAATCCTTTCTTCCGGTTCACTGGAAAGTCTTAACCACCGACGCAATCCTGATGGGTTGGGGAGCGGTATACCTGCATCACGGAGCACAAGGAACATGGTCCAAACCCATAAACCTCCTGGAGATTTGAGCTATATTCCTGGCACTGAAAGCCTTCAATCGTTTCCTGGCAGGAAGCCATGTCACAATGCAATCATACAATGCCACGGTGGTGGCATATATCAATCACCAGGGCGGAACCCGCAGTGTCCAGGCGATGCATCAAGTCCAGCACATTCTACACTGGGCAGAATCGACAGCATCGGTACTATCAGCAGTACACATACCGGGAGTGGACAACTGGGAAGCAGACTTACTCAGTCGGCAAGGCATAGATTCAGGAGAGTGGTCCCTACATCCTGACGTCTTCCAACAAATATGCTGTCGCTGGGGAACTCCGGATGTGGACCTAATGGCATCAAGGTTCAATGCCAAAGTTCCCACCTTCATGGCCAGGTCACACGACCCGCAGTCTGTGGGAGCAGACGCCTTGGTTCAAGATTGGACACAAGTCCGCCTTCCTTACATATTCCCGCCTAATACCCAGAGTCATACGGAAGATCAAACAGGAGGGCATTCCAGTCAATCTTATACCGTGTTTCCCCGAAAATAAGACCGTGTCTTATATTTTTTTGGGGGCCAAAAGTGGCCCCCGGTCTTATTTTCGGGGGGGGACTTATATTGGCAGCCCCAGCCTCCCATCCACACTGCAGCCTCTCATCACACACACCCATACACACACACACACACACATACACACACACACATGCATACATACACACACACACACAAATGTGTGTGGACCCGTGATGTCACATGGGCGTCGCTGGGCTGTGATTGGCTCAGGACCCGTGAGCCAATCACAGCCCAGCGGCGCCTAGGTGACATCACGGGTCCTGAGCCAATCACAGCCCAGCGACGGCCGGGTGACATCACGGGTCCTGCGCTCCCATTGGTGCAGGGCCTGACCTGGGCGGGGATTCTGGATAAAGCAGGAAGTGGCCCGGGGCAGCACCGATCAATAGGGAAACGGACCGGACCGCACCACACCGCAGACTGGGGCATCACAGAGGACACAGGATGGCATTGGACAGCAGGGGCAAAGGTAAGGCCTTATATTGGCCGGCCCTCCGCTCCCCCCCAGGCGGTCTTATTTTCGGGGGGGACTTATATTAGCCGGCCCTCCCGTCCCCCCTAGAAAAGAGAGGGGGGGGGGAACAAGAGGCGCAATAGTGCCCTTATCACTAGACACTAAACAAAGCAGGTGAGAAAAGGTTCACTCACCTAGTCCAGTTGTGCCACCCACAACTGGTTAAGAGGCCTGATATGATAAGTGTCCTGATGGCTGCTGCTGGACTTCCACCGGTCTCCACTCGGGTAGACGAACTTGAAGTTTTGGGAAGGAAGGTGTGTCACAGTCCGCGCTGCCAAGAAATCCGCTCGTAATAACGCTAGTAGTCAGTATCCAAAATTATCCTCTTTATTCATCCAACGCGTTTCAACGCCCTCCTGGCGTCTTCCTCAGGGATGTGCATCCCTGAGGAAGACGCCAGGAGGGCGTTGAAACGCGTTGGATGAATAAAGAGGATAATTTTGGATACTGACTACTAGCGTTATTACGAGCGGATTTCTTGGCAGCGCGGACTGTGACACACCTTCCTTCCCAAAACTTCAAGTCCCGTCCCCCCTATGCGGCCTTATAATCGGGGGGGACTTATAATCGGGGAAACACGGTAGCCCCAGACTGGCCCAGAAGCGCATGGTATGCCGACCTCATCCAGCTCACAGCAGACTTCCCCTGGTGTCTCCCAGATTGTCCAGACCTCCTCTCTCAGGGCCCGTTTTACCATCAGAATTCAGGTGCGCTGAATTTGACGGCGTGGCCCTTGAGACCTGGGTTTTGATCCAAGCAGGGTTTTCCCATGACGTGATAGAGACCATGATCAGAGCATGAAAACCGACTTCTGCTCGGATCTACCATCGCACCTATAAGGACTTTTTCGCCTGGTGCTCCTCCCGAGCTCACTCTCCATTCCCCTATTCCTTGCCAAAGGTCCTCAGTTTCCTTCAGTCAGGTCTGGAGTCCGGTCTGTTCCTAAGTTCCCTTAAGGCCAGGTCTCCTCTCTTTCAGTTCTCTTTCAATGACGCCTTGCCATCAAACCACAGGTGAAAACTTTTCTCCAGGGATTTGTTGACTGGTTTCCCCTTATAGGAGACCATTAGATGCATGGGACCTTTACCTAGTCCTAACTACGCTATAGGAACCGCCTTTTGAGCCTCTTCGGGACATTTCTCTGCACCTTCTACCTCTGAAAGTAGTTTTCCTAGTGGCAATAACTTCTCTCCACCGAGTGTCGGAACTATCGGCACTCTCTTGCAGGCCGCCCTTCATAGTGTTTCACCAGGATGTACTCCGTCCGGTTCCGTCCTTTCTCCTGAAGGTGGTGTCCTCCTTCCACCTTAATGAGGAGATTTCCTTGCCGTTTCTTTGCCCGGCACCGGTTCATCGGATTGAGAAGGCTCTGCATACTCTGGACCTTGTCAGGACACTTCGTATTTACGTGTCCAGGACTGTGCCTTTTCGGAAGACAGACTCTCTCTTCCTTCTTCCGGAAGGAAGCCGCAGGGCACGCCGGCTTCAAAGGCTACTCTGGCTAGATGGATCAGATCCACTATTCAGGATGCCTACTGGATAAAATATTTCCTGGGCACCATTCGGCACCAAGCCTCAGCACTAAAAGTGTGTAAGGCGGCCACCTGGTCCAGCCTACACATGTTTAGTAAACACTATAGTGTTCACACTCAGTCCGCAGCAGATGCGAGCCCGGGTAGATGCACCCTCCAGGCGGCAGTAGCCCACCTGTAGGTGTCTTTACAGGTAAAGTTCCAATGTTCTTTCCCACCCAGGGACTGTTTTGGGACGTCTCACGGTCCTGTGTCCCACAATGAGGCAAAGGAGAAAAGGAGATTTTTGTGTACTCACCGTAAAATCATTTTCTCTTAGCCTCTAATTGGGGGGCACAGCACCCACCCTGTTGTCCATTTTCGGGCTTTTCTTGGTTTGTCATGTTGCTCTTGAGCTTACATTGTTGCCTTCTTACAGGCTTTGTTGTCTTGTTAACTTTATTCTGTTCTCCTACTGCTTTAAGCACAAAACTGGCGAGGCAGTGCCTGCTCCAGGGGTGTATACTGCAGAGGAGGAGCCACTGTAACTCTTTAGCAGATTCTGCTTAGTGTCACCTCCTAGTGGACAGCAGCATAACACCCATGGTCCTGTGTCCCCCAATTAGAGGCTAAGAGAAAAGGATTTT
The DNA here is from genome assembly GCA_033576535.1 of Allobates femoralis. Taxonomy (NCBI): domain Eukaryota; kingdom Metazoa; phylum Chordata; class Amphibia; order Anura; family Aromobatidae; genus Allobates; species Allobates femoralis. The sequence goes on along the minus strand of JARQOC010000004.1, from coordinate 71,074,737 downwards.
ACAGTGAGTACACAAAAATCTCCTTTTTTATTGTGTTGTAGTTTTTGTACTCTAGGTGTCTTTTATGGTGTAGCAGTGTCTGTGCTGTAGGTTTCTTTTATAGTGTAGTAATGTCTGACTGTAGGTGTCATTTATGGTGTAGTAATGTCTGCGCTGTAGGTGTCTCTTATGGTGAACCAATTCCTGACTGTAGGTGTCTTTTATGGTATAGTAGTGTCAGCGCTGTAAGTGTCTTTTATGGTGTAATAGTGTCTGTGCTGTAGGCGTCCTTATGGTGTATTGGTGTCTGACTGTATATGTCTTTTATGGTGTAGTAGTGTCTGCGTTGTGTTTTTTTATGGTGTCATAGTTTTTGCACTCTAGGTGTTTATTATGGTGTAGTAGTGTCTGACTGTAGGTGTCTTATGGTGTAGTAATCTCTGCTCTTTATGTCTCTTTTATGATGTAGCAGTGTCTGCTCTATGATGTTGTAGTTTCTGACTGTAGGTGTCTTACGGTGTTGTAGTGTCTGACTGTAGGTGTCTTATGGTGTAGTAATCTCTGCTCTTTATGTCTCTTTTATCATGTAGCAGTGTCTGCTCTATGATGTTGTAGTGTCTGACTGTAGGTGTCTTATGGTGTAGTAATCTCTGCTCTTTATGTCTCTTTTATCATGTAGCAGTGTCTGCTCTATGATGTTGTAGTGTCTGACTGTAGGTGTCTTATGGTGTAGTAATCTCTGCTCTTTATGTCTCTTTTATCATGTAGCAGTGTCTGCTCTATGATGTTGTAGTGTCTGACTGTAGGTGTCTTATGGTGTAGCAGTGTCTGTGTCTTTGGTGGATGCCATCTTGCAGTAGCAGCTGTTTCTTTTACCTCCTTTAACACAGTGACATTTTCATTGCAGCGAGAGGAGAGCTGCTGGGATGTTTTGGTCTCACAGAACCAAACCACGGCAGTGACCCTGGTGGGATGGAGACCAGAGCTCGATACAACCCGAGCAGCAAAACCTATACACTGAATGGAGCCAAGACCTGGTATGATCCTCACTTCACAAATTCCATGATCCTCTGGTAATGAGGGCAGTGAATAGAGCAGCAGTAGTTATCATGACACATGTAAATCAATGTTGATCACTCAGGAGTACTGCACTCGTAGGGTGATCATATATCATGTTCTAGGATTGGCTGCATTCACACACAGCGCTTTGGCTGCATTTTGTGAGGATCCATTTTTTGTGGAGAAAGTGCACAGATTGGATCCTCACAACGTGCAGCCTTGTGTGTGTATGTGAATGCTGCTGCGGTTTACTCACCTTGCCATGCTCCCCCGGTCATCTCCAGTGGTGTCCTGTCATCCCCCGAGGTCGCAGTGTCGCTGTCTCTAGGACCCTGCGGCCTGGTCATGTGAACGGGTGATGTCACATGGTGCAGTCCCAGGTCCTCCCGCAGGTCCTGCAGCCTTGGTATGATTGGACATCACTGGAGATTACTCGGGGAGCACAGGGAGGTGAGTAAATAGTGCAGGCAAAAAGCGCCAGATAATGGACAAGTCAATTCTTTTTACAGATACACTTTTGAGCCCAAAAGCAGATCCGTAAAAAGTGCAACATGTGAATGCCAAATAGTGAAATGCATTGACTTGGCTGAGACGGACACGTCACTGTATTCCACTGCAGATAGCGGATTCGAAAGAAATGCTACATTAACAGTGCAATTACGCACTGTGTGAATGTAGCCTTACCGTTATTTTCATAGGATCACCAACTCTCCCATCGCCGACCTCTGTGTGGTTTGGGCTGTGTGTGAAGATGGCAGAGTCCGGGGATTTCTAATAGAGAGAGGAACCAAAGGGCTGAGCACCCCGAAAATAGAGGGCAAGTTCTCACTGCGAGCGTCTGCTACAGGAATGATCCTAATGGAAGATGTAGAAATCCCAGAGGAAAATCTCTTGCCCAATGTGTCCGGCATGGGGGTGAGAAAGTGCTCCATATATTCCCCCTATATCTCCTGTTATTACTCCATATATCCTCCCTATACCTCCTCCTATTACTCCATATATCTCCCCCTATATCTCCTCCTATTACTCCATATATCCTCCCTATATCTCCTCCTATTACTCCATATATCCTCCCTATATCTCCTCCTATTACTCACCACAAAAATAGCAGGCAGCACTCCAGATTTCAATTCTTCAAAGACCTTTATTGGCCATAAAGTGCAAAAAACCAAGTGAGCAACATTTCAAATCGTCTGTGGTTCTTTTTCAAGCTCCTATTACTCCATATATCCTCCCCTATATCTCCTCCTATTACTCCATATATCCTCCCCTATATCTCCTCCTATTACTCCATATATCCTCCCCTATATCTCCTCCTATTACTCCATATATCCTCCCCTATATCTCCTCCTCATTACTCCATATATCTCCCCCTATATCTCCTATTACTCCATATATCCTCCCCTATATCTCCTCCTATTACTCTATATATCCTCCCTGTATCTCCTCCTATTACTCCATATATCCTCCCTATATCTCCTCCTATTACTCCATATATCCTCCCCTATATCTCCTATTACTCCATATATCTCCCCCTATATCTCCTATTACTCAATATATCCTCCCTATATCCCCTCCTATTACTCTATATATCCTCCCTATATCTCCTCCTATTACTTCATATCTCCTCCCTGTATCTCCTCCTATTACTCCATATATCATCCCTATTTCTCCTCCTATTACTCCATATATCCTCGCCTATATCTCCTCCTATTACTCCATATATCTCCCCCCTATATCTCCTCCTATTACTCCATATATCCTCCCTATATCTCCTCCTATTACTCATATATCCTCCTATATTCCTCCTATTACTCCATATATCCTCCCTATATCTCCTCCTATTACTCCATATATCCTCCCCTATATCTCCTCCTATTACTCCATATATCTCCCCCTATATCTCCTCCTATTACTCCATATATCTTCCCTATATCTCCTCCTATTACTCCATATATCCTCCCCTATATCTCCTCCTATTACTCCATATATCCTCCCCTATATCTCCTCCTATTACTCCATATATCCTCCCCTATATCTCCTCCTATTACTCCATATATCTTCCCCTATATCTCCTCCTATTACTCCATATATCCTCCCCTATATCTCCTCCTCATTACTCCATATATCTCCCCCTATATCTCCTATTACTCCATATATCCTCCCTATATCCCCTCCTATTACTCTATATATCCTCCCTATATCTCCTCCTATTACTTCATATATCCTCCCTGTATCTCCTCCTATTACTCCATATATCCTCCCTATATCTCCTCCTATTACTCCATATATCCTCCCCTATATCTCCTATTACTCCATATATCTCCCCCTATATCTCCTATTACTCAATATATCCTCCCTATATCCCCTCCTATTACTCTATATATCCTCCCTGTATCTCCTCCTATTACTCCATATATCCTCGCCTATATCTCCTCCTATTACTCCATATATCCTCCCTATATCTCCTCCTATTACTCCATATATCCTCCCTATATCTCCTCCTATTACTCCATATATCCTCCCTATATCTCCTCCTATTACTCCATATATCCTCCCCTATATCTCCTCCTATTACTCCATATATCTCCCCCTATATCTCCTCCTATTACTCCATATATCTTCCCTATATCTCCTCCTATTACTCCATATATCCTCCCTATATCTCCCCCTATTACTCCATATATCCTCCCTATATATCCTCCTATTACACCATATATCATCCCTATATCTCCTCCTATTACTCCATATATCCTCCCTATATCTCCTCCTATTACTCCATATATCCTCCCTATATCTCCTCGTATTACTCCATATATCCTCCCTATATCTCCTCCTATTACTCCATATATCATCCCTATATCTCCTCCTATTACTCCTTCCATCTCCTTTTTCTCTTTATTTCCTCACTAATAAACCTTCTTTTACAGGGTCCCTTTGGTTGTCTGAACAATGCCCGCTATGGAATATCTTGGGGTGCGCTGGGTGCGGCTGAGTTTTGCTTCCATACAGCCCGGCAGTATACATTGGATAGGTATGTGATGTACTATGGCAGTGAGAATGCATCTGATACACATGGGATATTTTGGATGTTGGTATTGGCGCCAGTGTTTGGAATAACTATAGTACTGCTGAGGGTGAGCAAGGGTTGTATGACACATCTGATGGTTGGTGCTGTAAACCAGGGGTCCCCAACTCCATTCCTCAGGCCCTCCAACAGAGCATGTTTTCAGGATTTCCTTAGCTTTGGGCAGTTGGAATCATCACCTGTGCATGAGATTGAATTAGCAACTGTTATATGCTAAGGAAATCCTGAAAACCTGCACTTTCGGTGAGCCTTGAGGAGTGGAGTTGGGGAATTTTGCTGTAAACAATGACAAGTTTCCTTTCCTTTCAGAATTCAGTTCGGTGTGCCACTTGCCAGGAACCAACTTATACAGAAGAAGATGGCCGATATGTTGACGGAAATCACCATCGGCCTGCAATCGTGTCTGCAGCTGGGGCGCCTGAAGGATGAGGACAAGTAGGTTCAATCCTTACTACATTGTGGAAAGCGACAAGGGGGCGGCTTTAAATCAGATTAACTAACAGCTAATTAACAGTCGGGCACCATTAGTAGGGGCATAGTTGGGCATCAATAGTAGGGGACCCCCCAGAGTTTGCTCCATAACCACAGATTGTGTAGTAAATACACACTGTGTGCAGAATTATTAGGCAAATGAGTATTTTGATCACATGATACTTTTTATACATGTTGTTCTACTCCAAGCTGTATAGACTTGAGAGCCAACTACCAATTAAGTAAATCAGGTGATGTGCATCTCTGTAATGAGGAGGGGTGTGGTGTAATGACATCAACACCCTATATAAGGTGTGCTTAATTATTAGGCAAATGCTCCATCACATGCATCGAACTACTCCACAGCATAGCTGGCCAGTAAAGGTCTAAAAGAAGAAAAAATAATGACATGGCCCCCTTGTTCACCTGATCTGAACTCCATAGAGAAGCTGTGGTCCCTCCCAAAATGTGAGATCTACAGGGAGGGAAAACAGTACACCTCTGGGAACAGTGTGTGGGAGGCTGTGGTGGCTGCTGCACGCAATGTGGATCGTAAACAGATCAAGTAACTGACAGAATCTATGGATGGAGGCTGCTGAGTGTCATCATAAAGAAAGGGGGCTAGATTATATTGAGCACTAATTTTTTGGGTTTTGTCTTTGCATGTCAGAAATGTTTATTTCTAAATTTTGTGCAGTTATATTAGTTTACCTGGTGAAAATAAACAAGTGAGATGGGAATATGTTTGGTGTTTATTAAGTTGCCTAATAATTCAGCACATTAATAGTTACCTGCACAAACAGATATCCTCCTAAGAGCCAAATCTAAAAAAACCACTCCAACTTCCAAAAATATTAAGCTTTAATATTTATGAGTCTTTTGGGTTGATTGAGAACATAGTTGTTGATCAATAATAAAAATAATCCTCTACAATACAACATGCCTAATAATTCTGCACACAGTGTACTTCTGTGTTATGTATTTGTAGAGCTACTCCAGAAATGATCTCTCTGCTGAAGAGGAATTCATGTGGAAAAGCTCTGGACATCGCCCGTCAGGCCCGGGATATGCTGGGAGGAAATGGTGTGTCTGATGAATACCATGTAATCCGGCATGTCATGAATCTGGAGGCTGTAAACACGTATGAAGGTATGCACACAGCGGGACGGGATGGCAAAATCGCAATATCACTGACATATTAATCCTAACAGTGCTGGCAACGGGATCTATTTTTGTCCAATACTACTTAATATTCTTCTTCCGTGCAGGTACTCACGATGTCCACGCCTTGATTCTGGGCCGAGCCATCACCGGGCTGCAAGCCTTCACCGTCAATAAATAACCTGACTCCACAACTACGTGGTGCGGCAGCGGTTACTGAATGTGTCCCGGATTTCCCGCTATCCGACGCTACAGGACGTTTCTGGTGGCTCATTGCGTCTTGTTGCCGGCTAGGACATGATCCACAGCGCGCCCCAGCTATCTGCCCCATGTTTGTGTTCTACTCGGTTCCGACACATCTGAAAATCTGGATTTGGACCTGATACTGTTCTCAGTATTCTAATACGACTCTTTCATCTACAAATCACAATGATGAATGTTCTGGGTTTATTGTAAAAGCCGATGTATCCATTTTCCATCTCGTAAAATATATAGACACCCTCGGTGATGCTTTTTATAAATGATATGCATTGTTTTTGAATTAAGAATCATTTTTACAATTGGGTTTCATTAAACATTTTTGGACGGTTTAGCTTTTGTAGGGCTCTATGCTTCACCTTACATTACTGGCTTCAGAATGAGTTAACTGAGAAACTATCAGTGAGCTCGTACTGTAACCTCATCTGAACTGAACTGTAACTTCATCTCAACTCAGATGAGGTCATAAATCAACTTATAGGGGCTCAAGAGAAAAGAAAAAGCTCACTGACATATTCTCAGTTAACTAATTCCGCTATTAGAAATGTAGAAGATAGGTAGAATTTTCTAAAGCCTTATTGTAAAAGTGATTTTTAACTCCAAATTAAGAAACAAAAGCTTGAAGATCGTCAACACAGATGTAAGAAAAAATAATGCAGTGTTCAATGTGAGGTCTGATCAAAAATAATCCCACATGGCAAATAAAAAATCTCTAGTTTTGAAATAAAACATGATATTTTGGGGGTTTTATTATTTCTAAATTATGTTCTGGGGTTTGGAGAAAGTCGAGTTTTCTGAAAGGGATTTGTTGGATGAACTTAGGCGGGGGAAGAAATGCTGCAGTGTCGGGAAAACAAGGTGCTAGAGGCCAAAAATCACTTTTTTCCATGTTTTTTGTGGGTCGGGGTACAGCCTTCGTCTCATCAACTTGTTCTTATTGCTCAGGTGCTGTCAGATTTTTGTTATTAGAGAGCACACTGAAACAATATAGTCTATGAGGATTTTTCACCAGTTTGAGCAAAAAGAACCCAAGGTGTCGAATCGGACATAATTAGTCACAGGATACAACTCCAAAGCACATACTAGACAAGAGATACTGAGTTACATGTATCCTAAAGCGGACTAGTAAAAGTAGTAAAGCAACAGGTGGGGTATGATGCAAGTGCTGTGGTTTACTGTGATACCATCTGGTACAAACATAAAAACTAGTCCAAAGTTACATACAATTACAGACAAGACAATGGTATTTCAGGGAATAGACAAGGACAGCTGACACCATGTGTAGTGAAATATGTATTTGAGGGGAATGGACGCTAAGCAGTTAAAGGTTAAACACTACACAAAGGTCATAACCTATGTTATCCAGCTAGTTTCCTGGATTGAGACTCCAGTCTCACCAGGGGGCATCCTGCTAGCATGGCCATAAAACAACACTTCACACCTATAGCGAGCTTCAAAGGGACCTAATACAGCCCAACAGTTTGTATTTACTGTGGGAAAGAGAATGAGTTAAGACAAAAGAACATTTTAAAAATAATGTGTGCATGGCTAAATTAGTGAGGGCTCCAATCGTAGTCCCAGAATTAGAATATTATAATGGAAGGCTTGTCTAGAAATCCAGACCCTATAAGAACTCACGCCAGCCAAGAGTCTTTGTCACGGATTTTTGGGCAGCTGAAACACTGCTGTGAATCACATCCATTTTCTTCCCTCCCCACTGGGATACAGAATTCAAGCTGCAAAGTCTAGGGATTTCTGTAAGTTTCTCCCTTTTAATTTTATAACTGTTTCTTGCATATTGGTATGTCACTTTTTATTTCTATTTTTATATCTTTTCTTGTAAGCACTGTACCTTTTTTTTAATCAAAGATTTAAACGTTAATAAGTTTGAACCTCGTATGCTCTAAAGAACCTATAACCCTAGAGACCTCTTGTTGATAGGTAGTCTTAGTTTAGGGGACTCATCGGTCCAAATTTGTGCGTGGTCTGTGTCGGAGTGTGATTTATGATCCCTTTCAGCATAGGTCAGAGGTTGAGTGCTGGATTGAGTGAGAGGAGATAGATTAACCCTTGCAGGAGCAACCCCAAGTCACGTGCTGAGAAGTAGGTACGTGACACCAGGAATACCTAAGGTGCAGGTCGGACAATGTCTGGACACCATAGGTATTCATGAGGGCCTCATATCCAAAAATATGCAACTCTTGCTTATGCGTGTCTGTATACTCGTACCACTAAGCATATGATGTAACTGTAAGCCTAATTGTACCATATATCATTTATAAGGACTTTGTCTTGTGCACTTTATTACTGTATACCCGTTGCCAATAGTGTATGGTGAAATACCATTGTCTTAGCACTTGCATCATAGCCCACCTGTTGCATTACTACTTTTACTAGTCCACTTCATAATACATATAACTCAGTATCTCGTCTAGTAGTTTTTCACCAATTTGTTGCTATTTATTGCGGATCATTAATAAGAGACGTCCTTATTCTGATTTGTGGACAAAACTCTCTAAAGTGTACGGATCCAGAATAAAAAGGATGGCCAGGACCGGGGTGTCATCTGTTCTGTATACACCTGCTCTCCAATTTTTACTGATTGGATGGAAGAAGTTTGGGGAAACCTACATTTTTTTTTTTTTTTTTTTGCTCGGGGAAAACTCCATTTCTAGGTTGTCCCTCCTGACTGCACCCATACAGCAGTTATTTATCAAAGAGCTTTCCTTTAAGACAGTCTTTTTAGTAGCTATCACAACTGCAAAAAGAGTAGGAGAGATTCAAGGGCTATCCATTAGGGATCCCTAGTTGCAGATTCGGGATGACTCTAGTCCTCAGAATGGACCCAGCCTTTTCTCCAAAGGTAGTTTCTACAGCAAACCCAAATCGAGAAATTGTCACGCTTTCGTTCCGAAGAACCCAAAAGAGCTTCACCTGCTTCTTACAATTTTGGGGTTAAGGATGGGGGGAAGAAAAGGCATCAAAAGCAATACTAGCGAGGTGGATAAGATCCATGATTAGTCCAGCCTTCTTCTCAGAAGGTAGACCCCCTCCAGAAATAGTCAGGACTCACTCAACTAGGACACTCTCTACTACCTAGGCAGGGATGGCGGCAGCGTCTACAGATCAGATCTGGTCAGGTCTAAATTCCTTTTGGAGACATAAGTTGGATGTGTTGTCAAATCAGCAGACTGCTTTTGGTAGGAGAGTTCTTCAAGTAGTCATCCTACCCTAATACGTTTATTGGGTATTCTGTGGTGCTGCCATGAAGGATCAACCTGGAGAATAGGAATTAGTGCTACCGGTAATTATGTTTCCAGGAGTTCATCATGACAGCACCCTTATTTCCCTCCCTGTTCCCTTTCGTATATGTGAAGTCAACATTTGTAAGAGGAATTTTAACAAAATTTGAGTTGGATCCATCCTGGTATGATACTTGGAAAGCCGCTGAGTAGGTTGGGATAGGAGGTGTGTGTTAACCTCTGGTATGGTTCCTGTCCCTATCCGTTACTTAGGCCCCTTTCACAGGCGTTTTTTTGAAAATGTGGCAGATCCTGCAGATTTGCTGCATCTTCTGCCTAACGGCCGCACTTCCTTTACCGATCCGGCAAGCCCCATACATTGTCTATGGGGCTTGCGGCAAGTGCGGTTTTGGCGGTTGCGTCAGATGCGGCCACGAAAAAAAACACTGTCAGCAGCGTTTTTTTTCACGGCCGCATCTGCCGCAACTGGCAAAACCGCACTTGCCATAAGCCCCATGCACAATGCATGGGGCTTGCTGCAAGTCAGCCGCAAGTGCGGCCGTTAGGCGGCAGATGCGGTAAATCTACTGGATCTGCCGCATTTAAAAAAAAAAAACGCCTATGTGAAAGCGGCCTTAGGCCGGCTTCACACCACGTTTAGTTGCTCTCAGGCTCTGTCCGGTGTTTTGCAGGAAGCACTGGACAGAACCTGACAGCCCCGGGCAAAACAGAATCAGAGGGAAAATACATCCTCCGATCCCGTTTTCTGCCGGAAACGGTAGTGTTCAGCTGCTGCCGCTGTCCAGTGCTGAAATTTCAGATGGGAGCTCTCCAGGTGCTGAAGTTCAGTGTCGGCCACCGCAGAACTTCAGCACCCGGCGTCCGGGAACCGGAACGATTTCATGTCGTATTCGGCGCCCATAGACTCCCATGTTAGGGGGTGCCGGATCACAACAAATCCAGGAGGATCCGATTTGGTCCTATTTTTGCCCCGGACACAAAAATTCTGCAAGCTCCGATTTTGTGTCCGGGGCAAAAAAACAAAATGTGCCTGATCCTCCCGGACAGCACTAAACCGGATAGCAAATCACTGCCATCCAGCCACATAGGAATACTATGGGGCCAAAATCGGAGCCGGGGTTGTCTGGTTCACACCGGCCAGCCCCAGATCCCTAAAATCGTGGTGTGAAGCCGGCCTTACCTTGTGGCGTCCATCATCATCCTCCTTCCAATTGTCCTTGTATGACACGCTGGCGTCAGCATTATTTGCACACCCAAGTAATGTGTATGCAAATATGGCAAATAGCGGTATTGACCCATTGCAGAATACCACCAATGGTGCTGCCAATACCCGACACAACACAACACGAAACCGACTTGAGTCATCAAAACCGCTACTCCTGCTGCAATCAACACATCTCTTTGCCGCACACAATGCTGCCTCAGTAATTACGCATATGCATGGCATGCATAACCAGTTATTTAGGTGGCTGCCATATTTGCATGCATGGACGTATAAAGTTGGCAGTGGCCTGCGTAAATATGGCAACATGACACTTGAGGGCACAGAGACCAGACAGGGTGTCGAAATCGCACAGGAGGGGCAAAGAGAGTGCACAGGGGGAGGGGCGAGTGCATGGGGGAGCAAATATAGCTCCCATTGGCAGTACTGGCACATTGCACAGTACTGCCAGCAGTACAGCAGCCGCCCACAACAGCCACCACCGGAAACCTCTGCCCACTGCTGTCTGAGTAAGTGTGCATGCGTATACCTGGTGCGCATGCATATACCCGGTGCGCATACGTACCTATTCATGCGTCTGCCATCTTTGGACACCTAAGTATACAAAGCAGCGGTGAGACCCGATGCCATCCGTGGGCACCACAAGAGGAAAAGAGCTCAAAAAACAGGGAGGCGAGAGAACACGGGGGGGGGGGGGGGGGGCAGAGAGAGCACAGGGGGAAAGGCGAGTGCACAGGAGGGCAAAGAAAACACGGGGAGGGGTGATCGTATGGGGTAGAGAGCGCACGGTGGGGGGAGACAGGTCAAAGGAGAGAGCACACAGGAGAGAAGACAGTGCAGGGGGGAGAGAGAGAGCTGCAGTGCCCAGCAGAGCCCACTCCCATCGTGATGTCATACCAATAGTATCAGGCCCCCATCTACTAGAGGACATAAGAAACAACTCCTGGAAACATGAGAAGTAGCCCTACTGGTAATTTTTTTTTTTTCACCTTCATTTTTTACTGATTTGTTGAAAGAACTCCGGTGAAGCTCCCATTTTATTTTTTACTCTGCAAATTTTCTATTTTCTTCTTTTTATTTAGCTCAGAGAAACCTATATTTATTGTTACTTTATGAAACCTCCATTTTTGGTGGGGGTTAGGTAAACCTCTATTTCTCTGTCGCCTCATTGGGGGACACAGGACCGTGGGTGTTATGCTGCTGCCACCAGGAGGCGACACTAGGTGATCTGAAAAAGATTAAAGTGGCTCCTCCTCTGCAGTATACACCCACAGGCAGGCAATGCCCAGCTAGTTTTATGCTTAGAGTCATAGGAGACACACACAAAAACTTTTACTCTCCGTTCGATTTTTTATTTTTTTTTGGGAGACAAGGAAAATTGGGCCCGGAGGCCCCCGGCATACTCATCCTCTCCCCACCTTGTGGGCTGCAGAGCTGAGTCTGAACGTTTCCACGGACATACATGAATCCTCATGCGTCCGTCTTCCTTCTCCAGCCCCTGTGGGTACCTGGCTAGAAGTTGAGATACCCCATCATCCTGATGTCGAGAATAGATCTGGACCTCCATCAGGATATGGGCTGCAGGATCCGGAATACTCAGGTACAGCCCCTCAGGGCACACTCCGTGCAGCACCTGCATTGTGCAGGGACCGGTCATCCCCCTGGAGCAGGACTGCAGCTTCTATAGCTCCACAGACAGTGGGGACATGATCCTGTATAAGGACATTGCTCTGGGGCACGCAGCGCCAGTATGGGATTAATCCCTAATGCACATGGCGTCAAAAGGGGGACATGCTTGCGGCACAGCAGCGCTTACAAAGGGACATAGCGCCAGGTGGGATAACTCCCCGAGAACGCATTGTCACAGGCCGGGCAGTTGTTTTGTACATACTACCGCACCGGGGTCCCCTGCTTCCTGGCCACAGCTTCTAATCCAGCCCCCAGGCTTGGGCCTGCATGTATCCACGCCCACTCGATGATGCGCTCCTGACACATAGCGTCATCATCGAGGGGCGAGACTTCCGCCTCCCTTATCCCATTGGTGGGAGGTGTAATTCGTGCCCCCGAAGCTCCGCCTACCGGAGGTGGGTCCCTGGCCGCATTGCCCTCTGTGTTTCCCTCAGAGGACAAGAACAAGAGGGTGGGTACACACGCGCACTCTCGGCCTGTGCCCGCCGGGCGCCATCTTTGCGGCAGCGTGAGGTGCCAGCTCTGCGGGTACGTTACATCTCCACAGCATCTCCGGCGCCAAGGGGGCACAGGACTGCAGGCATTGCGGCAGCAGCCACAGAGGTCAGAAGCAGCGACCGGTAAGCCACATCGGTGAATCCATCGACTGTGGTGCTCCTCCACACCCCCTCAGGCCGGCAGTACTCATATATATATAACAGGCATCATGTCCAGCACACGTAGTAAGGCCACAAAGGCACCTACTACCTTTTATGCTGCTTGCACAGTGTGCAAAGCCACCGTTACCTGGGGGATGCGCCTCTCCTCACTGCGCTGACTGCATACAGACCGCGACGCCAGAGCCCCCCATACCCCTGGCACCTGCGCTTTCACCGGCCCTCCCGGATTGGGCCACTATCTCAATCGATGTCCCAAGCAATTGAGCAGTTATCTCGCACACTACTCCAGGCTATACAGAGCTGTCCGAACCCTGATCACGCTGACCAGCCCTCAGACCAGGACAGGAGAGACATCTTCTTCTCCCCAGGCACCGGGTCGAAAGAGGACCCGCAGGTCCCCTTCCCCATCTTCTTCCCAAGGCTCTGACCCTAACCAGAGTGATCAGGTTCACAGAAGGTCCCACGAATCAGACGAGAGTTCCGATCATAGTACAGATCGGGAATGTGACGCATCCCTGGACCTTGAGGCAGCAGATTCGGATACACTGGTGGAGGAACTCGTCTCCTCTATTAACACAGTATTAGACGTATACGAACCGGCCGTGGAGACCCCAGCTAATAAGATTTCATTTAAACGGCCCAAAAAGACTCACGAATGCTTCTCTGACCACCCTGATTTTCAGGAAATACTACAGAAGCATCGTTCTTGCCCCGACAAGCGATTCGATAGCCGTAAAACACCGGACCCTTGTTACCCCTTCCGCCAAGAGGTATTACGCAGCTGGACTGAGTCTCCTAAGGTAGACCCCCCAGTATCTAGGTTGGCAGCTCGGACGCTACTGTCATTACCAGACAGTTCCTCCATAAAAGACTCTATGGACCGCCAAGTTGAACTCTTAGCCAAATCCATATTTGAGGTGGCGGGCGCTTCATTAGAACCCGCTTTCGCTTCCGTGTGGGCGGTGAAAGTAGTCTCTGCATGGATCACTCAGATCCATGCCTTAACACAAGACTCGTTGCCCGAAGTTGCTTCATTAGCAGCTCACGCGGCGACCGCAGCTAATTATACCATCCTCGCCGAATTGGAAGCGGCTAACCGAGCTTCCTTAGCCTCTGCTAATGCCATTGCCATTCGTCGAATACTCTGGCTGCGAGAGTGGAAAGCAGATCCTGCTTCAAAGAAATCTCTGACCAGCTTACCCTTTTTGGGAGAAAGGCTGTTCGGTGAGCAGCTTGATAAAATTATCTCGGATGCTACAGGCGGGAAAAGCACTTCCCTTCCACAACAGAAGTTTAAAAAAACGTTCAATCAACACCAACAATCCAGATTCCGATCCTCTCGGAACTCCTTTGGCTGGTCGGTATCCAGACCAACCACGACTAACAATAAACGCTTTCGCACGGACAGGAACCAGATGTCGCAGAAAAGCGATTCCTCCTGGCAATCCCAGTCTCAACAATCCGAGCCCAAGGGATCCAGGTCCCACAGGCATACTTCTTCCTGACTCCTTTTCCCCGGAAGACATTCCCCTGGTAGGGGGAAGACTGCTCCATTTTCGAGACGTCTGGCTCCCTTGGGTCCAAGACAGATGGATTCAGGATATCGTGTCTTCCGGTTACAAGATAGATCTACTATCTCGCCCCCCTCACCGTTTTTTCTCACAAAATCCCTGTCATCTCGGGCAAAATCCTTGGCATTACACCAGGCGGTGGAATCACTACGACGCAACGGAGTCATTGTACAGGTACCGCAAGAAGAAAGATTTCAGGGGTTTTACTCCAATCTCTTCGTGGTACCCAAAAAAGACGGCTCGGTGCGCCCTGTACTCGACCCCAAGTTACTAAACAAACATATCAAAGTTCGTCATTTCTGAATGGAGTCCCTGCATTCCGTTATTGCATCCATGGAACAAGGAGAATACCTAGCGTCCATCGACATACAGGACGCCTATCTGCATATCCCGATAGCAGTGTCCCACCAACGACTTCTCAGGTTTGCAGTGGATCAAGATCACTACCAATTTGTGGCACTTCCATTCGGTTTGGCAACAGCCCCAAGGGTATTCACAAAGGTCATGGCGGCGGTCATGACCGTCCTCCACTCCCGAGGAATTGTGGTGATTCCGTACCTAGATGACCTTTTCGCCAAGGCGCCCACATTCACGGAATGCGAGACAAGCGTCCCCATCACGGCGAACGTATTGCGGAAGTTCGGCTGGTTAATCAACTACCAGAAGTCGAAACTGATACCAACACAATCCCTAACCTATTTGGGCATGCAGTTCAATACCACGACAGCCCAAATCAAGTTACCAAGGGACAAGGCACAGGCTCTCCGGTCAGGAGTTCGCACTCTTCTCCAACGTCAGACACAGTCCTTCAGACAGGCGATGAAGGTTCTGGGCAAGATGGTGGCAGCGATAGAGGCTGTCCCATTTGGCCAGCTTCATCTGAGTCTTACCATCCATGCCAAAAACAGAAACCAATTGCACTTACAGGATGCAGTCAGAGCACAAATGTGAAGCAAGCCCAGGTGCAGGCTGATAAATTACCTCAACCAGCAAGGTGTGGGAGGCGACTTGCCATGCATACAATGGGCCTGCATAGAGCACTATTCACACTGATACACATGATGCAGAGTGTCTGAAAGCCACCCAACCGCTCTGCTGCCTGAGCATTGGGCTGCACAGTATGATGCTTCTGCACCACTAGATGAATAGCGCCCCTAGGGGCCCAACTGCACCCTGGATGGATAAAAAAGTGCAAAAGGTTTTTTATATGATAAATAAAAAACTTTTATATATGGGATATTCAATGTTCATGTATTGGCCAAGACATTTAAGCTGATGATCAACGTCACGGCTTCGCATGCTCATCAGTCCTATCAAAAACTGTACAAAAACTACTAGAAAAAAAGGCGCTATTCATCTAGTGGTGCAGAAGCATCGTACTGTGCAGCCCAATGCTCAGGCAGCAGAGCGGTTGGGTGGCTTTCAGACACTCTGCATCATGTGTATCAGTGTGAATAGTGCTCTATGCAGGCCCATTGTATGCATGGCAAGTCGCCTCCCACACCTTGCTGGTTGAGGTGATTTATCAGCCTGCACCTGGGCTTGCTTCACATTTGGGCTCTGACTGCATCCTGTAAGTGCAATTGGTTTCTGTTTTTGGCATGGATGGTAAGATTTTTTGATGCTGCTTTTTTTCTAGTAGTTTTTGTCCAGCTTCATCTGAGACACTGCAGTTGGCAATACTCAGGAATTGGAACAGAAATCCAGCATCCCTCAACAGACAACTCCTTCTGTCTCCGGCGACCAGGATATCACTGCGCTGGTGGCTCAAACCCGGAACCCTGTCCCGAGGTCGATCCTTCCTTCCCTCACAATGGGAAGTACTTACCACTGATGCCAGTCTCAAGGGTTGGGGCGCGGTGTATCTCCACCACAGAGCACAAGGCACGTGGACTCAAGACGAGTCACTTCTTCCCATCAACATCCTGGATATAACTAGCTCTCCAATCATTCCACCATCTGTTAGCGGGCAAAAAGGTTCGAATTCAGACCGACAATGCCACATTGGTGGCATATATCAACCATCAAGGAGGAACTCGTAGTCGCCAAGCAATGCAGGAAGTACGCCATACACTCCAGTGGCCGGAAGACACCGACTCAGTCCTCTCAGCAGTCCACATTCCGGGGGTGGACAATTGGAAGGCGATTTACTTAAGTCGCCAAGGAATGGACTCAGGAGAATGGTCGCTGCACCCGGAAGTGTTCCAGCTCATCTGTCAAAGGTGGGGAAAGCCAGACGTCGATCTCATGGCCTCCCGTCTCAACGCCAAAGTACCGGCGTTCATGGCCAAGTCACACGACCCTCATGCGCTAGAAGCGGACGCGTTGGTGCAAGACTGGTCGAAATTCCATCTGCCGTACATCTTTTCCCCACTACCACTCCTCCCCAAGGTGGTGAGGAAACTCAGGAACGAGTGCAGACGCGCCATTCTGGTGGCCCCAGATTGGCCCAGGCACACTTGGTACCCAGACGTCGTGCAACTTACGGCTGACGTACCTTGGAAGCTTCCAGAACGGCCGGATCTTCTATCCCAGGGGCCGTTCTTCCATCACAATTCCTCAGCTCTCAACTTGATGGCGTGGCCCTTGAGTCCTGGGTTCTGACTCAGGCGGGCTTACTTCCAGAGGTCATTTCCACCATGCTACAAGCTCGAAAGCCAGTCTTAGCGAAGATATACCACCGCACGTGGAAAATATTCTTGGCTTGGTGTACCTCAATGGGTCACCCCCCGTGGCCCTATTCACTGTCCACAGTACTCAACGCTTTCTACGATCAGGGCTGGACGTGGGCTTGTCTTTGGGTTCGCTGAAAGGCCAAGTATCAGCACTTTCGGTGCTGTTTCAGAAATGTTTGGCCAAGATCCCGCAGATGCTGACTTTTCTTCAAGGGGCCTGTCACATCGTTCCACCATATCAGAGACCCCTGGATCCGTGGGATTTGAATCTTGTTCTCACGGTGCTTCAGAGTCCACTTTTGAACCTCTGGGGGAAGTCTCTCTTCTTCGTCTCACACAAAAGGTGGCGTTTCTCGTTGCTATCACGTCACTACGTAGTTTCGGAACTTGGGGCACTTTCTTGTAAATCGCCATTTCTGGTCTTTCACCAGGACAAAGTGGTCTTACGCCCACTACCCACCTTCCTTCCCAAGGTGGTGTCAGATTTTCATCTAAACCAGGACATCTCCCTGCCGCCCCTGTGTCCGACTCTGTCCACCGGGTTGAGAAGGCTCTACATACACTGGACCTGGTTAGAGCCCTTCATATTTACTTGTCTAGATTGGCTCCATTCAGAGACTCGAATTCTCTTTTTCTGCTCACTGCTGGGGTTCATAAGGGTAAACCCGCTTCCAAGGCTACCTTAGCCAGATGGATACGATCCACCATCACGGAGACTTACAAACTCAAGCATTTGCCTCCTCCGTCGGGCCTCAGAGCACAGTCTACCAGGTCTGTGGGGGCTTCCTGGGCCTTCAGGCATCAGGCGTCAGTACAGCAAGTGTGTAAACCTGCCACTTGGTCCAGTTTACACACCTTCACTAAACATTACCAAGTACATGCTTATGCATCAGCAGATGCAGGTCTGGCAGGCGCATCCTTCAGGCGGCCATTGCCCACCTGTAGTGTACCGCTGACTTGTTTTCAGCAAGGACGTTTCCACTGTTTTTCCCATCCAGGGACTGCTTTGGGACGTCCCACGGTCCTGTGTCCCCCAATAAGGCGTCAGAGAAAAGGAGATTTTTGTGTACTCACCGAAAAATCCTTTTCTCCTAGCCTCTAATTGGGGGACACAGCACCCACCCTGTTGCCTTTAGGGTCTTTACTACGGTTATGTATCATTACCTGTTATACTTAATGTTTACTTGCCTGGTTGTTTTTTCAGGCTTTGTTTTGTCATGTTGATAATACTCCTACTGCTTTGGCACTAAAACTGGCTGGGCATTGCCTGCCTGTGGGTGTATACTGCAGAGGAGGAGCCACTTTAATCTTTTTCAGATCACTTAGTGTCGCCTCCTGGTGGCAGCAGCATAACACCCATGGTCCTGTGTCCCCCAATTAGAGGCTAGGAGAAAAAAAATTTACGGTGAGTACACAAAAATCTCCTTTTTTCACTGATTGATTGATTGAAAGAAGGTTGGTGAAACTTCCATTTTTTGTTGCCCAGTAAAAAAAAATTCCACTTTTTTGTTGCTCAGTGAAACCTCTATATTTAATTTTTGGCATATTAGAAAAATATGCTCATGATGTACCCATGGACTTAAAAAAAATATATATATATATATATACACACTCATAAAAATTGGACGCAGTGTACTGTAGTTTTCTGTCAAGAAAGATATAGGATGTGTAAATTTGGCCCTAGGATTTTCACTTTTACAATCCAGTGAATGTGCTCATCCAAATTCAGATCATGCGGAAATGTTTGTCTTGGAATTGCTGTAGTTTATTGAGAAATTTAGCATGTGTTATTTCTAACTTTTAACATAGAGTAATAGCAAACATAAAATGCATTAATTCTTCTTTGTTGCCGATAAGACATTCATGGCAGGGATGAAGTACGAGCTTTTAGTGCAGCTCCCTGTTGTTGGTGCAGCTCCCTGCTGTGGGTATGAGCATCCTTCCTGCTGTGGGTATGAGCTCCCTGCTCTGTGTGGTCTTCCTGCTGTTGGTGCGCTGAGCCGTTGTGCTATAAGCCCAGGTCTTTGTAGACGGTGACCACGGCCTGGCACACCTGCTTGAGCTCAGCTTGCAGCTGCCTGATCCTTTCCATGGTCTCGTTGAGCTCTTGCAGACGGATCTGGAGTTGTGTGTTGTTCTGTTCGTACATCTGGTACATCCAGTCCTCAAGACACTGAGACAATTCTGCCACCTGGGAAAACGAAAAATAACCACTCGACAGCCGCTCTAAACGTGACTGGTGTACAGCACTATCTGTTTCAACCTTATAATCGCCACATTTCATTCACAGACATGGACAGGATATTCTTTTTAGCCCGTAACTTTCTTCTACTTTACTCAAATTAGAAAATTTCCATGCTGCCGATCGGCATCCACAACTGCCAGGAAGTGAAATAACAATCGTGTCCTGGACTGTAGAGCTTTTTATTTTGATAACAGCTGGTGGTAAAAGCAGAGGATGTTCTGTACGGCTTTTTCACTAATTACTCCGGCTACCTGCATCCTCTGAGGATTTAATGCAGTTATAATATATGTGCTCAAGGCTGATTACATAAATATGATGAGGAGGAAAAGCATCTAATGCAAACAGCACAATGCTGCCTTATTATCCCAGGATACAAGAAGGATTTTACCATCCAATCAGTACAAAAAAAAATCCCCACACATTTATAGAAAGAAATCCATTATCATCAGAATCGGGATTAAGTCTTCTGTCTACGACTCCAACCAGAGAATCCTGCAAGAACTATCAGTGGATAATTGTCTGACAAAATGTTATTGTGTTACCTTTCTCCAAATTCCCAATCCATTAAAAGATATGGCAAAATAGTCTGTGTGTGAATTATCCACTATCACTGTACGAAAAAATGCCTGTATAGTCAGCTTGTGGCTATCTTACTTGTACGGTCAGCTTGTGGCTATCTTACTTGTACGGTCAGCTTGTGGCTATCTTACTTGTATGGTCAGCTTGTGGCTATCTTACTTGTATGGCCGCCTGGCGGCTCTCTCAACTGTACGGTCGGCTGGTGGCTATCTCACTTGTACGGTTTATGCAGGGCCGTATCGGGGGGGGGGGCTGCCGGGTCATCTGTCCCGGGCGCAGTGTGCAGGGAGGGCGCACTCAGCCTCCTACTGCGGCGCCCGAGGTCTCTCCCTGCCGCCCGCATGTTGCGCCCCCCCCTTCCCCCAGTGTGAGTCTTTCCGGGGGATAGGGGTATCACAGCGGCGGAGGCAGCACTGCAGTCCCTCTACATCATTTCATCAGCATCTTCAAAACACTAATGAAATAATCCTCTGTGCCCCCTGCACTTCCGGGTTCTGTGGGGGCTCCAGGCTGCCCTCTGACCCTACGTTTGGCTGCATGCACACACTCTCCTGACGTCCCGGCAGCAGGGTAAGTTTACCCCTTCACTGCCAGTGTCAGTGCAGTGTGCATCGTGCGCCGCAGAGGAGGAGAGAGGCTGCAGTAGCTGGGACCAGCCGAAGATGGGGGATAGTGGAGCAGAGAAGGTGCAGGGATATGGATGGGGCAGAGAAGGTGCAGGGATATTAGAAGGTGCAAGGATATGGATGAGGCACAGGGATATGGATGGGGCAAAGGGGTGCAGGGATATGGATGGGGCAGAGGGGTGCAGGGATATAGATGGGGCACAGGGGGTGCAGGGATATGGATGGGGTACAGGGATATGGATGGGGCAGAGGGGTGCAGGGATATGGGTGGGGCACAGGGGGTGCAGGGATATGAATGGGGCAGAGAAGGTGCAGGGATATGGATGGGGCAGAGGGGTGCAGGGATATAGATGGGGCACAGGGGGTGCAGGGATATGGATGGGGTACAGGGATATGGATGGGGCAGAGGGGTGCAGGGATATGGGTGGGAAACAGGGGGTGCAGGGATATGGGTGGGGAACAGGGGGTGCAGGGATATGAATGGGGAGGAGAAGGTGCAAGGATATGGATGGGGCACAGGGGGTGCAGGGATATGGGTGGGGCACAGGAGGTGCAGGGATATGGATGGGGCAGAGGGGTGCAGGTATATGGATGGGGCACTGGGGATGCAGGGATATGGATGGGGTACAGGGATATGGATGGGGCAGAGGGGTGCAGGGATATGGGTGGGGCACAGGGGGTGCAGGGATATGAATGGGGCAGAGAAGGTGCAGGGATATGGATGGGGCACAGGGATATGGATGGGGCAGAGAAGTTGCAGGGATATGGATGGGGCACAGGGGTGCAGGGATATGGATGGGGCACAGGGACGCAGGAATATGGATGGGGCACAGCGGTGCAGGGATATGGATGGGGCACAGGGATATGGATGGACACAGGGGTGGTGACTGTTGCTGGTGACGGGTACTGGTGTCAGGTGCCAGATCCTGGTGCTGGTGCCGGGTACCTGGTGCCTGGTGTCGGGATATGGATGGACATAGGGGTGCAGGGATATGGATGGACATAGGGGTGGAGCATGGAGCGTGGAGTCAGCTAAGGCGCTATTACAGCCGAAGATAGCAGCCTGGGGGGACAGAATGGGATGGAATGGATAGGGTGGCCTGGAAGAGGGGGCAGAATGGGATGGATGGATGGGGAGGAGAAGCTACATGGAATGTGGGGGTGGAGCTGCAAGGATGGCAGGAGAAGCTACAAGGATGAGGGATGAGGGAGAGGCTGTGTGGAACATGGGAGGGGAAAGGCTACGTGGAACATGGGAGGGAGATAGGGGGAGGATGAGCTGCATGAGACGTATGGGGGGGAAGGATAAGTAACATGGGATTCAGGGGAATGGGGGTGAAGATGAGCTATATGGATGGAGGATGAGCTGCATGGGACATGTGGGAGGAGGACGAGCAGTATGGGACATCTAATCTGCATACACATTTATATAGGGAACATAGTGTTCTGGTGCTCAATATAAAGCTGAGTGACTATGCCTGTGACATTTTGCATGACCAAATATCGCTGAATACCACTGCTACTTAGCTGCATCAAGAAGATGAATGGGGTACACTGCAACCCAAAAGTACCACAAAACAGGAGAAAAGTCACAAAAAAATCAACTCCTTCTGACTTTTTGCAACTGGTTTGTAGTATTACTTTGGCTGTTGCATTACAATGTCACCTGCATGACCTACAGAGCACAGATCCTCAGCTTCACGCATGAATTTTCTTACGGAGTTCCTCTCTCCGACTGAGGTGTTGTTTTTTTTTACGTTCGATACACGTAACTCTTGCAAATAAGCCCTATTACCTTGATATTGAGTTCTGTGTTAAAGTTTTTCATTATGGCTTGATCCTTGATGCGTTCTTCGTTGATTTTATCGATCAGGCTCTGGGCTCGGCTCTCAAGCGCCTCTACTTTGACATTTATGGAGGCACAATATTTAGAAGTCTTCTCTTCAGAGACGCCATTGCTAGAGGTGGATGTATCGGATCGAGGACTGGAGAAAGAGGAACCGGACAGGCTGCAAATCAAAAGAAAATTCTGTAGTGATTCTAATTACACCATATATAAGGCTACATTCAAATGTTGAGTATTTGGGGAGTTTTTATTTACCTCAGTATTTGTAGTGAAAACCAGGAGCAGAACGATCAGAGGAAAAGTATAAGGGTATGTGCACATCTGACGTTTCTGCATCTTTGCAGACCGTCAGAAAACCTGAGCAGTGTCCCTCGTTTTGCTAGCGATTTTGTAGCGCTTTGCTAGCGATTTTGTAGCGATTTGCTAGCGCTTTCTTAGCGATTTTCAGCGTTTGTACAGCGTTTTGTTAGCGATTTTCTTGGCGACTGGTTTTTGTGCTAGACACGCTGGAAAAACGCTAAAAAGAAGTCACATGCTCTATTCTTGACAACCGGTGGAAAACCGGTGAAAAAGTGGAAAGGAGAAAAAAAAAAAAGTTCTAATGTGCACAGCGTTTTCTGAAATCCATTGACTAGCATGTTAATCCAACCGGTGGTTAGGGTTAGGATTAACATAAAATTAACATAAAACTCAGCGGAAAACGCTGGCAGAAAACGCTAAAAAACAGCTAACAAAACTCCCAGTGTGCACATAGCCTAAGGCCCCATTCACATCTAATGGCGGGCTGCGTTTTGCTTCATTTGCATTTCTATGCGTTTTTACAGCTAAAAACGCATCAAAACACATGCATTTTTGCCCCCATTGATTTTAATGGAAACGCATGCAAAAACACAAAACGCATGCGTTTTTGTAAACGCAGACCAAAATGTCACAAGCAACGTTTTGGTCTGCTTTTGCAAAAATGCATGTGTTTTGCGTTTTTGAAAATGCACATGCATTTTTGTATGTGTTTTTACATGCGTTTCCATTAAAATAAAAGGGGGCAAAAACGCATGCGTTTTGATGCGTTTCTCGTTTTTAGCGGTAAAAAGACATAGGCCAGGTTCACACACCAGTGTTGGCACTTTGTAGCGCAGCTCAGCTAAATACTTAGTTTTTCTCTGTGCAGCGGAGATACGTCATCCCTGCCGGTTCTGGGTGACGCGGCCCCTGGTTATCCGATGTTGATCGTGGTAACCAGTTCAAGCAGCGTTTCCCTGTCCGCTCGGCTCAAGCAGACACTAGGCAGCCTTATGTGTGAACTGGTTACCACTATCAACATCGGGTAACCAGGGGCCGCGTCACCCGGAAGCAGCGGGGATGACGGATCTCCGCTGCACAGAGAAAAACTAAGTATTTAGCGGAGCTGTGCTACAAAGTGCCAACACTGGTGTGTGAACCTGGCCATAGAAACGCAAATGAAGCAAAACGCAGTCCTGCATTAGATGTGAAAGGGGCTTAAGAAACATGTCACCACTTCAGTATTTATCACCCACTCCTGGGTTTGGCTACACATATGTAAAAATCTCAGCAAATGCTCGACTATTGCATGTGGCCTAAGAGTAAAAGAAATCTACATGTTTTAGCCTTCGTGTAACACCTGACAAAAGTGAAAAATGTAAACTTTTTTTAATACAGCCTTGATATGGTTAAAAAACATTTATATTGTGTTAGCCAGTAGATAACCAGAACAGGTGCAAAAACCTGTCCATTTATTATGACAACGGACAAGATAAAAATTCCCAGCAAAGATCAGGACTATAATATCCCAGGTAACTTGCACCACAACCAATGTGGTGTACTTAATTATATGTACAAAATGTGCGAGTGGGGGTCTGTATGTAGGGGAGACAAGACAACAATTCAGAACTAGTATGAAGTCTCATTGCCACACAATTAAAGAAAAAGGAACAGATCTACCAGTGTGTAATCATTTCTGTAGCCCTGACCACACCAAAATGGATATGAAGATAAAAAAGTCATTTCAATTCCCAAGGAGACAGGAGAATCAGGGAATATAAACTTATGATGACCTTTGACATATTCAGAGCAAGTATGAATATGTCGCATGGATATATGTCTTTTTACAGCAATTAAAGAATCTTCAAATCTAGGACCAACCACTAACCAAAGGACAATACAACTATCACACTTCTTATCTCTGAACGCTGATATTTACTGCCCCAGCTGTTTTTTCCCCCATCCCAAAACTGACCACTATGTTCTGCTTCACCTCACCTGTCTTATTTAAGGCATTATCCAATCATCCATTTGTGTATATATGGGTGTGTGCAGAATTTGTGTCATTATAACCTGATGAAGGCACCTGAGAAGTCCCGAAAGCTGCTATTTGTTACCATCTTTTCAGTTAGCCATTAAAAGATATCAACCACTGAGAGCTCTCATATTAGAATACTTTTTTAATACAGCCCAGTAATTTGACCACAAGATGGTGCTCGTGTTCCAGGATAAGCAGTTTTAGTTCTCTTAAAGGACTACTCCAGCATTTTTATTTTTGCATCGCTGGAGTGGCCCTTTACATCTAACTCTCCTTTCAAATACTCACCCTTTGGCGGCTTCTTCTATCGCCGTTCCGGTCTTTCTCTGGCAATTTGTGACTTGCCAGCACCTCCAGTGTTTGCTGGAGAGCAAATAATTAAATACAAGACTGTGGAAGCTTCATTTTTGCTCTCATAGACTTGTATAGACCTTTTGTGATGTAACTTTTGACTTCCAGCCACTTTGAAGTTAGTTTCAAGATGGCGCCGTGGGTTCGTGGTGACACCAAAACAGCATGAAGGGTGAGTATAATACCGGGGGTAGGGGACTTAGATTTAAAGTGGCACTCCAGTGCTGAAAAAAAACTAACGCTGGAATGGTGCTTTAAAAAAACAAATCTATATTGGCGCCTCATGTAAGCAAATGATAAAAATGTCCCAGACTAAATCACATGCCATGGACCTGATGTGTTTTGTCGGCCGGATACATGTCTGCTTCTAAACTTAGCATCTCTAACAGAATTACACGGCGCTCAGTTCATTAATTATTATACAAGTCCTGTCCAATTAATGGAATCCTGGGTAACAAGCACCTGAAATCAGTGCTAAGTACTGCAGTGCTTATCTCTCTAGGTCAGGGTGCCAGGTTATAAAGAAAGATTTGTTGGTTTCACATGTCCAAACTTCATGCACCCTCTGCTTGTCTCCTGACACAAACACAATGGCCTCATTTATACCCATAAGGCTCTTGAGTTTGTATCAGGAAATTCCACTAGGAATTTCAGGGCCCCTCACTGCCAAAATGTTGGGGCCCCCTGAGACTCCGCCCAGTCTCCAGCCAGCTTCATAGAGACTGCTGGCTGTAAACACAATAGAGACTGCTGCTGGCCATATACACAGAGATTGCTGCAGGCTATACAAAATAGAAAATAAACAACAGACTGCTACTTGCTGTAAACACAAGAGAATACACAATAGAGACTGCTGCTGGCCATATACACAATAGAGACTGCTGCTGCCTGTATTCACAATGAAGAATACACAATAGATGCTACTGTTGGCTGAACACAATAGTGAATACACAATCGAGACTGCTGCTAGCTATAAACACAAGAGAATATACAATACAGACTACTGACCATATACACAATGGAGACTGCTGTGGGCCGTATACAAAATGGAGATGGCTGCAGGCTAAATATGCAATGGAGAATGTATGCTGCCCAGTGGGAGACCGACGACTAAAAAATGGTCCTGGCCATGCCGCAGCAATCAGCGAGCTCATCGCTGGTCGTTGCGGAGTGTCACACGCAGTGACGTCGCTGGCGAGGTCGCTGCTACGTCACAAAACCTGTGACGTTGCAGAGATATCGCTAGCGATATCGCTGTGTGTGAAGTACCCCTTAATGCAGCTCTGTGAATCTTGAGAATAGAGCTGAGGTGTACTGTCCTGCTCCTTCTCAGCAGGAGGTGGGGGGGTCACCAGCAGTGATCACACACAAGATTTATAGCTGAGTACACAGGAGTCATTATTAGGAGCGGAGGCTCCTCAGTGATGCCAGAGAGCTGATAATGCAGTTACATCTCAGCACTGATCACTGAGGAGCCTCAGCTGCTGGTGTGGAGGGACAGGAGGACACATCACTGCAGACTCGGCCTCACACTCACTGCCGCTTGTGCTGTGTTAGACTCACCCGCGCTGCTCCTGCTGATCACTGAGGACTGGAAATAGCAGCAGTGCGGGCTGAGAGGGGATTGGATTAAGGAAAGTTTCGCCCTCCTGCAGCTCCCATTGGCTGCACTATCTCCAGTCTCCTGCTCACTTCTCATTCCGCAGATGGATCTGTTACCCCTGCGCCATTTGTGACGCTGTCCCTGGGCAGGATCCAGATGAGATTGACAGGAGAGGGGGCCCATAAAAGAGGTGAGGGGGCATGGTCCAGAGGAAATAGGGGCCCACCCCCTCACCTCTCCTCCAGGCCCCCTCTCCTATGAGTCACTGCTGGGCCCCTGACAGCTGTCAAAGTAGGCAGGCCCTGTCGGCGGCCCTGCAGATACCACATTATAACCTATAGTGATCTTCACATGTTCGTTTCTTTCCGGTATCAAATCAAGTCTATGGATCCATCAAAAACACAAGAAATTGTTGCGCCACACTGTGCAAATTAGCCGAAGCAAGGGGTTATATTAATATTTCACTCACCTTTTCTAGTTGCGCCCCCTGCACAACTAGGTTGATGATTTGAGGTGAGATTTAACCGCAGGCATAAATCCGTTGCTACGTGTAGAGAAGCCTTTCCTTATGGAACTTCAACGTCTCTCCCAGAGATCACGAGCCCAGGGAAGGGCAGCTCCTCTGTGTTGACCAAATCCTGTCCCAGAGCTGCTCTCAAACCACACTCCCCAAAGGGAGGATTTGAGCACGATATGAAGTAAAAAGGTATGATAAAATGAGCGTTAGGGACAGAAACAGGCACTGGGCTCTTATCGAATATTACCTTTCAAATTTATTGTGAACAGTAGAAGTTACAGGTCTCCTCGCCACAACATGTTTCGACACTAAAGGTGTCTTTCTCAAGTCTTGAGAAAGACACCTTTAGTGTCGAAACATGTTGTGGCGAGGAGACCTGTAACTTCTACTGTTCACAATAAATTTGAAAGGTAATATTCGATAAGAGCCCAGTGCCTGTTTCTGTCCCTAGCGCTCATTTTATCATACCTTTTTACTTCATATCGTCCATCAAAAACACAATGATTATTCGGTGAGTTTTTTACCTCAGTATTTGTAGCCAAAACCAGGAGTGGGTGATAACTACAGAAGTGGTGACATATTTCTTTTAAACTTTTCCTCTGATTGTTCCTCTCCTAGTTTTAAGTACAAATACAGTAATAAAAAAACTCACCAAATACTCAGAGTGCATGTGGCCTAAAGCTCTGTTCAGACTGTGCGTTTTTGATCCATTGTTTTGATCCGTTTTTG
Source organism: Allobates femoralis (assembly GCA_033576535.1). Classification (NCBI taxonomy): domain Eukaryota; kingdom Metazoa; phylum Chordata; class Amphibia; order Anura; family Aromobatidae; genus Allobates; species Allobates femoralis. Next base: position 71,046,829 of record JARQOC010000004.1, on the reverse strand, counting down.
CAGTGAAAGTGCAGTGATGCATCACTTAAATAGAATTCGAGCAAAGTCAATGGGATTTCAAGTTTTGCTGTTCAGTCTGTGATTTTTTGACCTGATCCGTTTTTTGGGTGGAAAAGTGATCCATAAAAAGAATGAGCAGTCAATTATGGTTGCGTTTTTCTGATTCTGCTTATACCATTGAAACAATTGTCTATGGGCTAAAAAAAAGAAGCAGAAAAAACGTAGCCAAAAGGGATCAAAAACGGATGATCGAATATATCGAATATATGGAATAATAGTAATAACATCACTATTATTATTTAGGAAGGCATTACAAAATGATGAAGTCTCACCCAGATGAAGTTTGGTCGTTGGATGGACCTAGCCAGTCAGGTTTATTGGGGCTCGGATTGATTGATTCCTCGCGTACCTCTCTGTGAGCTGACTCGCCGTCAGCCATTTATATTGTCTCTAACAAGAGAAAAAAAAAGCATATGTACAAATGTAAGATAATCAGAGAATCACTGTTCTCTTTATTGTTCATACCTTTTTATTATATTGACTGATTATAATGTTTTTCTATTGACGGTAACCACAGATATAACATGTACATAAAAGACGGACGTCTGTGCTTTTTTTGAGGAGGTCAAAGACAATTTTTTTTCAGAGGAAACTGCTTCAGGAGGAGCTTCTTCTTTGCAGAGGTTTTGCTGAATATTTCCTGAAGCCTTTTTAGCAGGATTTCAGATCGGACAGCACTTACGGTAGTTTGGAGCGGTTTCCATCCATTCACTTTCTTTTTTTTCACCAGGCTTTTATCACAACCTAAAGCGGAAAAAAAAATATGCTCAGAAGGCCGAACATATGAAGAGCAAAGTGGTTTTGCAATATAAATGAATTGGAAGAGTCTTTCAAGCATTTTTCAGTGATTTTCCAGGTATTTTTTTTTTCTACAGCAAGCCCACTCCAAAGCAAAAAGCTCCACAAAAAACTGTGGATCCATAGGATATGGAGAAAATTGCTGGTCGCCTGAGGATAGAGGATAACTTGTGAATAGAGACTATCCCTTTAACTACACTCCTGGTCCTTTTAGCAAGATGTCAGCAGTTAGTTACAGCCAGCACCCACCGATGATGCATTTACCATCACCACAATGTGATAATTACGGTACATAGAATGATAACATGATGAAAAGCTCCTGTATTCTACTCATCTCTGTTACAGACTTTGCATTGGGATACAAGAACTAAACATCGCAACCGTGTGGATGCAGCCGTTAGGCTGCTATCACATTACGATTTTTGGGGATCCGTGGCTGTCCGTTGTAAAACGGACAGCCATGGATCACATTTGGCCCCCATGGGCAATAGATCGGATTTGCCCTTAATGGCATCCGATTTGTGTCTGATCCGATTGTGTCCGATTTTTTGCTTTACCCAAAACAGGAGACTGCTCCGATTTTGGGCACAGTGGACCAAATGGGATCCGACACGATCTGCAGCAAATAACATGGAGGCCTAAGGAGCACGAGTCCGCGAAAACATTGGATCGTTTCCCAGACCCGATTTTAGTGTGCTGAGCATGCTCACTACACTAAAACTGCTCTGTTCCCCTTTAATTTCACTTCCGCAATGTATATACATACATTGCAGAAGTGAAAGCAACAAAGGGTTAAAAATAATAAAAAAAACCATCCTCACCTCTCCAGCACGTGTCCCGCGTCGTCTAGCTCCCGGGACTTAAGCTCCGGGAGCTAGACAGCACGGGACACACGCCGGAGAGGTGAGCATCTTTTTATTTTTGTATTTAACCCTTGGTTCACTCCCGCAATGTATATATACATATACATTGCGGGAGGGAACGTGCCCGGCTTGCCTGCAAAGGCTCAGGCTTTCTGTGTCCAGATCCATGAAAATCATGGACCCGGACACAGAAATGGCATCCGGAGGTCACCTCTGATGTAATCCTTTTCCTGTCCGTGGGGTCCTGCAAAAAGTAGGATCCCCACAGACAGGAAAAAATCGCAATGTGAAACCAGCCTTAGGTAATCACTCTCCACAGACTTCATCGAGCCATTTTCCAGTTGTAGAACACAGAGCCCCTATTCCCTCTGACTGGTAGGAGAGGTGATAACAAGAAGAAAAGCTCCTACAACCACGTTCTTCATGTCAGCTACAGATTTTACATTGTCATCCAAGAACTTGAATTTACAAATCTGTAGGTATCATTTCAAAGCTAAGGTATTCTGGTACCAAAATCTAAGCTCTAATTCGTAGAGTGCTTTCATATTGCATTCTCCTGTTTGTTCAGTGATCCCGTCGGGGCTTATGTCCGAACCACATACAAAACGGGCTTCGGACATATGCGTTGACCAGGTCATTGACTTTAAGGCTGGAGGCACACTGGCGTTGAACTCGCGCGAGCTTAATGCGAGAAAAACTCGCATTAAACTCGGACCTGTATCTTTCAATGATACAGGTCACATTAATGCGAGTTTCTGGCATTAAACTCGCTTTGCGAGAGCAATCCGAGTGCAATCACAGCATGCTGCGATTGCACTGCGATTGCCTCGAGCGAGGGGCCATTAAAAGTATATGGGTGCGAGTCAAACTCGCACCCACACAGCACACGGTGCGAGAGTCGCAGCCGTGTGCTGTCAAAATCACTGGCCCCCCGCAGTCCCCATACAGTTACAATAATGTTTTATTGCTGTGACAGCAGCAGTGAAGCATTATTGTATGTATAATTTATTATTTTTTGCAAAGTTACACTTATCAGCTTGATTTGACATGTTTTTACCATGTCGGCTGTTCAGGACTTCATTCTGCACTGTGCTACCGAGGGGGTTTTAACCCGGTGATTAAGGGGTTAATCAGACGCTGGTGTCATGACACCATCTGTCCAGGGGTTGTCCTCCCCCCTTGGATACATGGTGACATGACATCATGTGTCTGAATGGGTTAATTATTCTGTAAACCAGGTTCAAGTGTATGTCAGGTGTAGAGATTACACAGAATAAGCCGGTGATTTGTGAATGGAAGCCAGGGCTTCAGCACCATGGACAGCTCCTTACAAATCACGGCTCTTTCTGTCCCGACATACACTTCAACCTGGGTTACAGAAAAATTAACCCATTCAGACACATGATGTCATGTCACCATGTATCCAGGGGGGGAGGACAATCCCTGGACAGATGGTGTCATGACACCAGCGTCTGATTAACCCCTTATTCACCAGGTTAAAACCCCCTTGGTAGCACAGTGCAGAATGAAGTCCTGAACAGCCGACATGGTAAAAACATGTCAAATCAAGCTGATAAGTGTAACTTTGCAAAAAATAATAAATTATACATACAATACTGCTTCACTGCTGCTGTCACAGCAATGAAACATTATTGTAACTGTATGGGGATAGCAGGAATTATACAGGCGAGCAGAACTAATGCTGTTCCGTGGTCCATCAAGACCATGGACAGCAGAGAAAAAAAACAACACATACGCACTCACACTCGCACCACATACACTTACATACAGCCAGGCACACTCACCACATGCACCACACTCGCACCACACTAGCACCACACTCGGACCACACTAGCACTACACTCGCACCAAACTAGCACTGCACTCGCATCACTGTCGTGCATCAATCACGCTCCGTGTTTGATGCACAACAGTGTGCCTGTACCCTAATGGTGCAGACGGAATCAGCATGTGCTCTATTATGCACCATTTTTGGAAATATACGTTTCCAGCAGGCGGATACCAGAATGCAGTCTAATAAATTCAGGTGTCTGCCGGTGGGAAATGTATACTCCCAGTCAGAAATGGTGCATAAAAGAGCACACGATGACTCCGTCTGTACCAGTAAAGTCAATGGTCCAGTCGGTGCATGTGTTCGAAGCCCATTTTGTGGGGGATTTGAACATAAGTGCTGCCGGACCACTGAGCGTGCAGCACAATGCAATGTGAAAGCACCCTAAAGGTACCTTCACACACAGCAATATTGCTAGGCAATTTCACTGGCAGTGAAATCATGGACACATTGTTCCATTTGTACACAGCAACAAAATAGAACAATGTGTCCATGATTTCACTGCAACCAGCTAATTGCCAGTGAAATGTCCTAGCAATATTGCTGTATGTGAACAGGGCTGTGGAGTCGGTAAATCAAACCACCGACTCCAACTCCGACTCCTGAATTTCCCTGGCTCCGACTCCAACTTCGACTCCTTTGACTCCGACGTCTTCATTCATGGCTCGTTTTTAAGTGATAAAATTATTGTAGGTCAATGGTAACATTAGGCTTTAATCATTATAATGACATAATAATAAAGATATTTAGATAGAACATAATAATAATTCATAATAATAATATTCAGCACATTCTGCATTGAACTACTAGACCCAATTCATTATGTATTTTAGGAGTCGGAACATTTTCTACCGACTCCAACTCCGACTCCACCAAAATGGGCAGCGACTTCGACTCCACGACTGCGACTCCACAGCCCTGTGTGTGAAGGTACCTTTAAAGTACCTTTACACGCCGCAACTATTACCGGCGATCGGAGACAACCGAACGTGCACGTGCATGTTTTTGACGGTTGCACCCTCAACCTAAGGTGAGGTATCGTCCCGGAAGTTCCCACACCAACATTTGGAAACATCCAGTTGACTCCTGACGCCGCTTCACACGCCGCAATCCCCAAAGGAATGTGGGCGTACATGTTCTGCGCCGCAAGAACATAGGCGTGACAGACTTGTGTATTCCGCGCCTAAAAACATGCTGATTAGACAATGCAATAGCGTCATTATTGGGAAGCCTGCGCAGGAAGGCTGGCTAATACATGACGCCATCGCAATTGTGTCGTGTGAATGGACAGCTCTTCCAATATGTCGCCCTGTGAAGGGACAGCCAATGGAAACACAGTAGCCCCCACCAATCGTCACTGATGGGGCGCGGTATCCAGCACGCTGTGGCACGCCTCTGGGAAATCACTAGACGACACAGATTCCATCCCTATCGCCCGTTCACACGCCAAAACCAGGGCAATTCACCTTCAGGGTTGCCTCTGGTTTTTGAACAATGCTCTGAAACCGCAAGCGGGAGCAACTTTAAAAATCACCACCGGGTTCCACAATTACACGCCGCAATTTCGTAGCATTTTCAGGGCAACGGTGACGGAACTCCGGATTGCCTCTCAGTTGCTACACCGTAGTTGCGGCGTGTAAAGGTACCCTTTAGCCCCCGTCACACGGGGCGACATCACCACCCATTACAGAAGCGACGTGGGGGCGTGGCCTATCACCGGCGTCATCGCCCCTACGTCGCCTCATGTAAAGGGGCGATGTCGGGGGTGCCGGGTGGTCGACTGGTTTCAGAGCAGTGCTCTGAAACCAGGCGACCATCATGGGGCGATGTGTACAAATCGCCCCATGTAACCGGGCGCCGGCGACCTATCAGGAGATGGGAGACATAGGCTCCCATTGTCCTGCATCGCCACTGGGGTTTCCAGACACCCCGGCGGCAATGCCGCCTGACAGCTCGCCGGCGCGGGGCTGTAGGTGTCGCCCTGTGTAGATGGGGGACGGTGACGCTGGCGGGACGCCAAAAACGTGCGCGCACCCGCCAGTCGCCGCCGACATCCCCAGCCCCGTCGCCAGGTGTGACGGGGCCCTTAGAGTTATGGAAGCTTTACACGTTGCAATATTGTTCCGATACTGCATACGATTTCACAGGAGCGCGCACGTTTTTGGCACTTGTCCAAGATCGCATAGTAGATGTCACACAGAGAGATATCGGCAGGCAATGCTACTACGATGTTGTACGCCCCTTTTCCACGCTGTGTATGAGCAACCCAGGGAACGACCATTTAAAATTGGAGTCAATAGGGGAAGTTGCGCTCCAAATCGTAGTTGCGCTGTCACACAGCACGATCATGCCACATCACATATACAATATCGTACGGTTGAAGGGCTTGCACAATCTTCCTGCAATATCGTAGTTAGGTTGTTTTCGCATCGCATTGCCCATTTATACAACACAACGCATGAATGATATCAACTGCAACGGCCACACCACGTGACCTTTTATCGATGTTGCGTTGCAATATCGCAAGGTGTAAAGCGGCCCTTAGAGCTTAGATTTTGGTACCAGAATTCCTTAGTTCTTGGATCCAAAGTAAAATCTGTAGCTGAGGTGAAGAAGGTGGATGCAGGACCTTTTCTTCTTGTTATCACCTCCCATCAATGGCCTGCTTGACGCATATGTCTGAAGCCCGTTTTGCAGGGGATTCGGATGTAAGACGCAACCAGACCACTGAATGTGCAGCAGAACGCAATGTGAAAGCAGCGTTATAGATTAGATTCAACAAGTGTTTACATACATCATTGTCAGTGTGAAAGTTAACGGGAAGTACATTGAAGGTGAAAAAAGAGAATTTTGTTTACGTACCGTAAATTCTTTTTTCTTTAATCATCAATGGGAGACCCAGACAATGGGGTTTAGGGCTCCGCCCTCCGGAGGTCACACTAGGTACTACAAGTTTGTAGACACCGCCTCCTCCGCTTATAAACCCCTACCGCAGGGAATATCCTCAGTTTAGTCCATAAGCTGCGAGGAGAAAAATGAACCACACCCGAAACATCGGGAAGAATACCGTGCACAGACGGTTTGAACAACCAGGAAAACACTGTCTCAACAGAGAACAGATCAAATGCAAACATGCAACGGAACAAACTGGGTGGGTGCTGGGTCTCCCATTGATGATTAAAGAAAAAAGAATTTACGGTACGTAAACAAAATTCTCTTTTTTCTGGTCATCATAATGGGAGACCCAGACAATGGGGATGTCCTAAAGCAATACCCCAGGGCGGGAAGAGTTCCTCAACAAGACGGATAATACACGGTCCCCCTTAAAGGTGGGCAACCGCCGCCTGGAGGACCCGCCTGCCCAAACTTGCGTCCGCAGAGGCATGGGCATGCACCATATAGTGCTTTGAGAAAGTGTGCAGGCTGGACCAGGTGGCCGCCTGACACACCTGTAGAGCAGATGCTCGATGTCGCAAGGCCCATGAGGCACCTACAGCTCTAGTAGAGTGTGCCTTCAAACCCACCGGGAGAGGCAAACCAGAAGACCGGTATGCCTCCTGAATGGGAGCCTTGATCCATCTGGCCAAGGTCGACTTCGAAGCCGCGGACCCCTTACAGCGACCCATCGTGAGGACAAATAAGGAATCCGAACTCCTAAAGGAGGCGGTCCTGGACACATAAATGCGTACAGCTCTCACGAGATCCAGAGTATGGAGGTCGCGCTCAACCTGATGAACGGGAGCGGGGCAAAATGATGGGAGAACAATCTCCTGGTTTAGGTGGAAAGTTGAAACCACCTTCGGCAAGAATTCAGGCCGCGGGCGCAACACCACCTTGTCTTGGTGAACCACCAGAAAGGGTGACTTGCACGAAAGTGCAGCCAATTCTGAGACCCTTCTCAGAGACGTAATTGCCACCAGAAAAACCACCTTCTGGGACAGACGAGAGAGAGAGATGTCTCTCAGTGGCTCAAACGGCGGTTTCTGCAGTGCCGCCAGGACCATGTTGAGGTCCCAAGGGTCCAGAGGTCGTCTGTAAGGCGGAACCACCCGAGACACCCCCTGCAGAAATTGACGAACCTTCGGGAGGAGCGCCAAGCGCCTGTCAAACAGCACTGAAAGTGCTGATACTTGACCTTTCAGAGAGCCAAGGGATAATCCCAACTCCAAACCCGACTGTAGGAAGGCCAACAATGTCGGGATGGACAAGGGCCACGGTGAGCGTCCACCAGAGGCACACCAGGAGAAAAAGATTTTCCACGTTCTGTGGTATATCTTCCTGGAGACAGGTTTCCTTGCCCGATTCATCGTGGCAACCACCGTAGGAGAGAAGCCCCTGGAGGTCAGCAACCAGGCCTCAAGAGCCATGCAGTCAATCTGAGGGCCCTGGAATTGAGGTGGAAGAATGGGCCTTGCGCGAGTAGATCTGCGCGTTCTGGAAGAGCCCACCGGTGTCCGCCTGACAGTTGCCAGAGGTCCGGGTACCAGGACCTCGGGGCCAATCTGGAGCCACTAGAATGGCTACTCTGCATTCTGTCCTGATTTTCCACAGAACCCTGGGAATCAGAGCCAGAGGCGGGAACACATATGGCAGCTGGAAGCTGGACCAACTCAGGATCAGGGCATCCGCCCCCAGAGACTGAGGATCCCACGATCGTGCCATGTATTGGGGTACCTGATGATTCAGCCGTGAGGCCATCAGATCCACGTCCGGAGTGCCCCATTTGCTGCAGATGTCCCGGAAGACGTCTGGATGCAGGGACCACTCTCCGGCGTCCATCCCCTGTCGGCTCAGGTAGTCGGCCTCCCAGTTCTCGACCCCTGGGATGTGAACTGCGGAGATCAGGCAGCCGTTTTCCTCCACCCAGGCTAGAATGCGGTGGACTTCGGCGAGGGCCTGAGCACTTCTGGTCCCTCCCTGATGATTTATGTAGGCGACGGCCGTCGCATTGTCGGACTGAACCCGAATGGGTTGTCCTGACAGGAATTTCTGAAACGCCAGGAGCGCCAGATAGACCGCCTTGATCTCCAGCACGTTGATCTGTAATGCCGACTCCGACTGAGTCCAGAGGCCTTGAGCCCTGTGGTGCAAGACACACGCACCCCAGCCTTTTAGACTGGCGTCGGTGGTCACCACTAACCATGACGGTTTTAGAAAGGACCGGCCCCGTGACAGATGAAGTGGCTGGAGCCACCACTGTAGGGAGTCCCTGGTCGATTGTGACAGCGTCACCAGCCGATTCAGAGAAATCGTCCTTTTGTCCCATCGGCGAAGAATCTCCAACTGGAGAGGACGGAGGCGAAACTGTGCGAAAGGCACCGCCTCTATCGCCGCTACCATGCGTCCCACCAGCTTCATCAACCCCCGTAGGGAAGATTGTGGTGACAGGAGAACATTCTGCACTCCTGATTGGATCGCAAGCTGTTTGGCTTGAGGTAGGGACACCAGGGCTGAGTCCGTGTGGAAGTCCATGCCCAGATATGTCAAAGACTGGGTCGGAATCAGGGTCGACTTTGGAATGTTGAGAAGCCACCCGAACTGTTCCAGAGACTTCATGGTCACCTCCAGGCTCACCCGACAAAGGTCTTCCGATGGCGCCCTGACCAGCAGGTCGTCCAAATAGGGAATGACGGCGTGTCCCTGCACATGCAGGAGAGCCATCATTGAGGCCATCACCTTTGTGAACACTCGCGGTGCCGAGGCTAGCCCGAATGGCAGTGCCACAAATTGGAAGTGTTCTTCCCCCACTGCGAATCTCAACCAGCGCTGATGAGCCGGTGCAATGGGCACGTGAAGGTAGGCGTCTCGGATATCTATGGACGCCAGGAAGTCTCCCTGTGACACAGCCGCGATCACGGAGCGCAGGGATTCCATACGGAACTTCCGAACCAACACGTGGCGGTTGAACAACTTGAGGTCCAGAACTGGACGAAAAGAGCCGTCCTTCTTTGGGACAATAAAGAGGTTGGAGTAAAAACCCCTGAACCTCTCTCCCGTGGGTACTGGGACCACCACTCCGTCTCTGCGGAGTCCCTCCAACACCAGATGAAAAGCCTGAGCTTTGTCTAGGGATGGAACAGACCGATGGAATCGGAGTGCCGGCTGTGACGTCAGCTCTATCCTGTAGCCTTTTGAGACTACGTCTCGGACCCACTGGTCTTGAACGTGGAGAAGCCATCTGTCCTGGAAAAGAGACAGGCGGCCCCCCACCTGTGGGGAGACAGGATGAAGGAGCGAGTCATGCCGAAGCGGGTTTAGGGGTGGCAGCTGCAGCCCCTGCCGGCTTCTTTTGGCGACTTTTGTTGCGCCACTGAGTGGAGGGCTTGCCCCCACGGTCCGCGCGAGCGGACGCCGCTGATGACTGCGAGCTGGGGCGAAAGGACCACTGTTTTGGGTTCCTTTTCAGGGAATACCGTGGCTTAGGCTTATTCTGCGGTATCTTAGACTCAGCAGAATCCTTTATCAGCTTGTCCAGCTCGGTGCCGAAGAGCCTGTCACCAGCAAACGGAAGATTTTGCAAAATCTTCTTAGACGTGGCATCTGAGTCCCAAAGACGCAGCCACAACAACCTGCGGATCGCTATAGCATTGGCCGAAGCCACAGCCGAGCGAGTGGCAGTTTCCAAAGTTGCCGTCCTGGCGTAATCCGCATAAGCCCTTGCTCTGTCGGTGAGTGCCAGAACCTCTGGGCTGGCCCTAGCTAGATCAGAGATACCATCCAAGCAGGAGGTAATCGCTTGTAGGGTCCAGACCGCGGCAAAATTAGGGGCAAATGAAGACCCCACAGCCTCATAGGAAGACTTGGCGAGTTGCTCGACCTGTTATCAGTAGCATCCTTCAATGAGGAGCTATCAGAGGCAGAAAACAAGGAGCGTGCAGCAATCCTAGTCATGGAAGCGTCCACCTTAGGGGACTGTGACCATTCCAGAAGCACCTCCTGAGGAAAGGGAAAGCGAAGGTCCTTAGGCTTACGGACATAACGCCGCCCAGGATGTAACCTGGGTGCTCTAATCACCCTTCCAAAATTAGTGTGGTCCATAAAGGACCCACTTGGTCTCGCCTCCGGCCGCAGCCATTGATAGACCTCCTTGGGGTGAACAGTCACCTCCTCAGGAGGAGTGACCAGACGTAATGTCTCATTGATGGAGGACACCAGATCCTCCACCCCATCTGGAGGTTCAGAGACAGACCCGAGAGTAGAACCCCCATCATCTTCCTCACCATCAGAGGAACGCTCCTCCTCAGAGGGAGCTTGGAGCTCTGGAGAGGCCTCACGAGCTCGCTTAGGGGGTCTCACAGAAGAAGTAAGAAGCACCCGGGGGTAACTGGGAGGAGTAGCTGGGTTTTCCAGCCTCCTATGAAGTGCCTCCAGGGATTGCGACATGGAGGACATCTGGGACAGCAGAGATTCATTTATCTTATTCTGCGCTTCCCATGTCCCTGGGATCACCCGAACCTCAGGGTACAGACCCGCAGATTCTGATACAACAGTAACTGTCCGGGTCTCTGGGCGTCCGCAATTATTGCAGGACCCCTCCACCAGTGAACCGTTGCATGTAGCGCAGGTAATGGTGCCATCTGCCGCCTTAGCAGCATGCTTCCTTACTGAGGACATCGCCACAGTAGGGGGAAATAAGCCAAGTTGTAACAAACAAACCGGAGATCCCGGTGGCTTACCGACCGCAGTAAGCGGTAGGAGGAAGCGGCGTTCGTGTGTGACCTCCGCGAGTTCCGGTCTCCCCTGGAAAGTGCAGACACACGCTGCAGCCAGATCCCAGCCGGGAAGAGAGGGAGAAGATGGCCGCCGACAGTAAAGTCATAGGCGTGGCCAGGAACACGCGGGAGAACACAAAACACGCCCATCGGTGATGTCACCGTAAGAGCTGCTTCCTCCTCCTCCAGGCAGCCTCAGTAATGGAGGTGCCAGAGCCCGCAGCGCGGGAAAAGAGTGTGTAACAATACACATACACACACCGACTGCATGCACAAAACAAACATCAGCAGTCTACAGCCTCAGCCCCTGAGACACACAGGGCGGTCAGCCAGAGTGACCCCAGCACAGGGTACACCGACAGAACCGCGGACCCGAGGGTAACCGCGCGGTCTGAGTGTCGTGACACCAAGTGACAGACACTACCCCCAGGCACACAGGAGACACACCAGGTGCCTCAGTGCCGGTCCGGTCTGTAAGCACCTTTAGGGAGGCCTCGGACGGGGGTACAGCACCAGTCCGGAGTGTAAGCACCATTTAGGGAGGCCTCGGACTGGGCTGGCTCCGTCCGGTCTGTAAGCACCATTTAGGGAGGCCTCGGACGGAGCGGAGCTGTGCAAGGCTCCAGGCTCCCCCTCTCCAGAGCCTCCATGGAGGGATGGAAAGGAAGGAGCTCGACAGCGTACCGGGAGAACAGCAAGTGTCCAGGCTAAAAAGCCCTCCGGTACCTCCACCAGCGTGTTCCACAAAGGGTGAGCGGGAGAACTGTCGAGGGTCCCGACCGGGACCATTTACCTTGTCTTCATACGCCATCACGTAAGCTGTGAGAATGCAGTGAAGTGCAAGCAAAGCGTGATCCTCCGAGCACACTAAGTTTAAAACTGAGGATATTCCCTGCGGTAGGGGTTTATAAGCGGAGGAGGCGGTGTCTACAAACTTGTAGTACCTAGTGTGACCTCCGGAGGGCGGAGCCCTAAACCCCATTGTCTGGGTCTCCCATTATGATGACCAGAAAATGTATATTCGGCCTAAAAATCAAATAAAAGTACCGTATATACTCGTGTATAAGCCGAGTTTTTCAGCCCAAAAATTGGGCTGAAAAGTCCCCCCCTCGGCTTATACACGGGTCAATACGGTACTTGGCCGCCCCCAAATGCTGGCACTCGCCCCCCTCTGTTGTAAGGGCCCCCCCGCTGCTTAACTTACCATCCCCGGTCTTCTGCACCGCTGGTCTTCTGTGCTCCGTCCTCCATGCTCCCGTCCGGCTGCATCCGGGATCCCCGGCCGTCGCAGTAACGATGACGTCATCGTGCGACGGCCGGGGACCCCGGATGCAGCCGGACGGGAGCATGGAGGACGGAGCACAGAAGACGGGCGCGGTGCAGAAGACCGGGGATGGTAAGTTAAGCAGCGGGGGGCCCTTACAACAGAGGGGGTCGAGTGCCAGCATTTGGGGGCCTGTATACCACTGGGGCTGCTGTATACCACTGGGGCTGCTGTATACCACTGGGGCTGCTATATACCACTGGGGCTGCAGTACACAACACCACTGGGGCTGCTGTATACCACTGGGGCTGCTGTATACCACTGGGGCTGCTATATACCACTGGGGCTGCTATATACCACTGGGGCTGCTGTATACCACACCACTGGGGCTGCTGTATACCACTGGGGCTGCTGTATACCACACCACTGGGGCTGCTGTATACCACACCACTGGGGCTGCTGTATACCACTAGGGCTGCTGTATATACTGCTGGGGCCTGTATATAAAGCACTGGGGAGGCTGCTGTATACTACCACTGGGGAGGCCTGTATACCACTGGGGGGGCCTGTATACCACACTGCTGGGGGCTGTACACCTGTGCTGGGGTCCACCCTCGGCTTATACACGAGTCAATAGGTTTTCCCAGGTTTTGGGGGCAAAAGTAGGGGGGTCAGCTTATACATGGGTCGGCTTATACACGAGTATATACGGTAAGTTTGGCCAACGAATCGGAATCAGACTGAACTTGTTACTCAGAAACCGATAGATGGAAGGTGGAAAAAGATTTTTTTTTTCCTCATCAGTCAAGAAAAACTGATGAAACTTGGATCAAACTCTGATGAGACTGATCAAAAATATTGATGAAATATGATCTGTTTTTCTCAGAGGTGAAATAATGGATGTCTGAATGAGGATTAATGTGGACATGCAGCAACAGCAGACCGTGCCAACGTGCGGTTTTACAGCATTTTGTTAATCCATGTATGGTTTTTTTTTTACAAAGAAAGAAAGCCCTTTTTTGATATACGGTAATCCTGGTTCTCTTTGTAGAAAGAGGGAAAAAAAGGATCAAGCATGACGGATTTCAACTCCTAACGCTGTCATTCTGGGTACGGGCTCAGTTGCTAAGCTTGCTCCATGAGTGGCGTAGCTTGCAGCTTATGGGCCCTGGTGCGAAAGCTCTAACAGGGCCCCAATTATTGCAAATATTTAATAGCAATAGTTATTTTCTATAGGCCAAAGAGCCTCCATAACTTCTGTGTGAACACAGCCTTAGGGCCCTTTCACATCAGCGTTTTTCGTAATTCGCGGCAGATGCGGTGAAAAAACCGCATCTGCCGCGTTTGCCGCATAACCGTTCCACTTGCGGCGCGGTTGCGGTTTTTTCTATGCAAAGTATAGGGGGACTTGCGGCAGGTGCGGCAAGTGCGGTTTTGCACTTGCGGCAGGTGCGGCCGCGAAAAAAAACGCGGCTTACTGCGGGTTTTTTCGCGGCCGCACCTGCGGCAAGTGCAAAACCGCACTTGCCGCAAGTCCCCCTATACTTTGCATAGAAAAAACCGCAACCGCGCCGCAAGTGGAACGGTTATGCGGCAAACGCGGCAGATGCGGTTTTTTCACCGCATCTGCCGCGAATTACGAAAAACGCTGATGTGAAAGCACCCTTATTCAGCTAACATCTGTCACTAACAGCAGAGGGAGCTCCGGTCTCTGCTCTGTAACCACTTTAAGGCTAATGGTGGGGTTACACGTCCCGATATCGTGGCGATATCGGAGGCAACGCCGTGGGAGTGCGCATTTTTTGAGCGCTTTTCCCGATATCGCATCGGCGGTTTACACGCTGCGATATCGGGAAACAACGTCCCTCCGATGTGTACGCCCACCAACCCAGTAACGACCATTTAACATGGGAGTTAATGGGTGAGGTGCGAGTACAGATCGGAGTTGGGCTGTCACACGCAGCGATGCTGGTACAACGGCCTTGCGATATCGGGGAGTTGAATAGCTCTGCTATTCAACTCCGATATCGTTTTGGCATCGTTCCAGCATCGCGTTGTACACTGAAACCGTACAACGCGCACCCGATATCGGGTCCAACTCGCAACCCACGTGACTTTTTGTCGGAGTTGGGTCGGAGTTGGACGCCGATATCGCGGCGTGTAAACCCAACATAAGTTCACACAGTGCATATTTGCTGCGTTGTTGCTGCGGATTTGCCTTGACTTTATGTAAATCTATATTAATCCTTTCCATTTTTGTTTGGTGCAGAAAATGAAAACACCACAGGTTTTGCTGCGTTTTTGAAGAATGAGCTTTTCTGTACTTTTGCTGTAGTTTCTATTGCAGATCTGCAGCAAAAATGGAGCAACAAAATAAATGCGGTAAAAACACACCAAAAATGCCACAATCTGCAGGTAAAGAGGCAGCAAACCTCCTGTCAAGAAAAAAAAACAACCCCTAGGATTTGCTGCTTTTTTTTTTACAAAACAAAAAACCAATGTGGGAGGATTTAGCCTAAAGGGTGTGTACCAAGGTTACAAATTACCCCTAACCCAGGGGTGGGAAACCTTTTTGTTTTCAAAGGGCCATGTGGATATTTCTACCATCATTAAGGGCTGCACAAAATTATCAACTTGGAATGGCCCTGACATGTGGTCAATTACTTAACTCATCTCTACTTTGGTGGAGCATATACTGTACATTGCTCGAGGAGCTGTGGCCTATATATACATCACAGGAGGTGCTGTGGTCATATACATCACAGGAGAGGCTGGGGGCATATAAATCACAGGAGGGGCTGGGGGCATAGATATCACAGGAAGGACTGGAGCATATACATCACAAGATGGGCTGGGGCATATACATCACAGGAGGTGCTGGGGTCATATGCATCACAGGAGAGGCTGGGGGCATATACATCACAGGAGGGGCTGGGGCATATACATCACAAGAGATACTGGGGGCATATACATCACAGGAGAGTCTGGGGGCATATACATCATATAAAGGGCTGGGGCATATATATCGCAGGAGGGGCTGGGGCATATACATCATAGGAGAGTCTGGGCCATATACATCACAGGAGAGGCTGGGAGCATATACATTATATGAAGGGCTGGGGCATATACATCACAGGAGAGGCTGGGGGCATATACATCACAGGAGGGGCTGGGGCATATACATCACAAGAGATACTGGGGGCATATACATCACAGGAGAGTCTGGGGGCATATACATCATATAAAGGGCTGGGGCATATATATCGCAGGAGGGGCTGGGGCATATACATCATAGGAGAGTCTGGGCCATATACATCACAGGAGAGGCTGGGAGCATATACATCATATGAAGGGCTGGGGCATATACATCGCAGGAGAGGCTGGGAGCATGTATACATCACAGGTGAGGTTAGGGCATATACATAAAAGCAGGGGCTGGGGCATATACATCACAGGAGAGGCTGGGGGCATATACATCATAGGAGAGGCTAGGGGCATATACATCATAGGAGAGGCTAGGGGCATATACATCACAGGAGATGTTGGGCTATACACATCACAGGAGGGACTAGGGTATACACATCTCAGGAGGGGCTGGGGTATACACATCACAGGAGGGGCTGGGGTATACACATCACAGGAAGGGCTGGGGTATATACATCACAGGAGTGGCTGGGGTATATACATCACAGGAGAGGCTGGGGTATATACATTACAGGAGAGGCTGGGGTATACACATCACAGGAGAGGCTGGGGTATATACATCACAGGAGAGACTGGGGTATACACATCACAGGAGGGACTACAGTCACCCCTACGTGCCCATTTACGAGGGATTTAAAGGGCGGCAGATGGCGAAACGCAGCTGCAACAGCACAATGAATGCTACAGATACAAAACCCAATAAGAGAATGGCAGAAGTGCATTATTTCACCATTTCACCTGACTTTCTTTTTTCAGTGATTTATGTGATTGAATAATATAATAATAATAATATTTATTCATTTAAGTGTCATTCAAAACTACTAAAAAATAAAGAATAAGCCCTCATAGGTGACATGGATGGGAAAGTATAGAAAGCTGAGCTGCAGCGAGGAGAACAAGGGCGCAAAGAGGGAACACTGTGGAGTCATACAGCAATGGCGGCCAACATGGGCATGATAGTGTGTCACACACAGGAAACCTGCACACCACATGACTGTGACTTTATATATATGTCTACACACAGCTAAATAACTAAACACTACATCGAAATATCACATGTAAAAATAAATATGGAGTGCTGGTAAACTGGTTTACCTCACAGGTAAAGGCGGGAAACCAGAAGGGGCGGAGCCTCCGCAGAAAGTGGCCAAGATGGCGGAGAGCAAGGTGTGAAGAGTGGCGGGAATAGCCGGAAACACGAGGGGGCGTGGCTGCAAACTAGTGCGGCGGCTGCGGAGGGGCGTGGCTTCACACGACCGCAGTTACCGCGGAGGGGCGTGGTTTCACACTATAGAAGGTACTGGTTTCACACAACGCAATTATAGCGGAGGGGCGTGGTTTCACACAAATTACGTGCTATACTGCGGGGGGCGTGGTTTCACAATATTGCAAGTACTGCAGAGGGGCGTGGTTGCAAACTTTTAGGACAAGTGGAGGGGCGTGGTTTCACATTATTGCAGTTACCGTCGAGGGGCGTGGTTTCACACTTGTAGATACTGCAGAGAGGAGTGGTTTGGTCTTGTGAAAATTGTGATAAAGTTTTCATTAGAATAATAATCTTTATGTATGTAGTAGATGTGGGCCTATGGCATCAGGGCAGTGATGTCACAATGAGGGCGGGCTCTGTGGTGCTGGGGCAGCGGCTGTCTCTCCTCCCCTGCTCTGTCTTCCTCTCTCATGCTCTCTCCTTTGAGCCCATCCCCTTTGTGCTCTCTCACTCTTGTGGTGTCCAAAGTAAGAGCGCACTGGGTCACATCGGCACCATTTTTGTATACCCAAGTGCCCAAAGATGGAGACTGCCTGAGTAAGTGCGCATGCGCGCTGGGTATACGCATTCACACTTACTCAGGTGGTGATGTGGCAGCGGTGTCTGGTGGCAGCAGTTGTGGACAGCTGCGGGACTGTGCAATGTGCCAGTACTGCCAGTGGGTGCCATATTTGCACACCCATCACACTCTGCCCCCCCCAGTGCGCTCTCTCTGCCCCCCTGTGCGCTCTCTCTGCCCCCCCCCCAGTGCGCTCTCTCTGCCCCCTCCCCCTCCCCGTGTGCTCTGTCTGCTCCCCAGTGTTGCTCTCATTGCCCCCCCCCCCCCCCCCCCCCCCCCGTGTGCTCTGTCTGCTCCCCGGTGTGCTCTCATTGCCCCCCCCCTATGTGCTCTTGAGGCGCCCCAGGCCGTGGGGTACTCAGGATCCGGATCGCTGCTGCTATTGATAGCGAGTCACGGGGGTTGTGACCTGATCCTGTGGCCTGGGCGTCAGTTGAAAAAGGGGATATGTGCAGGGGAGGTTGTCGTGATGCCACCCGAAGTATGTGGTCAGGGTGACCACCACTGCCGTATTCCTGCTGGGGATGGTGACGAGGGGCAGCGTAGATGGTAAGCCCTCCACAGGTAGGGCTGGGTGTCACCAGGGCAGGTGTAGTGAGGGCTGCGTACTCTGGATGCTGCACCCAGGGCTGCAGCAACCATTAGCCAAGCCTAGCCTGTTGCTAATGAGGCAGGGGAGCGCCATGCACATAGCGGCTTCCTGGCCGCTGCTTGCCACCGCCTGCCTCCACAACTCTAAGGATATGCACACTGCTTCTTTTCCAAACAGCACGCAGGGACAGCAAGGTGGAGGTCTCTGCTGCAGTTCAATAATAAACAGTCTCAGGCACTTTTGAGCTGACCGGGTACTTCACTGTTCAAGTTCTTAGCAGACAAGTTACAGTTCTCTTTCTTAGTTCTTACACCTATCCAGGGACCCGGGTTCTACTGCAGCTCAGACGGTTCCTCTGCGTTGCTTCCCTCAAGATACCTTTCAGGCCCTACTTGTCTCTCTCTCTGTCCTCGCTCACGGGTTCTGTCTGGCCTTCACGGGCTATTTAGTGATGATTCCCTCTGCTTTAGGGTCACTAGCCCTAGTACAACGGCTGGGTCCCTACTCCGTGGCGGTAGGTAGGTCGCAGATCATAGAGTCCTGCAGCATGCCGGTGTGTCTTGTGATTAGGGTCTTAGAGTCTCCCCGGTCACCTCTACAGAGCTGGCTCTCTGGCTTTCTGGGCATAGCCCTCCAGTGACTCAGGTGTGATTTGGGCTCACCAGGCTCCTTCTGTCTCTCTTGTTCTCAGCTCTGGGTCCTCCAGCCAGCTATATTAGTGATGGCTACCGGGCCCGTTGTTCTCCCACTATCCTGTAGTGTTTAGCTGTAGGGTGTGTCTACTTGCGGTGCTTCTTCCCTTGCCTCTGTGTGGAACCCACTAGGACGGGGTACTCGGTACCGGACCGGGGTACTGCTGGGGATATCACGGCGGTCTTGGTCCGGACCGTGTCCCGGGTTCCGCAAGTAAATGGGGGAATATTTACAGGGGAGTTTGTCATGACATCACCCATGGGTTGTGGTCAGGGTGACCACCGCTGCTGCAGAACCTCTGGGGATGATGTTTGGCAACTGGGGATGTAATGGCTCTCCGCAGGTAGAGCTTGGTTCCCCGGGGCCGAGATAGTAACAGTCTATAGTTGGTGCTATGGATATTGCAGGATAGGGGTAGTAGTAGAGATGATAGCTGCTTGTGAGGGAACGCAGGATTTGAGCACAATGATCACACAAACTCACGGTTTTTAAGTTTTCCAAGTCTTTACTGCAGATGATGTTGTTAGCAGAGTACTGTCCATGGAGTCTGTTCCGGGCCGGGTTGCTCCCACCCTGTCCGGGTCCTCAGCTTCCCTGTCCTGCACTGTGTGTGTGGCCCTGCTGCCGCTTCAGCTAGGCTGCTGTCCTGTCTCTCCTCACAGGTACCCCCTTTGCTAGGCAACTTGAGTCTTTCCTCTGTATTTCTGACCCCGCCGTGTTGCTTCGCTGAGGTACAGTGTAGATATATAACCTCCACTAGTCCGGTGTTTACTGTGCTGCGTGTGTCAGTCACAATTTCGGATCCGGTATCCGGTCTGTGCGCTCCTCCGGGGCGCGTTATGAGGTAACTCAGTCTCCCAGATGTGTTCTCCTGTCCGCCTATACCTTGTATGGCGTTTACCGCAACTGTGCCGCAAGTGCAGCCGGCATGCGGTAATCGCAGCAGATGCGTTTTTTTCACCGCATCTGCCGCGATTTGAAAAAAACGCTGATGTGAAAGCACCCTAACTCCAACTGACTAGCTGTCACTGCCACTCTGAGGTAAACAACATTAGCTCCTCCCACCACTCTGCTCTTCCCCACTTCCTCTCCACACCAGAATATATAGGGAAGCAGCTTTAGCTCCCCCTTCTGGCCTGGAGGCGCTAGTGTAGTGTTGTGGGTTGTGTGGGGAGTTAACCCTTTGTGGTGTTACTGTGGCACATTAACCCCTGGGGTGCCACATTTGTCTAGAGTGAGCTTTCTCCTTTGGGTAACTGCCTCCAAAATTCTGCGTCCTCCAGGGAACCTCTCCTCCTGAGAATCCACTCCTCCAACTTAGTGTTCCAGTGTTTTTAGTACTGTTCCTCCACACACTTGTCCAGGTTTGTCTTTCTCTCCACCCACACTTCTCTAAACTCCCGCCACCCCTTGCAGTACATAGAGTCAGTGGTTTAGGATCGGACTGTGTTGGTGTGTGTGTGTGTGCTTAAGTCAACTGTAAACTGAATAAAAATACAACTTGTTCCATAAAAAAAAACAATACTTTATATATCTATGTCAATGTGGCACCCCTCCGAGTAAACCACCACCAAAGGTACTGCACTTCTGTGGTTAGGAAGTGTAATGCCCCTGTTTTCACAGTGCTGGGATGGTGAAGTCGAGTCCAAAACACATACACGCAGTAACAGGCCCCTGGGACAATGGGTGGACCCTGAGGGAGGACCCAGGCCACAAAATGGGGACAGGACAGTGTTAGAGAGGAGAGTCAGTAGTAGGAGCCCGAAGGAGTAAAATCAACTGACGAGGAGTGGTAGTCGGGAGTGTAGAGGCGGTGTGGTGCCGACTCTCGAGGGTTGAAGCTACACCACCATGTTCGCCCGCGGGAGGGAGAGAACTGATCGGTAGACATGGAGAAGAGCCCTAGGGGTGCGGATGGGACATCGATTCCCCGTATGCCCGAATCTGATGAGACAGAGGGGTTGGTGGAGGACACAGGGACCAGCCCTGCAGACGGTGCGTAAGCTTCAAGCCCAAGCTGAAACTGGAGGCCTCAGATTCTAACGGGAGGCTGGGCCGAACACAAAACATATCTTGGGGAAGGTGGCCAAACTAGGGAGCAGCTCCCGGGAGAGTGATCTAATGGCACCTGGGACCTACAAGCACCTGTCGCTACCGACTCTGTGCTGCGGAGGGCATTGAGAGCCTGGGGAGCAGAGTGATGACCCGCTTGCCTCAGATGGAAGTTACCTCTTTTAACGCCGAGAGATGAGACCCACCAGAGACTGTGACACCGAGAAAGTAGAGTAAGGGCACCAACTGTAGCTTTACTGTACCAACCCGACTCTGGAGAAAGCACAAAAGTATCGGAGACTGGCAGAGAGCGTACCCGGCGGCCATGTTTAATACCTGAAGTAAAAGTAATGGAACTGCAGCTCTGATGTGAGACTTTTATTCGCGGCGACTATCCACCGGAGAGGCCACCGAGACACCGAGGGTACTGGTGATCAACTGTCGAGGTACGAGCCAGGGTAAGACCACTCAACTGCCCTGGGGAATGCGCTCTGCTTGCAGGGAGCGGGACTAAGTAAGCTGCCTGTCATCATCCCCAGAGGTTCTGCAGCAGCGGCGGCCGCTCTGGCCGCATACCACAGGTGGCGTCACAAATATCCCTTATTCCCTCAGACTTTCCCTAACATCACCCCCTTTATTAAATGACACCGCCAGGGTCACGGGACTGGGTCTCGGCCCCCGTCTGTCCCTGTGAAAAGAACGAAGAAGAGGTGAAGAAGAACAACAAGTAACCGTCCAGTTCCCGAATCTTCCCCGACCCTGGAGTGGGGGTGTCATCAACAGAGAAAAAAAACTTGTGACAGATGAAAGATAAGAGTTTAAACATGAAAAACTTCCTGGTCCTTAATGGGTTAGCCGCAGGGAGAATAATGGGAACATATGACGTAGGGATTAGGCAGTGGTAACAGTTGGCATCATCTCTTCGGGAGGCTATTGCTCTGTAATCCTGGGTTATGTTAGCAGCTGAGCTGTGCCAGCCGCACACCGTAATGAGAAAGCAGCCGGGAAACACACGAGTATAATGGAGGGAGCCTGCAGCTGCTGAACGGTGAGTACTACCCGACTCCGAATATATAAAGTGCATATCAAATGAGGGTGTAAATGTGGGAGTCAGAGGGAGAGATTGTACCTGGGGTCCAAGAGCTTTGCGCTACATCTCTGATCTGATACGACATAGATCTTCTTGAAGAACTTAGAATCTTGTGTACTCTTGAGAAATCACAGAACCTTGTGTTCTTCTAATACTATGTACAGCTGTAGCAGGTAGTCACTGCCGATGCTGAAAAATTACTACCTGTAGTTTCTACAATCTGCTCAACAATTAAAAATTATTATCAAATGTTGCTTGAAAGATGAATGTGTTACTCCGGGATGGACAGCAAGATGGATATTGGATGATAGATTTGATAGATAGATAGATAGATAGATAGATAGATAGATAGATAGATAGATAATAGATAGATAGAGCAATGGCTGGAAATTGATCAATGGATTCTAGGATTTATTAGATAAATATGAGATGATTGATGGACAGATATGAAATGGTTGGATAAATAAACAGATATTAGATGGTAGGGATAGACTGCATTCACACTTCCGCATAACACATCCTAATGCTTGGACCCATAGAGTAGAGTGGATGTATTCACCCATCTGTTAAAAAAAATCACAGATCCAACTGTGAGATGGAGAACATGTGGTATTCTGATGTGATTTGTAGGGTATGTGCACGTTAAGAATTTGGTGCAGAAATTTCAGTATTTTTTGGCAGGAAAAATGCAGCAAAAAAGTGTGTTGCCACATTTTTGGTACAGATTTTCTCATTCATTAGAATAAGTGAAATCTGCAGCAAAAATACTGTAAGAATTGACATGCTGCAGATTTATTTCTGCACCAAATCTGCAAGGAGAAAGTATTCAGCATGTGTTTGAGAGGTCAGGATTCTCATGGACTTTGCTGCCATCAGGATTCCCTTCAGGTTTTGTGACTAATCAAATACACATAAAAAAAACGCAATAAAAACACAACATGTGCACAGATCCTAAAGATCACACTCTGCTAAAAAAAAGCTTGAAGAACTAGGGAATTTTTAATTTTTGCATTTTTATTTTTTTCCATGCATTCTTTCAAGAGACATATCTTCTTTATTCCTGTGTTGACATAGCTGTGTGAGGGCTTGTTTATTTTTTTGCTGGACAGTTTGTAGTGTGAGGCGCATTACAGCGATACCAAACATGAAGTCATTATTTTTTCGATTTCAAGTAATGAATAAAATAAAGAATATTGTAAAAAAATACTTTCTTCCTTGCGTCACCATTTTGAGACCCATGAAATTTTTATTTTTCTGTTGGTGAGGCTGAATGGAGGGCTTATTTTTTTTGAGCAGTAGGCTGATGTTTTTAATACGAATTTTGTGTACGTATAATATTTGGATTGTCTATTGTTACTGTTTTTTATTTTTAGGGAAGTGATGATAATAAATATAAAAAAATGCATACGATGTTTACAAATTGGGCTACCTCCAAAATGTAGAGATTTTTCTCTTTATAGGTATATAATAATGCAAAGAAAACAAGTTACTAATTTAGAAACACCAATACTAATGTTTTAACTCAGGAAGAGTTCAGAAATCAATATTTGGTGGAATAACCCCGATTTTTAATCACAGCTTTCATGTGTCTTGGCATGCTTTCCACCGGTCTTTCACACTGCTTTTGGGTGACCTTATGCCACTCTTGGCACAAAAATGTAAGCAGTTCTTCATTGTTTTATGTCTTGTGACTGTCTCAAGTCATGTAAAGCTAGAAAAAAAAGCCTTTTACCAATGAGAGGCAAAGGAGAGCCAGGCTGAAGTTTGCCAAAGACCATAAGGATTGCACCATAGAGGACTGGAGTAAGGTAATCTTCTCTGATGAGTCTAACTTTCAGCTTTGCCCAATACCTGGTCGTTTAGGGCCGCTTTACACACACCAACTTCTGTGTCCAACTTCTGAACAACTTACTGGTTGCAGTGAAATCATGGACACATTGTTCCATTTTGTGGCTGTGTACAAATGTAACAATGTGTCCATGATTTCACTGCAACCAGTAAGTTGTTCAGAAGTTGGACACAGAAGTTGGTGTGTGTAAAGCGGCCCTTAATGGTTAGACGGAGACCTGGAGAGGCGTACAAGCCAGAGTCTTGCACCCATTGTGAAATTTGTTGGAGGATCGCTGATGATCTGGGGATGCTTCAGCAAGGTTGGAATTGAGCAGGTTAATTTTTGCTGCGAAGGACGTATGAATCAAGCTGCATACAAGGTTATGTAACAAGGTTAACACTTGCTTCCTTCTGCTTAGGCCAGCTTCACACTGCGTGTGTGATCCGATCCGTAGCTGTCCGCTTGAGGCAGACAGTCGTGGACCGGATCTGCACACAGGACTGGGGGGGCTATTATGCCCTCCGATCCTGTGTGCATCGCACGCAGCTGCAGCAGCTAACAGGTCAGGGCCGCGGCGCCCGCCGTCCTCACCTATCAGCAGTGGGAACTGCGTGCGTTGCACACAGGATCGGAGGGCGTAATAGCCCCCCAGTCCTGTGTGCAGATCCAGTCCGCAGCTGTCTGCCTCAAGTGGACAGCTACAGATCGGATCACACACGCAGTGTGAAGCCGGCTTTAGACAATGTTCCCCAACTTTGAGGACTGTTTTTTTGCAGCAGGACAGTGCCCCATGCCACACAGCTAGGTCAATCAATGCAGGAATGAAGGCGAAACATCAAGGCCCTGTCATGGCCAGCCCAATCTCCAGACCTGAACCTCATTGAAAACCTCTGGAATGTAATCAACAGGAAGATGGATAGTCACAAGCCATCAAAGAAGAACTGCTTCCATTTTTGTGCCAGGAGAGGCATAAGGTCACCCAAACGCAGTGTGAAAGACTGGTGTAAATCATACCAAGAAACATGAAAGCTGTGATTAAAATCAGGGTTGTTCCGCCAACTATTGATTTCTGAACTCTTCCTGAGTTACAACATTGGTATTGTTGTTTGTATATGAATAAGAACTTGTTTTCTTTGCATTATTTAAGGTCTGAAAACCCTGTTTCCTTTTTATTATTTTAACGATTTGTCATTTGCTGCAAATAAATATAAAATTTTTAGCTTTGAATTTCGGCGACATGTTGTCAGTAGTTTTTAGAATAAAACAAGCTTGTATATTCTACTCAAAAATATACCTATAAAGAGAAGAATCAGAGAAACTGAAAACTATGCAGGTCTCAGATTTTTTTTACAGAGCCATATACAGTATATAATATATATACCGGTAGTTTTTTTTTTTTACATTTTTATTCCATTTTACTTGGTCCTGTGATCATTTGAATGCTTATACTATGTACTGCAATAACACATTAAGGGAGGATATAGTTAAAATCCCAGCCAAAACCTGGAGTTGAACAATCAGAGGAAAAGTATAATAAATACAGAAGTGGTGACGTGTTTCTATCACCCACTCCTGGTTTTGGCTGCAAATACTGAGGTAAAAAAAACTCACCGAATGCTCAATGTGTGCACGTGGTTGTATACTGACTTGGATCTCACATTAGGATCTGTGCACACGTTGAGTAGTTGGTGAGTTTTTTACCTCAGAATTTGAAGCCAAAACCAGCAGTGGGTGATAAATACAGAGGTGGTGACACGTTTCTATTATACTTTTCCTCTGATTGTTCCACTCCTGGTTTTGGCTACAAATACTGAGGTAAAAAAAAGTCACCAATGGATGAAGCGCGCAAGTCTTTATGCTTTAGGCCTCGTGCACATGTTGACTATTAGGTGAGTTTTTTACCTCAGGATTTGTAGCCAAAGCCAGGAATGGAACAATCAGAGGAAAAGTATAATAGAAACACGTCACCACTTCTGTATCTATCACCCACTGCTGGTTTTGCCAACAAATCCTGAGGTAAAAAACTCACCGAGTACTCAGTGTGCACTTGGCCTTACATCCCAGACTTCCCATTATTAGGCTACATGCACATATTGAGTATTTGGTGAGGTTTATACCATCTTGAGTAATTGCACCTCAAATCCACTGCTGCTTTTGGCTACATATCCTGAGGTAAAAAATTCACCTAATACTCACTGTGTGCACGTGACCTTACAGATAAACTATAACACAAAGCACTGGGAGCCATCTTTGTATTGGTAACGCCGATTATATGCAGCATTTGTATGGTGGGATAAACCTGGAATGACTAATATAGTCTGAAATTATGACATATTTGTAGGAAATGGAGGACGTGCCCGGTTCAGCCGTGAACTTCACCGCCAGCCGGGCTCAGGCACAGTCTTCATACCAATACTCCTCTTCCAGCGATAGCCCCTCGTACACAGACTACAAGCCTCTGGAAATGGAGCTCATCCCTCTTCCTCGCGCAGTCGTCTATCTTCTCATGGCAGCTGTGGTCGTGGTGGGCGCCGCATACGCCATAGTGGGACATCTCATCAAAGACTTGGCACATGACATTGCCGGTACAGCAGGTCTTTTTTTTTTTTAATTATTTATTTTCAGTATTAGTTTACACTTTATCATCTCACTATAAGTACATGCCATAAAAACAGACATATATAGTGTATAATGATCCGCCAGCTACATAGAGAGCGACGCAGGCAGTCCGCAATGCTCTACTTGTGGTGAAAGATAAAAGCTAATAGTGTGCATTACCAGGCAGTAGGATTGCTCCGGATTTACAGGGATCCTTTATCAAGGAGATCAGGTAAAGTGGACATGGCTTCATTAACAGCGGGAGCCAAGACACAGATAGGAACAAAACCGATCACCATGGTGGTGTGCGGGGAACCCAGCAGCAAGAGACTAAATTAAATGCAATGAAAAGAAAAAAAAGTCTGTAAATATAAAACTAATTTAATTCACCCCCCAACCCCCTTCCAGTAATAAAGAAGTAAAAACAATTATATTTTGAATCGCCACATTTGTAAAAGTTTATGAATATGAAAAATGAATTAAAAAAAAAATGAAAAATGAATTATTCCTTTGGTAAATAAAAGGTAAAGAAAAAGAGAATTTTGTTTACGTACCGTAAATTCTTTTTTCTTTAATCATCAATGGGAGACCCAGACAATGGGGTTTAGGGCGCTGCCCTCCGGAGGTCACACTAGGTACTACAAGTTTGTAGACACCGCCTCCTCCGCTTATAAACCCCTACCGCAGGGAACATCCTCAGTTTGGTCCATAAGCTGCGAGGAGAAAATAAACCACACCCGAAACATCGGGAAGAATGCCGTACACAGACGGTTCAACAACCCGGCAAACACTGTCTCAACAGAGAGCAGAACAAATGCAAAACATGCAAAGGAACAACTGGGTGGGTGCTGGGTCTCCCATTGATGATTAAAGAAAAAAGAATTTACGGTACGTAAACAAAATTCTCTTTTTTCTGGTCATCATAATGGGAGACCCAGACAATGGGGATGTCCTAAAGCAATACCCCAGGGCGGGAAGAGTTCCTCAACAAGACGGATAACACATGGTTCCCTTCAAAGGTGGGCAACCGCCGCCTGGAGAACCCGCCTGCCCAGACTTGCATCCGCAGAGGCATGGGCATGCACCATATAGTGCTTAGAGAAAGTGTGCAGGCTGGACCAAGTGGCCGCCTGACACACCTGTAGAGCAGACGCTCGATGTCGCAAGGCCCAAGAGGCACCTACAGCCCTGGTGGAGTGAGCCTTCAATCCCACCGGGAGAGGCAAACCAGAGGACCGGTAAGCCTCTTGAATGGACGCCTTAATCCATCTGGCCAAGGTTGACTTCGAAGCCGCGGACCCCTTACAGCGACCTGTCGTAAGAACAAATAAGGAATCCGAACTCCGGAAGGAGGCGGTCCTGGACACATAAATGCGTACAGCTCTCACGAGATCCAGAGTATGGAGGTCGCGCTCCACCTGATGAACGGGAGCGGGGCAAAATGATGGGAGAACAATCTCCTGGTTCAGGTGAAAAGTTGAAACCACCTTCGGCAAGAATTCTGGCCGTGGGCGCAACACCACCTTGTCTTGGTGAACCACCAGAAAGGGTGACTTGCACGATAGTGCAGCCAATTCTGAGACCCTCCTTAGAGACGTAATCGCCACCAGAAAGGCCACTTTCTGGGACAGACGAGATAGAGAAACATCTCTTAATGGCTCAAACGGCGGTTTCTGTAATGCCGCCAGGACCATGTTAAGGTCCCAAGGGTCCAGAGGTCTCTTGTAGGGCGGAACCATCCGCGACACCCCCTGCAGAAATTGACGCACCTTCGGGAGGAGCGCCAATCGCCTGTCAAACAGCACCGAAAGTGCTGATACTTGACATTTCAAAGAGCCAAGGGACAATCCCAACTCCAAACCCGACTGTAAGAAAGCCAACAACGTCGGGATGGACAAGGGCCAAGGAGACCGTCCACCAGAGGCACACCAGGCAAAAAAGATCTTCCACGTCCGGTGGTACATCTTCCTGGAAACAGGCTTCCTAGCCCGATTCATAGTGGCCACCACTGTAGGGGAGAAACCCCTAGATGTCAGGAGCCAGGCCTCAAGAGCCATGCAGTCAATCTGAGGGCCCTGGAATTGAGGTGGAAGAATGGGCCTTGTGCGAGTAAATCTGCGCGTTCTGGAAGAGCCCACCTGTGTCCGCCTGACAGTTGCCACAGGTCCGGATACCAGGACCTCCTGGGCCAATCTGGAGCCACTAGAATGGCTATCCTGCACTCCGACCTGATCTTCCACAGGACCCTGGGAATCAGAGCCAGAGGAGGGAACACATACGGCAGTTGGAAGCTGGACCAACTCAGTATCAGAGCATCCGCCCCCAGGGACTGAGGATCCCACGATCTCGCCACGTACTGGGGCACCTGATGATTCAGCCTTGAGGCCATCAGATCCACGTCCGAGTGCCCCATCTGCTGCAGATGTCCCGGAAGACGTCTGGATGCAGGGACCACTCTCCGGCGTCCATCCCCTGCCGGCTCAGGTAGTCGGCCTCCCAGTTCTCGACCCCTGGGATGTGAACTGCGGAGATCAAGCAGTCGTGTTCCTCCACCCACGATAGGATGCGGTGGACTTCGGCGAGGGCCTGAGCGCTTCTGGTCCCTCCCTGATGATTTATGTAGGCGACGGCCGTCGCATTGTCGGACTGTACCCGAATGGGTCGTCCTGCCAGGAATTTCTGAAACGCCAGGAGCGCCAGATAGACCGCCTTGATCTCCAGGACGTTGATCTGCAACGTCGACTCCGCCTGAGTCCAGAGGCCTTGAGCCCTGTGGTGTAAGAACACCGCGCCCCAGCCCTTCAGACTGGCGTCGGTGGTCACCACTAACCAAGAAGGTTTGAGGAAGGATCTTCCCCGTGACAAGTGACGTGGCTGTAGCCACCACTGCAAGGAGTCCCTGGTCGGTTGCGATAGTGCCACCAACCGATTCAGAGAGATCGCTCTCTTGTCCCACCGGCGAAGAATCTCCAGCTGGAGAGGACGGAGACGAAACTGTGCAAATGGCACCGCCTCTATTGCCGCTACCATGCGTCCCACCAGTCTCATCAATTCCCGAAGGGATGAGTGAGGTGACAGGAGAACGTGCTGTACTCCTGAGTGGATCGCCAGCTGCTTGGCCTGAGGTAGAGACACCAGGGCTGAGTCCGTGTGGAAATCCATGCCCAGATATGTCAATGACTGGGTCGGAACCAGGGTCGACTTCTGAGTATTGAGAAGCCACCCGAACTGTTCCAGAGACCTCATGGTCGCTTCCAGGCTCACCCGACAAAGGTCTTCCGATGGCGCCCTGACCAATAGGTCGTCCAGATAGGGTATGACGGCGTGACCCTGCACATGCAGGAGAGCCATCATAGATGCCATCACCTTCGTGAACACCCTTGGTGCAGAGGCCAACCCGAAGGGTAGGGCCACAAATTGGAGATGTTCGTCCCCCACTGCGAATCGTAACCAGCGTTGATGAGCCGGTGCAATGGGCACGTGAAGGTAAGCGTCCCTGATATCGATGGACGCTAGGAAGTCCCCCTGCGACAGAGCCGCGATAACGGAACGTAGGGATTCCATGCGGAACTTCCGCACCAACACGTGACGGTTGAACAATTTTAGGTCTAGGACCGGCCGAAAGGAGCCGTCCTTCTTTGGGACAATAAAGAGGTTGGAGTAAAAACCCCTGAACCTCTCTGCCGTGGGCACTGGGACACCACTACTCCGTCTCTGCGGAGTCCCTCCAACACCCGGAGAAAAGCCTGAGTCTTTTCTGGGGATGGAACAGACCGATGGAATCGGGATAATGGTTTGGACGTCAGCTCTATCCTGTAACCTCGCGAGACTACGTCTCGAACCCACTGATCTTGAACGTGAAGTAGCCACTTGTCCTGAAAGCGAGACAAGCGGCCCCCCACCTGTGGGGAGGCAGGATGAAAGAGTGAGTCATGTAGAGGCGGGTTTGGGGGTGGTAGTTGCTGCCCCCGCCGGCTTCTTTGGACGACTCTTGGAGCGCCACTGAGAAGCGGGCTTGCCCCCTCGGTCCGTGCGAGAGGACGGTGCTGATGACTGTGAGCCGGACCGAAAGGACCACTGCTTTGGGTTCCTCTTAACGGTATACCGTGGCTTAGGCTTATTCTGCGGTATCTTAGACTCAGCAGAATCCTTGATCAGCTTGTCCAGCTCTGTGCCAAAGAGTCTGTCACCAGAGAACGGAAGATTCTGCAGAATCTTCTTAGATGTGGCATCTGAGTCCCAAAGACGCAGCCACAACAACCTGCGGATCGCTATCGCATTGGCCGAAGCCACAGCTGAGCGAGTGGCAGTTTCCAGAGACGCCGTCCTGGCGTAGTCCGCATAGGCCCTTGCTCTCTCAGTGAGTGCCAGGACCTCCGGACTGGACCTTGCCAGGTCAGTGATACCATCCAAGCAGGTTGTAATCGCTTGTAAGGTCCAGACCGTGGCAAAATTAGGGGCAAATGAAGACCCCACAGCCTCATAGGAAGACTTGGCGAGTTGCTCGACCTGTCTATCAGTAGCATCCTTCAGCGAGGAGCTATCAGAGGCAGAGAAAAGGGAGCGTGCAGCAATTCTAGTCATGGAAGCGTCCACCTTTGGAGACTGCGACCATTCCTGAAGCACCTCCTGGGGGAAGGGGAAGCGATTGTCCTTAGGTTTGCGGACATAGCGCCGCCCAGGATGTAACCTGGGTGCTCTAACCACCCTTCCAAAATTAGTGTGGTCCATGAAGGATCCACTTGGTCTAGCCTCTGGCCGCAGCCATTGATAGACCTCCTTCGGGTGCACGACAACCTCTTCAGGGGGAGTCACGAGACGCAAGGTCTCATTGATGGAGGACACCAGATCCTCCACCCCGTCTGGAGGTTCAGACACAGACACAGACCCGAAGTTTGAACCCCCATCATCTTCCTCACCATCAGAGGAACGCTCCTCCTCAGAGAGAGCCTGGAGCTCGGGTGAATCCTCACGACGAGCCCGCTTAGGGGGTCTCACAGCAGAAGAGGGAGACACCCGGGGGAAACTGGAAGGAGTAGCTGGGTTTTCCAGTCTCCTATGCAGTGCCTCCAGTGACTGCGACATGGAGGACATCTGGGACAGCAGGGACTCATTGATCCTATTCTGCGTTTCCCATGGCCCTTGGATTACCTGAATCTCAGGGTATAGCACCGGAGCTGCTGCTGCCTCAGCTGAGCCAGCCCGGGCTTCTGGGCGTCCGCAGTTATTGCAGGACCCCTCCACCAAAGTTCCCTTGCAGGTAGCACAGGTAATGGTGTTATCCGCCGCCTTAGCAGCATGCTTCTTAACTGAGGACATATCCACAGTAGGGGTTGAGGCCAAGGCCAATAGACAAAACAAACCGGGAATCCCGGTGGCTTACCGACCGCAGTAACGCGGTGGGAGGAAGCGGTGTGCGTGTGTGACCTCCGCGAGTTCCGGTCTCCCTCTGAAGTGCAGACACGTGCTGCCGTAGATCCCAGCCGGGAAGTGAGAGAGAAGATGGCCGCCGCCAGCATAGACGTGGGCGGCGCCGGGAACCCGGGAAGCACACGCACACGCCCCCCGGTGACGTCACCGTAAGGGCTGCCTCTCCTCCTCCAAGCAGCCTCTGTAATGGAGGTGCTGGAGCCCGCAGCGCGGGAAAACAGTGCGAAATCATCATGCACACATACCCAGACTGTCATCACATACACACATGCACAGTCTACGGCCTCAGCCCCTGTGACACACAGGGTGGTCAGCCAGGGTGACCCCAGCACAGGGTACACCGCCAGATCCGCGGACCCGAGGGTAACGCGCGGTCTGAGTGCCAGGACACATAAAGTGCCAGACACTACCCCCAGGCACACAGGAGACACAGAGTGCCTCAGTGCCGGTCCGGTCTGTAAGCACCATTTAGGGAGGCCTCGGACGGGGGTTCAGCCCAGTCCGGAGTGTAAGCACCATTTAGGGAGGCCTCGGACTGGGCTGGCTCCAGTCCGGTCTGTAAGCACCATTTAGGGAGGCCTCGGACGGAGCGGAGCTGTGCAAGGCTCCCATCTCCCACTCTCCAGAGCCCCCCAGAGAGGGATGGAAAGGAGCGCAACAGCGTACCGGGAGAACACAGAGTGTCCAGGCACTAGGCCCTCCGGTACCTCCACCAGCGTGTGCCACAAAGGGTGAGCGGGGAGGCTGTCGCAGGTCCCGACTAGGACCATATTACCTTGTCTTCAGACGCCATCACGTAAGTAGTGAGAGTGCAGTGAAGTGCAAGCAAAGCGTGATCCTCCGAGCACACTAAGTTTAAAACTGAGGATGTTCCCTGCGGTAGGGGTTTATAAGCGGAGGAGGCGGTGTCTACAAACTTGTAGTACCTAGTGTGACCTCCGGAGGGCAGCGCCCTAAACCCCATTGTCTGGGTCTCCCATTATGATGACCAGAAAATTCAGAATTCGCCCTGGAAAATGCAAAACACAAAGCAAAAAACATGTTAGAAATACCCCAAAATAGTATGGAAAAAAATAATCTCGTAACAAAAGAAACAAAAAAACTAACCCCTCTAACGACAGAAAAATAAGTTCTAGATCTCAGAATCTGGCAACATAAAAATAAATAAATAAATAAAAAAAAATAATTAGTTTAAGGTAGGGCTGGGCAATTAATCGAATTAATTCGATTAATTCGCCCCCTGCTGTGGCCACGATTTTGGTTTTATTCAAAATCGTCTTATTCGATTTAAAATGGCAGCGCCCCCCTCCCCTATGGGTATACAGGGCCCACACCCCCCCTTGCTGCCTTAAACCTGTAAAGTAATAGATCATTATACTTATCCCCGACGCGCTCCTCCGGCTTCATTCTCCGGCGCACAGACAATGACGTCATTGCCTGCGCCCACCGGAGGAGGAAGCCGGAGGAAGCCGGATGAAGCCGGAGGAGCGCGATGGCGGCGTCAGGGATAAGTATAATGACCTATTACTTTACAGGTTTAAGGCAGCAAGGGGGGCGCCTGTATACACCACTGGGGCTGCTGCTGTATATACCACTGGGGGCTGCTGCTGTATACACCACTGGGGGCTGCTGCTGTATACACCACTGGGGGCTGCTGCTGTATACACCACTGGGGGCTGCTGCTGTATACACCACTGGGGGCTGCTGCTGTATACAACACTGGGGCTGCTGCTGTAACACTGCTGGGGCCTGTATATACCACTGGGGAGGCTGCTGTATACCACACTGCTGGGGGCTGTATACCTGTGCTGGGGTCCACCCTCGGCTTATACACGAGTCAATAGGTTTTCCCAGGTTTTGGGGGCAAAAGTAAGGGGGGGGGGGGTCGGCTTATACACGAGTATATACGGTACCTCTTGGTTTTTTCTCTTTATTACGGGGTAAAATTTAAGTATGGCAGAATTGCTTTTCCTTAATGTAATGAGTACACCTCAGCCTTGTATCTGGTAGATACTTGCACTGCCGATGTCGCCGTATGTGTATTTACACTGTGACATCTTTTCTTCCACAGATTGCATCCTGGGTCCACAGACGGACAGCAAGGCTTACCCCGCACATGACCTGCCGAAGAAGTGTCTCCTGCCTTTATCTGCAGATAAACTGAGTATTTACTGCTTGCAGGAGCAGCCGGTCGTGAGCGTGCCCATAGGCACAAGCCATGAGATTGCCACGAGCCTCTCGTACTTGCCATCCTCATACGGGAATGACTGCGGCTACAGGAGAGCATCCCTGCAGAGTGTATGACTGCAGACGGGCAGAGACCCCCACTCTAGTCACGCTGGGTGAGCGTCGTGTCACCCGTCAGATCTCATGTCCTGCAGACTGTGGGTGAGGGCATTGGGGCTCACCTCAGTCTACACCTGACTCTGAAGTGCAGTGAGTGAATGAGGCCTTCTTAGCAGATGATGTAATAGTATACATGAAGAAACCATATTTGTGTCCTGAGGTTCCTAGCAAAGGAGTAACCCTAAGAAAACATCTGCTATTTCAGTGCCCTCCATTATACTTCGGTTTTCCCCTATGGGTGGTTGTCTATGGTGCAGATGGAATGAATGGGCCATACCTGGAATGAGGTGGAACTCTGAAAGTGTTCCCAGTCCTGACTGCACCTCCAGGCACCAGTCACAGGCTGAGGGGCAATTACTGCAGAAGCCCCGGGCGTCTCCTCTAGGAAATGCTCCCCCATGTAGTTTACAATGGACTAGATGGCCCCTGACTGGACGCATGTTAGGAAATGGCACCTGAACCTAGGGGTTTCTGTTGCACCGGTTTGTAATTTGCACTTAGTCAAGTTTGTGTCACCCTGAGGTAGAAGCAGTCTACATATCACATAGTTCCTCCCTCCTGACTATCACCCAGTAGTGGGTGGAGCAGACTTCATGTCACATAGTTCCTGCCCATGTCAATGTAGTGGCATATTCCAATACATGTAGCTCCTCCTTGTCTGACTTTGCCAAAATGAGTGGGCCAGGCTCCATATCACATAGCTCCTCCCTCCTGTGGTGGGAGGGGCAGGATCCAAGTCACAGCTCCTCCCTCCTGTCACCCTGTGGTGGTAGGGGTAGACTCCATGTCACATACCTCCTCCCCGGTCACCCTGTGGTGGGAGAAGCAGACTCCATGTCACATAGCTCCTCCCTCCTGTCACCCTGTGGTGGTAGGGGTAGACTCCAGATCACACCTCCTCCCTCCTGTTACTCTGTGGTGGGAGGCGCAGACTCCATGTCACATTGCTCCTCCCTCCTGTCACTGTGGTGGGAGGGGTAGACTCCATGTCACATTGCTCCTCCCTCCTGTCACTGTGGTGGGAGGGGTAGACTCCATGTCACATTGCTCCTCCCTCCTGTCACTGTGGTGGGAGGGGTAGACTCCTTTTCACATAACTCCTCCCTCCTGACGTCAACCTGTGGTGGGAGGAGCAGACTCCAGATCACATAGCTCCTCCCTCCTGTCACCCTGTGGTGGGAGGAGCAGACTCCAGATCACATAGCTCCTCCCTCCTGTCACCCTGTGGTGGGAGGAGCGGACTCCAGATCACATAGCTCCTCCCTCCTGTCACCCTGTGGTGGGAGAGCCAGACTCCTTGTCACGCTGCCATTTTCAGTACTATACTTATGTAGAGAACTTTTTATAAACCGCACAATATAATATGATGAATATCAATAAAGAGAACCATTCAATAAATGTGATAATTGTAATTTATTTCCATTAGAAGCTGATAATCTGCAGTCACATCATCATTATGTAACATTCCCTTCTGTATTTGTATTGAACCCTGACCCACCCACCAGAATAAAAAATAAAGGAGGAGGTCCTATGAACCGGCAATAAATAAATATCCTGCACCCGGGGCCAGATATAACTAGTTATATAAAATGCAGCATTTTCAGAATAGGCTCTCATAAAGGAACACTCCTACGGTAGTAAAAGTGATACACAGCAGGGGAAGGGGAGATCGGCTGTATGTCATATTCTCGGCTGTCGGGCCCCAGTGCACCATTACCCAGAACAGTACATCACTTTATCCTGAGTGTCCCTTGAAAATATATAGGATTTTAACCCATTATA
Organism: Allobates femoralis; assembly: GCA_033576535.1. Classification (NCBI taxonomy): domain Eukaryota; kingdom Metazoa; phylum Chordata; class Amphibia; order Anura; family Aromobatidae; genus Allobates; species Allobates femoralis. The sequence goes on along the minus strand of JARQOC010000004.1, from coordinate 71,010,836 downwards.
TCTTTTATCAAAATCTACCCACAAAAACAATAAATTCTGGACAACTGAAGATGAGAAGAGGCCCCAATACTGACGCAGTAAAAATGTGCTCCAAGAGTCGTCATCATGGATGATCCATACTGCAGGTACAGAACTAGAAAAATCCAAGATGAGAAGATAGACCATTACTGACGCAGTAAAAAAAATGTGCTCCATAGAGTCGTCATTATGGGACAGTCCATACTGCAGATACAGAACCAGAAGATACCTACTGATTCACTATAACACATACGGCAAAGTGCTGCAGCCCCTTCATTACGAGTCCAGCCGGCATATAGGGCTGTCATACACCATCTGCAGATTAACCTTATGTCCCACAAGCTCCCTGATGTTATTGATGCCATACTTTATCATTGTCGGCCTGAAAAACATAAAAAACATTTTCAATTAGGAGGAGATAAGTTAAAAGGACGTTGTGTCTACATGACAGCCCACATTTATGAATCCAGCACCGCATAGAACATACAAAAAAAATAAAACCCAAGTATATTGAAGCGTGTTAAAAACTATTCTAATCAGCATTAAAAAACCCATTATAATTCTACAAAAAATTCCAGGACAATCAGATCTTACATGTTTCGGAGGAACCTTTGAAACACACGTCATTTCTGAGGCATTAACATTAGAATATATGATTTTATTCACTTACCCTAGACCCACCTCTAAATACAAAGTCCCGATTATAAAATCAAATATACTTAAAGTTAATGTCCCAGAAACGACGTGTGTCTCAAAGGTTCCTCCGAAACGTGTAAGGTCTGGCTTGTCCTGGAATTGTTCATGGGTTTTTAATGCTGATTTGGATATTTTATTTAAAAAAAAAAAAAAAAAAAAAAAAAAAAACAAGCTTCAAAAATGTTGGATGGTGATGGATCAAAACTCAGGGACACCAGCTATAGAGATTCTTTCCTCTTTACGCTCACATTTACACTATAAATCCCTTCACCTCCCCCAGATCGAGCCATAGACGGTGATAAAGACGTGTTTATGTGTCCGGAGGTGAAGCATATGGCGGGAGACAGGAAACATTTACACTAAAAGGGATTAAGAACGGCTCAAGACGGATGAGGCAACCAGAGTGTGGGTAATCTACCCGGCAGGACAGACAGTTATACCGCTAACGTCACTACAGCCATTACTGACCCCCCACTCACCTCTCCAGGGACAGACCCCAGGCGATCACAGACACGTCCTCGGGGAGACCCATAGGAAGGAGCATTTCTGGACGGAAAACTCCAGAGTTCCCAACTTCAACCCATTTCTTCAAACCTGCAACAAACACATTTCTATTAAGATGCAAAATGAACAAAATCAACAATCCCATTTACAGGTGAGACATCATACATGGATTATCTGAGGACCGGAGCAGGACGGGCTCCTCTTTGATCATCCATGAAATGCTTATTCAACTAAGCAAACAAAATACGGAGGCAATGCCATTGTATACCCAAAACAGAAATCACCTGATGTCCCCCCAGCTATAACAAACTGGACCAAATGGTGACACTTCAAAAATCAAATCCAGCCCTGCTGCTGTAATCTGCTGGGGATTGTATCTGCAGCTAAAATCCGCATTAGTTCCAACACTTACATATTTTTTTTTTTTTTTTTATAAAATCACTTTTTAGAGGCATATCATAAGATTGGTTATTCCTTATCACAAACCTTAGATCTGTTGCTTCTGGCTGTAAGAGAACTGACTCCAGCAGCTCCTTTGTCCCACCTGGCTGTAGGAGAACTGACTCCAGCAGCTCCTTTGTCCCACTGGCTGTAGGAGAACTAACTCCAACAGCTCCTTTGTCCCACCTGGCAGTAGAGAACTGACTCCAGCAAGCTCCTTTGTCCCACCTGGCTGTAGGAGAACTGACTCCAGCAGCTCCTTTGTCCCACCTGGCTGTAGGAGAACTGATTCCAGCAGCTCCTTTGTCCCACCTGGCTGTAGGAGAACTGCCTCCAGCAGCTCTTTTGTCCCACCTGGCTGTAGGAAACTGCTCCAGCAGCTCCTTTGTCCCTATCTTGGCTGTAGAGAAACTAGATTTTCACAGCTCCTTTGTCCACCTGGCTGTAGGAGAACTGCCTCCAGCAGCTCCTTTATCCACTGGCTGTAAGAACTGCCTACACAGCTCTTTATCCAACTGGCTGTAGGAGACTGCCTCCAGCAAGCTCCTTTATTACCACGTGGCTGTAGAAACTGAATCCAGCAGCTCCTTTGTCCTATCTAACTGTACAATAACAGACTCCAGCACTTTTACTGCTCCTTTAAGATCCTGACCTAACTTAATTACAGTTATGAGACCCTCACCAGTTTCAAGATCTCTTCTTGCATTTAGGGAATGAAGATAATCAGTGTTTACAATTCGCAACTTGGAACATATATAGTGGCTGTGTCCTGCTCATACAACTGCAGGGTTTGTTACCAAGTGCCAGAAATGAAACAAACACCCTACGCCGCATGTTTTCAGAAATGTTTTTTTAGCCTCTGGATGTCAGCAATGAATGTTTATATTTCCTGACAGCAAGCGGAGATCTTGAAAAATCTGTATATAAAAAGGGAAATTTTGGGACTTGAGGGATGGAAGCAGGGAATGCAAAAAATAATTACATGATGGGCGCAGGCCAGTGATGCCCACCACCCCCGTGTACACTGCAGCTGCCTCCAATCTGAATAAATCTGCGCAATGACTCCCCGTCCAAGCTGCTGTTATCTCCTGCCGGCAGCTGTGTGTTATATAACGGGGACTAATCCTCAAATTACAGATGAGAGGAGTGCAGCATATTGCCTGGAAATAATCCGACACGTGTATCCTAATCCTGGGGGTAAGATACAGATGTGCTTAATGTAATGTGCACCCAGGGACAAGTAGTAACACACAGAGAGCCATCCAATGCTTCTCAGCTGCTGCAGAACCTCTTACTGTAGACCAATTGGTGGAAGCGCACTGTGAAACTGTGCGAACACCAGAGGCCAGCGCCGAGTGGCTGGCAACACCAGAGGCCAGCGCCAGAGTGGCTGGGCAACACCAGAGGCTGCGCAAGCCCGAGGAGCGCGTGGCAAAACCAGAGGCCAGCGTCGCAAAGATTGCAGCACCAGAGGCCGCGCAACACCAGAGCAAACACCGCAAGGCTGCACAGCACCATAGGCCAGCGCTGCAAGAATGTGCAACACTAGAGGCCGGTGCCATGAGGTTGTGCAGCAGCGTTTTTATCTTTTTTTTTTTTTTTTTAGATGGATACAGTGCCTATACATCATGGTGTCATTTTCTAGACACAGACCTTCATGATAGCTGAAGATTCCATGCTTGGCTCTGTGTAAGGATTATACGCAGGCTTGAAGCGCAGTTTAGTGATACCTGGAAAGAACAAAACAGTAATTAGTCTCCGACACTAATATTGAGGAGTATTGAGATTTTTCGGGCAGAGATCCACAACAGTATTCAAGAGAAAGATCTCAGATCATTCTGCAAAATTCTCCACAATGACAGATTAGGAAAGGTCTCTAAATCAGTACAATGAGCAGTATTAGTAGTTATATTCTTGTACATAGACAGTATATATAGTTATTCTGACTAGGAGCAGTATTATAGTAGTTATATTCTTGTATATAGGGGCAGTATTATAGTAGTTATATTCTTGTAATAGGGCAGTATTATTATAGTAGTTATATTCTTGTACATAGAGGCAGTATTATAGTAGTTATATTCTTGTACATAGGGCAGCATTATAGTAGTTATATTCTGTACATAGGGCAGCTTATATAGTTATATTTGTATATAGGAGCAGTATTATAGTAGTTATATTCTTGTACATAGGAGCAGCATTATAGTAGTTATATTCTTGTACATAGGGGCAGTATTATAGTAGTTATATTCTTGTACATAGGAGCAATATAGTAGTTATTTTCTTGTACATGGGCAGTATTAGTATTATTCTGTACATAGGGGCAGTATTATAGTAGTTATATTCTTGTACATAGGGGCAGTATTATAGTAGTTATATTCTTGTACATAGGAGCAGTATTATAGTCGTTATATTCTTGTACACAGGGGGCAGTATTATAGTAGTTATATTCTTGTACATAGGAGCAGTATTATAGTAGTTATATTTTGTACATAGGGACAGTATTATAGTAGTTATATTCTTGTATCATAGGGCAGTATTATAGTAGTTATATTCTTGTACATAGGGGCAGTATTATAGTAGTTATATTCTTGTACATAGGGGCAGTATTATAGTGGTTATATTCTTGTACATAGGGCAGTATTATAGTGGTTATATTATTGTACATAGGGGGCAGTATTATAGTAGTTATATTCTTGTACATAGGGGGCAGTATTATAGTAGATATATTTTGTACATAGAAGCAGTATATAGTAGTTATATTCTTGTACATAGGGGGCAGTATTATAGTAGTTTTTATCTACCAAGTTTGGTGAAGAATTCCTTCAGGACACCCATGAGGTCTCCTAGGGTGAGTCCTACATCGGCCACTACTCCTTCTATCTGGTGAAATTCGGCCAGGTGAGTGGCATCCAGAGTCTCGTTCCTGAATACTCGGTCAATGGAGAAATATTTCACTGGTGTGAATTCCTTCTACATGACAGAGAAAAAAAAAAAATATTATAACAAGATACACAACGGGAGGTAAAGCATCTCCACACCCCGGACACCCATAATACGTCTGCACCTGCTGAGCGATGCTGTAGAGCATCCGGGCACTGACCGCCGTGGTGTGTGTCCGCAGGAGATTCTTCTTTGCCTCATTTATGCTCCAATCATATTTATACCTGCAAAGGGAGAATTCATTACATATGAATGACAACATACAAAGTCTGCCCCTCCCCACCACAGTGACAGAAGGGAGACTATGTGACAGGTCCCCCCACAGTGACAGAAAGGGGAGGAGCTATGTGACATGGAGTCTGCCCCTCCCACCACAGGGTGACAGGAGGACGGAGCTATGTGACATGGAGTCTACTCCACCCACCACACAGTGATAGTCAGGAGGGAGGAGCTATGTAAAATATAGTCTGAGCCTTTATCAAAATGACATAGAAAAAAATACAGCCATCTCTCACCCTTGTGATCCATATCCTCCCTCAGAGTGAACTTTCTTCACCCGCTCTAAATAATCCATAGGAAATTCTGACGCCATCGCTGGATCTGGAGGAAACAAAACTTTAAAATTATCTCGGACCAGAGCTATGGCGCTCGTCATACACCGGCGGGAGGAAGCAGAGCTGTGGTGCTCGTCAAAACACTCTGGCAGGGAGAGAAGCAGAGCTGGGGTGCTCGTCATACACCGGCGAGGAGGGAAGCAGAGCTGTGGCGCTCGTCATACACCGGCGGGGAGAGAAGCAGATGCGTGGCGGTGCTCGTTCATACACCGGCTTGGAGGGAAGCAGAGCGGCGGCGCTCGTTAAATACACGCGCGGGGAGGGAAGCAGAGCTGTGGCACTCGTCATACACGGTTGGGAGGGAAGCAGAGCTGCGGCGCTCGTCATAAAGCGGCTTGGAGAAAAGCAGAGCTGCGGTGCTCGTCATACACCAGCGGGGAGAAAAGCAGAGTTGCGGCACTCATCATACACTGGCTTGGAGGGAAGCAGAGCTACGGCGCTCGTCGGCTGGCGGGGAGGGCAGCAGAGCTGGGGCTCTTATCATACACTGGTGGAGGGTGTATAGCTGCAGCGCTCGTCGAACACCGATGAAGCTATAAATATACATGAATTGGTCACCACACTTTGTACGCACCCTGCAGGAAGAAGGTGTCGTGTTGGTCTCTGGCCGGATGTTGCTGAGGCTGGAACAAGGCGTCGAAGTTCCAGAAGGAGCTCTCTATGAAGTTATTGGTCGGCATCTCTGTAAATCTGGTAACACGAAGTATAATGGAGTCTCCAGATCCACAGAACAGCAGTGATGGACGCTCCGGAGGACAGAGGACACTTACCCCATCTCTAAGAAGATCTGCCTGAACTGAGTGCGGACCTTCATCAGCGGGTGCAGGTGACCACATTCCGGCATCACTCCCAACGCGTTGAAGTTATAGGACTTAAATTTCTTGTCTCTCCAAGAACCGCTGCAAATGGGGAAACCGGGAAAGAATGAGGAGGGGAAAGGGGAAGGTGCGGCTGCAGGTAATACCCCCAGGAGAACACAATGAAGCAGTGTGTCACTGACCTGGCGATCATCTCTGGAGTCAGGTCCGTCTCCTGCTTTGTGATACTCGTGCTGAAGTCTTTACCCTTTGTCACCCAGTAAGTTTTAATTGTCCTGAATAGCAGTAAAAAAAAAAAAAAAAAAAAAAAATTATATAATTACCATCTGCTCACCATCCTTGTTACTATCGACGGAACAATCAATCACACAACATCCACCATGCTTTATACTGCAGGACTGCTTTTTTTTTCACTTCTGACATCAGCTGCAAGTGCCGGCTCCGAGCTACAACTAATATTCAGTACTATATGGTAACACTGAAGTGTCGGTATGATGCCTGGTGTCAGTACTATATGGTAACACTGACATTTCAGTATGATGCCTGGGGTCAGCACTATATGGTAACACTGACGTGTCGGTATGATGTCTGGGGTCAGTACTATATGGTAACACTGACGTGTCGGTATGATGTCTGGGGTCAGTACTATATGGTAACACTGACGTGTCGGTACGATGTCTGGGGTCAGTACTATATGGTAACACTGAGGTGTCGGTATGATGTCTTGGGTCAGTACTATATGGTAACACTGAGGTGTCGGTAAGATGTCTTGGGTCAGTACTATATGGTAACACTGACGTGTCGGTATGATGTCTGGGGTCAGTACTATATGGTAACACTGAGGTGTCGGTATGATGTCTGGGGTCAGTACTATATGGTAACACTGAGGTGTCGGTACGATATCTGGGGTCAGTACTATATGGTAACACTGAGGTGTCGGTATGATACCTTGGGTCAGTACTATATGGCAACACTGACATGTCGGTATGTTGTCTGGGGTCAGTACTATATGGTAACACTGACATGTCGGTATGATGTCTGGGGTCAGTACTATATGGTAACACTGAGGTGTCGGTATGATACCTTGGGTCAGTACTATATGGCAACACTGACATGTCGGTATGTTGTCTGGGGTCAGTACTATATGGTAACACTGACATGTCGGTATGATGTCTGGGGTCAGTACTATATGGTAACACTGACGTGTCGGTATGATGTCTGGGGTCAGTACTATATGGTAACACTGACGTGTCGGTATGATGTCTGGGGTCAGTACTATATGGTAACACTGACGTGTCGGTATGATGTCTTGGGTCAGTACTATATGGTAACACTGAGGTGTTGGTATGATGTCTCGGGTCAGTACTATATGGTAACACTGAGGTGTTGGTATGATGTCTCGGGTCAGTACTATATGGTAACACTGAGGTGTTGGTATGATGTCTCGGGTCAGTACTATATAGTAACACTGACATGTCGGTATGATGTCTCGGTTCAGTACTATATGGTAACACTGACGTGTCGGTATGATGTCTCGGTTCAGTACTATATGGTAACACTGACATGTCGGTATGATGTCTCGGTTCAGTACTATATGGTAACACTGACATGTCGTATGATGTCTGGGGTCAGTACTATATGGTAACACTGACGTGTCGGTATGATGTCTCGGGTCAGTACTATATGGTAACACTGAGGTGTCGGTATGATGTCTGGGGTCAGTACTATATGGTAACACTGACATGTCGGTATGATGTCTGGGGTCAGTACTATATGGTAACACTGAGTGTCGGTACGATATCTGGGGTTAGTACTATATGGTAACACTGAGGTGTTGGTATGATGTCTTGGGTCAGTACTATATAGTAACACTGACATGTCGGTATGATGTCTCGGTTCAGTACTATATGGTAACACTGACGTGTCAGTATGATGTCTTGGGTCAGTACTATATAGAAACACTGACGTGTCGGTATGATGCCTCGGGTCAGTACTATATGGTAACACTGACGTGTCAGTATGATGTCTGGGGTCAGTACTATATGGTAACACTGAGGTGTCGGTATGATGTCTCTTGTCAGTACTATATGGTAACACTGACGTGTCGGTATGATGTCTGGGGTCAGTACTATATGGTAACACTGACGTGTCGGTATGATAGCTCGGGGTCAGTACTATATGGTAATACTGACATGTCGGTATGATGCCTGGGGTCAGCACTATATGGTAATACTGAAGTGTTGGTATGATGCCTCGGGTCAGTACTATATGGTAACACTGACGTGTCAGTATGATGTCTGGAGTCAGTACTATATAGAAACACTGACGTGTTAGTATGATACCAAACATGTTACTTTTACTGTTATGTAAGTGGTGAAAAAAAAAATTCAGCAGTTTTTAAAGAAAAATAATTGCTCTTTTCCGCCATGTTCTGCGACCCGTAGCGTCCTCATTTTTCGGGATCTGGGGCTGTGTGATGGATTATCTTTTGTGTCTTGAGCTGACGCGATACCATGTATGGGTGGATGTGATGTTTTGATCGCCCGTTATTGTATTTTATTGCAATGTTGAGACGGCCAAAAAAAAAAAAAAAAATACAATTTTGGCGTTTACTTTTTTTTTTCGTTACGCAGTTTACAGATCTGATTAAGTGATTTTAAATTTTGATAGATCGTACATTTCTGAACACAGCGATACCAAATGTGTGTATTTTATTTTATTTTTTTTTTTAATGGGGCAAAAGGGGGTGGTTTGAACTTATGTTTTTTCTTATTTCATACTTTTAAAAACTTATTATTTCTTTATTTTACAGTGCCCCCCCAGAGCACCTCAGTGCTGCACAGTCCTTTTGCTTCTGCCATTCACAGATGAGCTGCTGCACGTCTCTGCATAGCAGAAATCATCACTTTCTGTGAATGCTGATGCTCGCCTGACATCCAGAGGAAGTCATTACAGACAGCATCCGGGGATATCACAGGACCCCAGGCTGTTATCGAGTCACGGGATCTCCAATGCTGGCGTTAACTCCGCTGTAGTGCTCTGGATGGCGCTCTCAGTGACTGACAGCGCAATCCAAAGGGTTAACAGCATCCATTATCGCTGTTTCAATTGGTGTTCGAGTTTTATTCAAAAAAAGAAAAACATGATCCATAACTTGTCAAACGTATTGTCTTTTTCCTTTTTAGCATGAATTTCTTTTTTCAGTTGAATAATAAAAGCCGCCTTGTCTTATAAACCCTTGTCATGTCAGAGGCTCGTCCTGTATCCAACACATCACAATGACTTTCCATGCAATATACAGTAATCTGGCAATAGCGATCTTGCACACATTAACTCAAACCTCCTCGACATACCCCAGGACACACATCAAGGGATCCCTGTCTATTATACCTCCATACGCCCCCTCCATGGTATGTAGGACCGACGACTAGTAGGAGGCCAACCTAGGACAAAGCTATAACATATGATGGAGTCCTGCTTGTTCCACCTTGGGAGTCGGTCTTACCCTGCCTTATTACAATATCAGGGGGGGTTTAGTACACTCCATGCATGATCAAGAGCTGCAAGAGTCTTCCTGGATTACTTAGGGATAGCTGTGGCATATATTCCAAAATTGAATCCCATTTCTCCTCTATGCTCCCATTTCGTTTTAGCCTTAATAGGATATTTATTTAAATACGTTTGCATTAGGCCTCAACAGACTACAGACGTATGAGACCACCACTTTGTACTCCACCAGTATATCTCGCTGAGCTGTCATATTAAACCATTTAGTGTTTAACATACGCATCTTTGATCTATGTTGGGCATCTCATACACCGTCCGCATGTTCTCTAGTGTTCATTTTGCTCTGGCATCGGGTGAACGTATGGAATTCCTGTTCCCCTCCAATATCAAATTCAGGCAGGTTATCATTTTGCCAAATGGGGGAAAAAATTGATAGATATGTCACCCCCCGCTAATTTTTTGTATTCCTTCCCATGCCTTGTGCACTAGTGCTAGTATTAGGTACATTGATCCTAGCCTTCTAAAGCTTCTTGCCTTCAGACCCAGCACTAGTGGATTTCTTTTCCGTCACCCATGTCAATATTCTCCGCACAGATCCTTCCCTGCCTGGTATACTCTACCTTCTCAGCTGTTAGTGCTGAGCCGACAGGTAGCAGACCCAAGGATTCTGTAGTGACAGGTGCTGTTAGCTCGCCAGGCCAAGCTCGCCAGTCAAGCTCGCCAGCTCAAGCTCACCAGCTCAAGCTCACCAGGTCAAGCTCACCAGGTCAAGCTCACCAGGTCAAGCTCACCAGGTCAAGCTCACCAGGTCAAGCTCGCCAGGTCAAGCTCGCCAGGTCAAGCTCGCCAGGTCAAGCTCGCAGGTCAAGCTCGCCAGGTCAAGCTCGCCAGGTCAAGCTCGCCAGGCCAAGCTCGCCAGGTCAAGCTCGCCAGGTCAAGCTCGCCAGGTCAAGCTCACCAGGCCAAGCTCACCAGGCCCGCTGAACTGCATGGGGGAAGATGCGAGCTCAGCGCGCGAGCTCACATCAGAGGAAGGGGACATGGCAAAAGGCCATGATGATAGATATGTCGTTTTGATCCCTTGTTACAGCATTTTATTGGTATTGCAACGGCCCAAAATATTTATTTTGGCGTTTTTTTTGTGATCATCCATTGGTTTGTTTGTTACATTTTCATAGATCGTTCTTATCTGAAAGTGTATTTTTTATTATCTTTAATTTGTAATGGGGGGAAAAGAATGGTGATTTAAACTTTTATGTATTACTTTTGTTTTTTTACTTTTCTCTGCATTTATTAGTCCATTTTGGGTACTATAACCTGGGATGGATTCATCACTTGTGCTATCTACAGCAATGCTGCATACAGTAAACATTACAGTCTCTTTTGAAGCCTCGGGCAGGTTTTTAAGTTTGATCGGTAATGAGACGTAATGGCACGGGGGAATTATAAATAATAAAAAAAAAAAAAAAAAAAAAGCTATCGCAGCAACCCATTGATGCCACAATGTTGGTAAGGGGTTAAAAAGGTGAAGAAATCAGAGAAACATGAGAAGAAATCCTATACATCAGTTCCACACTTCTGTTGCCATATGGAAAGGTTATACAGGGTCACTGCTGATAGTGGAAGGCACAACACTGCCACCTGCTGGACAAACTGCACAATGCAGCCCTCTCTGGATAGCAGTGATTTTAGGGAATGTTCTGTTCACTTATCATAGTTTAGACATACAATTATTTTATATGTGACTCTCTTTTCTAGCACAGGTAATTCCATTGTGTTTAATAATCATTGAGATCTACTCAGCGACTTTGCTCACTGACATTGAGCAGAAGCAGGAAAGCAGAGGCCGATTCCCTCATTATACAGTGGATCGACCTTATGTGATCTCTCCCCAGCAAGTTTAGTTGTTGCTTGTAGCAAAAAAAATAATAATAATCAGCTCTCTGAACACCAAGTACCTGGTGAGCCAGAATCCATCTGAAGAGCAGTGCTGCAGTGTAAAGCATAGAGGACAAGACTGAAACTGAGTCATTGATCCCAGCTGTGCAGTGAAGGAGCAGAGCTGAAGATCCAGCACAGACAGGACAGTGATTAACATCTACATGTGGCCATGTCACAGTGATGGCCGCCGGCACTTACACTTCATTGAGCAGTTTCCTCTTCTTCAGCTCGCTCTTGTCCTTCTCGTTCACACTCTCAGACTTTCCTTGCAGGACGAGCTGCAGCTTTTCCTTAACCGTGTCCTCTACTGTATCTACCTGGGGAGGTGGAGAACAGCATGAAGCCAATCAGTAGTGCCGCCATCTGGTGCAAAGATCAAACAGTCCAAAAAATATGAAGAAAAGCGAATAAATATGACTTTATGACTGCTCAACCAATCAATGGCCTCAGAGTGATTGGCTGCAGCGGTCACGTCTCTGTGTTGTTGTGTAGGTGGATAACTCTTTAAAGGCAGTTAGAGGGTTACTCCTATTTTGCAGAGCGGGAGACGTCCCGTGTACGGATACTGGAGTGTGTGACCGGCAGACATGTGAGGAGGCCGCACCGCCCCTTTAATAACTATCACCGTATACACATTACACAGAGACTCACCGTCCTGAACACTCGGGCTCCGCCGTCTGCACCTTTATCCAGCCGGATCCAGCGGTTGGACATGGCCTTGCTGAAGCCAACCTTCGCTATGGGGAGTTTCTGTAGAGGACACAATGGACTGAGGAGATCAGATCACAATCACAGGACGAGCAGAGGATGGAGGGATCAGATCCCAATCGCAGGACCGAGGGATCAGCTCACAATGGCAGGACCGAGGGGATCACATCACAATGGCAGGACCGAGGGGGATCAGATCCAATGGCAGGACCGAGGGGGATCAGATCCCAATGGCAGGACCGAGGGGGATCAGATCCCAATGGCAGGACCGAGGGGATCAGTCACAATGGCAGGACCGAGGGGGATCACATCACAATGGCAGGACCGAGGGGGATCAATCACAATGGCAGGACCGAGGGGGATCAGATCACAATGGCAGGACCGAGGGGGATCAGATCACAATGGCAGGACCGAGGGGGATCAGATCACAATGGCAGGACCGAGGGGGATCAGATCACAATGGCAGGACCGAGGGGGATCAGATCACAATGGCAGGACCGAGGGGGATCAGATCACAATGGCAGGACCGAGGGGGATCAGATCACAATGGCAGGACCGAGGGGGATCAGATCACAATGGCAGGACCGAGGGGGATCAGATCACAATGGCAGGACCGAGGGGGATCAGATCACAATGGCAGGACAAACTCTATAAAGCTACCTTCACACACGGCAATATTGCTAGGCAATTTCACTGGCAACTTACTGGTTGCAGTGAAATCATGGACACATTGTTCTATTTTGTAGCTGTGTACAAATGTAACAATATGTCCATGATTTCACTGCAACCAGTAAGTTGCCAGTGAAATTGCCTAGCAATATTTCTGTGTGTGACAGTGAGATAATCAGGGAAACTGAGCTCAGTGCGGATCTATGGGGGCAGCAGCATCTACAGCCAAATGGTGTGTGCACATGGAAGGGTCGACTGACAATGATGGAGACAATCAGGGGAAGGGGGGAGCGGAGACCCCCACCAATAGACACAGTGTGACTGAGGTGAGACACCAGGGGAGGGTGGTGGCACAAGGGCAGGCAGTGGAGGACAGTATGGAGGCAGCTGGGGGCACTGGGGGAGGGTGTACCCAGCGGGCACTCGATCCTCTATTTGTCTGCAGAGCCTTCCTTCTGGCTGTGTTTTCGGGGGTCTTGCACTCACCATCAGCTCGCTGTGCAGCAGACCCTCTGTGGGGGGTAAGCTCAGGAGCACCCGCACCTCCTGACTGCCGCTGTCAGCGATCTCCTGCCCCTCGGGCTCAGCTCCCATTTCTTGCTGGATCTCTGCTCGGCCTCAATAATCTGGAGGGACAGAGACCTCATGGGACATACAGACGTTATACAGGTCACCCCCTCCTGCCTCAATACTGACACCCCCAAAGATAGGACTCCCTGCTCCACCCTACAGCCTGCGCCCGCTGTAACAGCAGGAGTCCTGGAGGGGGCGCCCATCACTACACACATCACATTAATGGTCACATAAGGAACAAGGACACGAGCGCAAGAAGACAAGAAAAGAAACATAACTTTTTGGAAAATATGAAAAAAAAAAATGAAAGTTTATTTCCTCTACTAGAAAAAATACTAAACATAATATACTATATTATATATAAAATCCTCCCCCATCACTTCCTGTGTTTTCAGGATGTCACTTGCTGTCAGTGAACGATCCCTCTGTATCGAAGCTACAGACGGGTGACCGCAGGGCATGCTGGGAGTTGTAGTCCCCCTGCAGTGCATGCTGGGAGTTGTATTTCCCCCCTGCAAGGCATGCTGGGAGTTGTAGTACCCCTGCAGTGCATGCTGGGAGCTGTAATCCCCCTGCAGTGCATGCTGGGAGTTGTAGTCCCCCTGCAGTGCATGCTGGGAGTTGTAGTCCCCCTGCAGTGCATGCTGGGAGTTGTAGTCCCCCTGCAGTGCATGCTGGGAGTTGTAGTCCCCCTGCAGTGCATGCTGGGAGCTGTAGTCCCCCTGCTGCCATACTCCCCACACTCCCTGGTGATTGCATCATCCGGGCACTCACCTCCCCCAGTGACTGCAGGCTCTTCACCGCCCCCACCACCTGCTGGTGCTCCAGCCCCAGGGCCCCCGCCAGCTGCAGACTGTCCAGACCCCCGCACCCGCCATCCTGCAGTCTCTGGAGCAGCAGCTCCGCCACTGTGTTATCAGCCATGCTGCCGGCCTCTCTACTGCGCATGTGCCGGAAGCGTCACTCAAGGAGCCCACACTGCTTTGCGAGTGCGCGCCATCTTGGTACTCCGCGCTCTGGAGCCTCCTGTGAAGCCTAGTGGCCGCCATCTTGCTCCTCTTCTCTACGTTACCTTAGCGCGGTGCTGTGCGCACGGCGCCCCCTGGCGGAGCTCAGTGCACAGATCACCACTGGCTGATGGCTGTGATCTCTGCTGCTGCTGTCACTGAATGAAAGTTTTCTTGTTTTTCTACAGATTCTTTAAAAATAATAAAATACATTGTGAAGGCCAGGATGGATTGTAAGCGCCATAGCAGGGGCATACACTGCTCCCCACAGCAAAAGTCTGTATCCCCTCCTTGTATTAATAATCCATATTGAGCCCCCTGCACCATGAACATAGGAGGGGCACATGTGTCAACATCCTAATTTACAGACATGATAATGACGCCCCCCAGGGGTGTGGGGTACACGAAACCGGGCACTGTTCTGCTGGGGAGTCACAGGGGTGGAGGCCTGGCTCCGTGACCAGGGCCGGCTCCAGGTTTTCGTGGGCCCCTATAACACATACCACGATTCATGAATACAATATAGAAGCTGTGGGCTGTGTATATATAATATACAGGCTCCTGGGTGGGCTCTATACATAACATTGAGGCTGTGCAGGGCTGCATATATAATACAGGCTTCTGGACTGTATATATAATAAGGAGACTGTGTGTCGCCCCAGGTGTGGGGTACTCGGGTATCAGGCAGCAGGAGGGTTAACTGTGTCACGGGGAATGGCGGCCGTGCCTGATCCCGTGTCCCAGGGGACTATTCTCCTTAAAAGGGGGGATTATGTACAAGGGATTATTTACAGTTTGTAGTTGTCGTGACGCCACCTGCAGTTCCTGGTGAGTAGCACCAGCGCCGCCACGGTCCTCCAGAGGTCGGAGGAATTGCGGATGAAATGTTGTAGTCCTCTGCAGGCAGGACTGGACCTCCGGGGCAGTAATCCTGTGAAAGGAATCAGTTCGTAGAAAGAAGATGCAGCAGAGTCGAAATCGCTTCACTCCAGGTACTTTACTGAGACTTTAGCAGCATTTGTTACAGTTCAGTGAGGTAAGATGTTATCAGACAAGTAGCTAACGGGTGGCTGCAAGCAGATCACAGGTAGCCGGATGGAACCCTCAGCATGTGCCTTTCTCTCTTCCAATTCTTCCCTGCTTCCCAGTAGTTTGGTGTGAAGTCTGACCCCATAAAGCGGATCTGGCCTCCTGCTGTCTCTCACTCTCTCTCTTGCTCCCGTCGGGTAACCTTCTCTAACACTGCAGCTGTGGCGCCCCGCAACGAGTGCGTCACAAGGGAGTATTGCAGCCGCAATATTCTCTGACAAAGCAGTGAAATAGTTAACTCTGAGATCCAACCCAACATACAACACCTAGAACAGGGGACCAATCCTAGGTCCTGGTGGGTGGAGTGTTAGGGTAGTGAAGTAGAACAGAACACACAATAATCTAGACAGAGAGTCTGAACAGAGTCTGGAATCTAGAGCAGACTAGAACTTGGAGAGGAGCGGGGGCTCCGCACTCCGTGCGGGCCCCTGGGCCGTCACCGGTCGGGTGTCAGCACCTGAGGCCTTAACCACCGGGATTGGGCATTTCTACACGGGTTCCCAAAAGACTCCCGTGCCCACAACTCACAGCCGGTTCACTGGTACCGAAGCTGGCAGCAGTTCACCTCTGCCACGCGAACCAGCCCCGTGGAGGAGCAGCTTTATAGGAGCACCCCACCACCAGCCAGTTTCCAGTCGTCTAACCAGCGGTGTACCCACTGAGGGACCCAAGGCTCCCCAAAGCATCCAGAACGTACATCATGGATAGGGCATTGAAGCAGCCTCCCCGTACCCGATCTGGTATTCCTGGGCGACACTGGCAAAAGAAGGAACTAAGTAGGTAGAATGGAGGAACACTGCGGATCTCTGAGGAACACTATCACTGCTGAGTCCACCCGGTCTACTACTCAACCACTGTATACCATGTACTGCCTGCTGGTTACAGTAAAGACCCGTTGCAGAGACTATCTGTGTCCGTGTCTCCTTATGAACTGTCCGTCGTTAACTAAAGGTAACCGCAGCTGCCGCACAACATCTTGAGCAGCTCCAGCCCCCGGGGATCACCGCTCAGCCTGTGGGGAGCGTAACATCTTGCTGCTGTCCATCCCCCGGGGGTTCCGCAGCGTCGGTAGCCCTTACCGAATCTACTCATAGGTGGCGTCACGAATCAAACAAATTAAACCCCTTTTTAATCTGTTCCCGCAAGACGTCTTCAATTTTGATCTGCACTACACCGGGCCCCACTACCGGCAGGCGCGGTCCACCCGTGACAAGGAAGGAGAAGAATCGCCTGTATCAACCGGAGTCAGCCGGCCATGGTGAGTCAGAAAATGGCGTCACGAACAGGATACGAGCAGGCCCGTTACCCAACGGGTATATTGTGCTTAAATTGGACTTTATTGTCTACAATTGGACTTTGTTCGTCCCTAAAAGAACTTTCCCGCCTTTACACCATTGGGTCAAGATGGCGCCCAAGATGGCGCTCCCGCCACAAGAAGCCGCCACGTGAAGCCCAGGAGTGAGTCAACCCCCCCCTCATCGAGGGAGGGCCAAAGACAAAAGGCGCCAAACTCTTTGTCCGCCCTGATTGCTCGAATCAACCATGGGGGCGGACCCCAAAGACTTTTCCCACGATTGGACTACAAAAGCCCACAGGAAATGGGAGTGTCATAGACACACCGACGGAGAGAGGAGACATCTTCACCAGCTCTACCAGGACGTCTTACCGGTTGAACGGGTGTGGTTTCCCTCCAAGAAGAATGGCCAGCATGAGACTCCAAGACCTGATGCGGGAGGTCGAGGCGGAGGCCAGAGCAGCCATCAGCCAACCGGGTCCGGATCCTGCCCTTACCATAGACGGCAGTCCCGACTTCTGGCTGGAGGCTCTACAAGACCTCTGGGTGCGGTTACTAGAGACAGTGGAATGGACGATCCGTAGCTGGAGCGCGACCCTAGGCAGACGACTACACCATGCGATGCAGCAGAGCCGACCGGGTACAGCTTCTCCAAGCCCAGACGACGTCACCAGCTTCTCGACCGCCTCACCGACGCCTACCACCTGTCCTGCTCCGTCACCAGAGCCAATAGACTGCGTCATTCCGGTGGAGGCCGCAACTCGACCCGTTCCAGCGACCAATATCGCAACCGATCCCGTTCTTGAGCCGGAGCTCATAACACGCTCCATTGAAGAACTCGATCTCTACCAGGTTCCCACTGAGGAACCCGCGACATGTTTCACCACTACAGAGACAGTCGCGTGTTTTATCCCCGTACCGGAGGCTTCCCTTGCCATTGCCGAGGCCTACCGGGTAACCGGGATTGAAACACCTTTACCTGCGGAAACAGATGAAGAGGCAGGCAGCCTGGAAGCCCTGCAGGACGTCCCTACGGAAGGATCCGCAGCACCACCCGCCCTGTTGTACAACGGAACAAGCTTCAACGTCTTTCATCATCGAGCAGCCTGATGTGGTCATCGAGGAAGAGGTCGGAGAGGATGACGACGAGACCCACAGCACCGCTGAGGATTTCGACACCGGGTTCGCTTGGGGAGACAACAAGGAACTTCCTACCGGGCATACAGCTCGGGTACACTGGTCGGGTGCACTGCCGACACCTTCCCCTGTGCCGTTCCACCGGGTTCCGATACAGACAGCTCGCCAAGTTCAAGCTTCCCGCCAAACCACCAGCTCCGTTACTCATCTCTACACCCCGAGCCGTAGCGACGGAGATGTACGCCAGAGACGACGAGAGGAGTGGCAAGCCCGAGAACGCGCCAACATGGAGGCCCGTGCCGAGGCTCGCCGCCAGCCGCCGCTGCCTGATGAACTCCGCCGTGAAGGTAGAATTTCCACCTTTAACTTAAATACCGGGTGGGGGTTCGCTTGGGAGGTGGGTTTGAATGAGGAGGTGTTTGTGGGGCGCCGGGACGTTGAGTCCAACTTGCCAAGAGGACATCCCGATCGCGACCTATACCGGGGCGATATAATCACCTACGAGCGCTATGCTTGTGCAGATGGGTGGTTCGCTATCCGGGTGCGCCATCACCCTCAGAGCCAGTGACTTTAAAACTTGAACTTCCTCAATGACTCTGTTCCCGTTAATCACTGACTGTGTGATCTTGCGGCTACAGCCTGGACTCTAGTTAAAAGTACAGCCGACCGCACGCCGGGTCCGCACAAAGTGATTACCTGTTTCTTTGCTTATGTCACCAAAGCATACCTTTACCTGTTTTCTATTTTAATAAAAGTGTGTCATATATGTATAAAAATGCAAAAACCTCTGTAATGTGAGTAGTTTGACGCTTGGGGACAAGCTGATTTAACCAAGGGGGAGTGTGGCGCCCCGCAACGAGTGCGTCACAAGGGAGTATTGCAGCCGCAATATTCTCTGACAAAGCAGTGCAATAGTTAACTCTGAGATCCAACCCAACATACAACACCTAGAACAGGGGACCAATCCTAGGTCCTGGTGGGTGGAGTGTTAGGGTAGTGTAGTAAAACACACAATAATCTAGACAGTTGAGTGAGAACAGAGAAGGAATCTAGAACCTGACAAGAGCAGACTAGAACTTGGAGAGGAGCGGGGGCTCCGCACTCCGTGCGGGCCCCTGGGCCGTCACCGGTCGGGTGTCAGCACCTGAGGCCTTAACCACCGGGATTGGGCATTTCTACACGGGTTCCCAAAAGACTCCCGTGCCCACAACTCACAGCCGGTTCACTGGTACCGAAGCAGGCAGCAGTTCACCTCTGCCACGCGAACCAGCCCCGTGGAGGAGCAGCTTTATAGGAGCACCCCACCACCAGCCAGTTTCCAGTCGTCTAACCAGCGGTGTACCCACTGAGGGATCCAAGGCTCCCCAAAGCATCCAGAACGTACATCATGGATAGGGCATTGAAGCAGCCTCCCCGTACCCGATCTGGTATTCCTGGGCGACACTGGCAAAAGAAGGAACTAAGTAGGTAGAATGGAGGAACACTGCGGATCTCTGAGGAACACTATCACTGCTGAGTCCACCCGGTCTACTACTCAACCACTGTATACCATGTACTGCCTGCTGGTTACAGTAAAGACCCGTTGCAGAGACTATCTGTGTCCGTGTCTCCTTATGAACTGTCCGTCGTTAACTAAAGGTAACCGCAGCTGCCGCACAACATCTTGAGCAGCTCCAGCCCCCGGGGATCACCGCTCAGCCTGTGGGGAGCGTAACATCTTGCTGCTGTCCATCCCCCGGGGGTTCCGCAGCGTCGGTAGCCCTTACCGAATCTACTCATAGGTGGCGTCACGAATCAAACAAATTAAACCCCTTTTTAATCTGTTCCCGCAAGACGTCTTCAATTTTGATCTGCACTACACCGGGCCCCACTACCGGCAGGCGCAGTCCACCCGTGACAAGGAAGGAGAAGAATCGCCTGTATCAACCGGAGTCAGCCGGCCACGGTGAGTCACAGCTTTTGCCTGGCCTCCATATTATATATACAGCACAGCCTCTAAATACTATATACAGCACAGCCTCCATATACTATATACAGCACAGCAGGAGCCTCCATCTACTATATAATTGCCTTGTGGCCACTTCCATCTGAGGCCAAAATCGCGCGCCAGCGCTCATTGGCTTTGGCGACCAATGAGCGCAGCGTATGCAAAACAGCCGCGCGTGGAGGTCTGCGGCAAGGTAGCCAGGAGATGACTGGCGTCAGCCGGTCATCACCTTGCTGGCGAGCCGCTGACCTCTGTGCAGTAGCAGCTGAGTCGCGGCTACCTGCCTCACAGAGGTCCGAGGTGAGCCAGTAGGGAGATGACGGGCTGCGGTTGCACTTGAGCGGGATTCAAATCGCGCACTAAGCCGCACTACTTTTCTGATTGGTCGGCACGGCAGGAAAAATGAATCCCGCGCCGCTGATTGCTCGCCGCTCTCAGCAGCGACCAATCAGCGGTGCGGGATTCATATATCCTACCAAGCCGTGCCGCTTTGCTGATTGGTCGCTGTGGCTGCGCTGACCAATCAGAGAAGTAGCGCGGCTTGGCGCACGGTTTGAATGCCGTGTCTCTCATTGGTCGCCGCTCTCAGTAGCGACTGTGGCGCCCCGCAACGAGTGCGTCACAAGGGAGTATTGCAGCCGCAATATTCTCTGACACAGCAGTGATATAGTTAACTTTGAGATCCAACCCAACATGCATCACCTAGAACAGAGGGCCAATCCTAGGTCCTAGTGGGTGGAGTGTTACGGAAGTGTAGTAGAACACACAATAGTCTAGACCAGAACAGAATAGCCTGGAATCTAGAGCAAAGCCTAGAACACAGAGCTTGGAGAGGAGCGGGGGCTCCGCACCCCGTGCGGGCCCCTGGGCCGTCACCGGTCGGGTGTCAGCACCTGAGGCCTTAACTACCGGGATTGGGCATTATCTACAGGGGTTCCCAAAAGACTCCCTTGCCCACAACCTACAGCCGGTTCACTGGTACCGAAGCTGGCAGCAGTTCACCTCTGTTACGCGAACCAGAAGCGTGGAGGATCAGCTTTCCAGGAGCACCCCACCACCAGCCAACTTCCAGTCGTCTAACCAGCGGTGTACCCACTGAGGGATCCAAGGCTCCCCAAAACATCCAGAATGTACATCATGGATAGGGCATTGAAGCAGCCTCCCCGTACCCGACCTGGTATTCCTGGGCGACACTGGCAACCAAATAGTTAGAATGGAGGAACACTGCGGATCTCTGAGGGACACCATCACTGCTGAGTCCACCCGGTCTACTACTCAATCACTGTATACCATGTACTGCCTACTGGTTACAGTAAAGACCCGTTATAGAGACTTTCTGTGTCTGTGCTTCCTTATGAACTGTCCGTCCGCACTAAAAGGTAACCGCAGCTGCCGCACAACATCTTGAGCAGCTCCAGCCTCCGGGGATCACCGCTCAGCCTGTGGGGAGCGTAACATCTTGCTGCCGTCCATCCCCCGGAGGTTCCGCAGCGTCGGTAGTCCTTACCGAATCTACTCATAGGTGGCGTCACGAATAAATTAAAACCCCTTTAATCTGTTCCACCAAGACGTCTTCACTTTTGATCTGCACTACACCGGGTCCCACTACCGGCAGGCGCGGTCCACCCGTGACAAGGAGGAAGGAAGCATCGCCTGTCTAAACCGGAGTCCCGGCCACGGTGAGTCAGAAAATGGCGTCACGATCAGGATACGAGCAGGCCCGTTACCCAACGGGTATAATGTGCTTAAAAATGGACTTTATTGTCTACAATTTGGACTTTGTTCGTCCCTAAAAGAACTTTCCCGCCTTTTCACCATTGGGCCAAGATGGCGCCCAAGATGGCGTTCCCACCACAAGAAGCCGCCACGTGCAAGCCCAGGAGTGAGTCAACCCCCCCCTCATCGTGGGAGGGCTAAAGACAAAAGGCGCCAAACTCTTTGTCCGCCCTGATTGCTCGAATCAACCATGGGGGCGGACCCCAAAGACTTTTCCCATGATTGGACTACAAAAGCCCACAGGAAATGGGAGTGAAAAAGAACTTCTTCACCAGCTCTACCAGAACGCTTACCGGTTCAACGGGTGTGGTTTCCCTCCAAGGAAGAAAATGTCCAGCATGAGACTCCAAGACCTAATGCGGGAGGTCGAGGCGGAGGCCAGAGCAGCCATTAGCCAACCGGGTCCGGATCCTGCCCTTACCATAAACGGCAGCCCCGACTTCTGGCTCGAGGCTCTACAAGACCTTCGGGTGCGGTTACTAGAGACTGTGGAATGGACGATTCGCAGCTGGAGCGTGACCCTAGGCAGACGACTACACCATACGATGCAGCAGAGCCGACCGGGTACCGCTACTCCAAGCCCAGACGACGTCACCAGCTTCTCAACTGCCTCACCGTCGCCCACCACCTGTCCTGCTTCGTCACCGGAGCCCATAGACTGCATCATTCCGGTGAGGACCACAGCTCGACCCGTACCAGCGGTCGAACCCGCAGCTGACCTCGTTCTTGAGCCGGAGCTCATAACACGCTCCATAGAAGAACTTGATCTTTACCAGGTTCCCACTGAGGAACCCGCGACGTGTTTCACAAGTACAGAGACTGTCGCCTGTTTTATCCCCGTACCGGAGGCTTCCCTTGCTATTGACGAGGCCTACCTGGTAACCGGGATTGAAACACCTTTACCTGCGGAAACAGATGAAGAGGCAGGCAGCCTGGAAGCCCTGCAGGACGTCCCTACGGAAGGATCCGCAGCACCACCGCCCCGTTGTACAATGGAACTAGCTCCAACATCTCCAACCATCGAGCAGCCTGATGTGGTCATCGAGGAAGAGGTCGGAGAGGATGACGACGAGACCCACAGCACCGCTGAGGATTTCGACACCGGGTTCGCTTGGGGAGACAACAAGGAACTTCCAACCGGGCATACAGCTCGGGTACACTGGTCGGGTGCAATGCCGACACCTTCCCCTGTGCCGTTCCACCGGGTGCCGATACAGACAGCCCGCCAAGTTCAAGCTTCTCCCCAAACCACCAACTCCACTACTCATCTCTACACCCCGAGCCGTAACGACGGAGATGTACGCCAGCGACGATGAGAGGAGTGGCAAGCCCGAGAACGCGCCAACATGCAGGCCCGTGCCGAGGCTCGCCGCCAGCCGCCGCTGCCTGATGAACTCCGCCGTGAAGGTAGAATTTCCACCTTTAATTTATATACCGGGTGGGGGTTCGCTTGGGAGGTGGGTTTGAATGAGGAGGTGTTTGTGGGGCGCCGGGACGTTGAGTCAAACTTGCCAAGAGGACATCCTGATCGCGATCTATACCGGGGCGATATTATCACCTATGAGCGCTACACTTGTGCAGATGGGTGGTTCGCTATCCGGGTGCGCCATCATGCTCCGTGCCAGTGATTCAAAAGACTTGGACTCACTCAATAACTCTGCTTTCTGTTTGATCACTAACTGTGAGATCTTGCGGCTACAGCCTGGACTCTAGTTAAAGGACAGCCGACCGCACGCTGGGTCCGCACAAAGTGATTACCTGTTTTTCATTTTAATAAAAGTGTGTCATATATGTCATAAAAATACAAAAACCTCTGTAATGTGGGTAGTGTGACGCTTGGGGACAAGCTTATTCAACCAAGGGGGAGTGTGGCGCCCCGCAACGAGTGCGTCACAAGGGAGTATTGCAGCCGCAATATTCTCTGACACAGCAGTGATATAGTTAACTTTGAGATCCAACCCAACATGCATCACCTAGAACAGAGGGTCAATCCTAGGTCCTGGTGGGTGGAGTGTTAGGGAAGTGTAGTAGAACACACAATAGTCTAGACCAGAACAGAAAAGCCTGGAATCTAGAGCAAAGCCTAGAACACAGAGCTTGGAGAGGAGCGGGGGCTCCGCACCCCGTGCAGGCCCCTGGGCCGTCACCGGTCGGGTGTCAGCACCTGAGGCCTTAACTACCGGGATTGGGCATTATCTACACGGGTTCCCAAAAGACTCCCGTGCCCACAACCTGCAGCCGGTTCACTGGTACCGAAGCTGGCAGCAGTTCACCTCTGCTACGCGAACCAGAAGCGTGGAGGAGCAGCTTCACAGGAGCACCCCACCACCAGCCAACTTCCAGTCGTCTAACCAGCGGTGTACCCACTGAGGGATCCAAGGCTCCCCAAAACATCCAGAACGTACATCATGGATAGGGCATTGAAGCAGCCTCCCCGTACCCGACCTGGTATTCCTGGGCGACACTGGCAACCAAATAGTTAGAATGGAGGAACACTGCGGATCTCTGAGGGACACTATCACTGCTGAGTCCACCCGGTCTACTACTCAATCACTGTATACCATGTACTGCCTACTGGTTACAGTAAAGACCCGTTATAGAAACTTTCTGTGTCTGTGCTTCCTTATGAACTGTCCGTCCGCACTAAAAGGTAACCGCAGCTGCCGCACAACATCTTGAGCAGCTCCAGCCTCCGGGGATCACCGCTCAGCCTGTGGGGAGCGTAACATCTTGCTGCTGTCCATCCCCCGGAGGTTCCGCAGCGTCGGTAGTCCTTACCGAATCTACTCATAGGTGGCGTCACGAATAAATTAAAACCCCTTTAATCTGTTCCACCAAGACGTCTTCACTTTTGATCTGCACTACACCGGGCCCCACTACCGGCAGGCGCGGTCCACCCGTGACAAGGAGGAAGGAAGCATCGCCTGTCTAAACCGGAGTCCCGGCCACGGTGAGTCACGACCAATCAGAGGCACGGGAGTCATATATCCCGCCAAGCTGCGCCGCTTCGCTGATTGGTCGCTGCGGCTGCGCTGACCAATCAGAGAAGTAGCGCGGCTTGACGTGCGGTTTGAATGCCGTGTCTCTCATTGGTTGCTACAGCGGCACGCGGCTTGGCTCGTGATTTGAATGCTGCGTCATAGTGTGACGCAGTTCACTCCTGTTTACAAGGCTGTCAGTCATAGTGGGATGCAGTTCACTCCTGTTTACAAGGTATTCTAGAATACCCGATGCGTTAGAATCGGGCCACCATCTAGTATTATATATAAAGCACAACACAACCTCCAAATAATATATACAGCAAAGCACAGCTTCCATATTATATATATATCACAGCACAGTCTCAATTTTATATGTACATTACAGCCTCCAAATAACATATACAGCACAGCACACCACACCCTCCATATTATATACAGCAGAAACTCCAAAAAATATATACAGCACAGCTTACATATCATATATATAGCAGCAGTAGCCTCCATATAGCCCAGCAGCAGCCTTCATATAGCCCAGCAGCAGCCTCCATAGCACAGCTTCCATAACCCAGCAGCATCCTCTATGTCCCAGCAGTAGCCTCCGTAGCAAGCCTCCATATACCCCAGCAGCAGCCTCCATAGCACAGCCTCCATATACCTCAGCAGCAGCCTCCATAGCACAGCCTCCATAACTCAGCATTAGCCTCTATGTTCCAGCAACAGCCTCCACAGCACAGCCTCCATATACCCCAGCAGCAGCCTCATAGCACAGCCTCCATATACCTCAGCAGCAGCCTCCATAGCACAGCCTCCATAACCCACCACTAGCCTCTATGCCCCAGCAGCAGCCTCCATAGCACAGCCTCCATATACCCCAGCAGCAGCCACCATAGTGACTCACCGTGGCCAGAGGGTCTCAGGTCTCAGGCGCGGTCTGTAGGTCACGGTTCTGTGCCTGAGGCCGTGGGCCCAGTGGTCAATGCAAAGGGAAAAATAAAATAAGAAAAAGGGGATAAAGTTTTAGTTCTTGTTCGTGACGCCACCTGTAGGGTTCCGGTGATGGCATTGGCGCTACTTGGACCTCCGGGGTGATAGGCGGCAGCAAGGTGGAACCGCTCCCTATAGGACGAGCGGGGTCCCCGGAGTTGAAAGCTGCAACGCTGCATTATATTATATGGAGGGCTGTCCCCTCACACACACTGATCTTTGGGAACCCCCCACACACAGTCATTGCCCCTTGTAAAAACCCCCACACAGTCATTGCCCCTTGTATAACTCCCCCCAACACAGACACACTGAACCCTGAATATCCCCCACACACAGTCATTGCCCCTTTTATAACCCCCACACACACACACTGACCCCATAATGACTCCATAATGGGGGTAATTCATATGAGTTTATGGGATTTAGAAGGTTACAAAGGCCCATACATCTGACCATCATAAAGGGGAAGGAAGGGAGCAAATTAAAATTTTGCACTGAAGACCCCCGGACTCTAGTTACACCACTACTACCAATCATATGAATTTAATCTCTTCCATTATTATATTTTTACACCACCCGTCTTTTATATAATGTTAGTCAGTATGGAGGGAGCAGTATTAACCCTCTGTCTGCCCCATATTTCTCTGTCCTCTTAGATAGATATGTGTCCCCCTTAGTCAGCCCCTGTATGTGCGGGTAGAAATAAAACATTTATATTGGGACGTTTCTTAAGCCGATAAATACATGCATGTTATACATCAAGAATCTCAAGGTACATCACAATGTATGTATCAATAGATTCCCCTATATAATGTACATATCACCCCCTATATATTACCTTCACACTGATGATATCAAAATGTAGTTTTCTAATAAAGTGATTACCTGGATATTGTAACTCCATTGAGCTCAGAATTCTATAGTATTTCTAGTTATAGGACGGGGACATAACTCCATAATGGGGGTAAGTCATATGAGTTTATAAGATTTACAAGGTTACAAAGGCCCATACATCTGACCAACATGAAGATGGAGGGAGGCAAGGGGGGGAAGTAAGCTAAAATTATGCACTGAGGCCCCCGGACTCTAGTTACACCACTCCTACCAATCATTTGAATTTAATCTCTTCTATTATTATATTTTTACACCACTCATCTTTTATGTAATGTTAATCAGTATGGAGGGAGCCGTATTAACCCTCTGTCTGCCCCATATGTGTCCGTCCTCTCAGATCAATATGTGTCCCTCTTAGCTCCTGTATTTGGTGTCCGGTTTGACACTTGTCTGTAGGGGTGGTGTTCTCGATCTCTGAATGATGTTGCGGGTATACATAGGCGCGCCTTCCGCACATTGAGCGCACAGGAGCACAATGACAATGATGAACAGCAGTCTTAGCATTTTCAACATGGAGCAATTTTGGATGTTGTGTTAACCACAAAGAGTCTGTACAGACAAAGCCTATTCCTGTGTGGTCTCTCAATATAACCAAGAATTGGGTGACATCACAATGAGATCCTGAGTGACATCACCGGGAGCAGCCGGCAGCTACACGAGTGATGTCACAATCGGGCTCAGCCTCTAAACTGTCCATCTCTATATAATTCCTAATATTACTAGTCTGGATCAGAATAACACATCAGGAATAAAACATTTATATTGGGACCTTTCTTCAGGCGATAGATACATGTATGTTATACATCAAGAATCTCAAGGTACTTCACAATGTATGTATCAAAAGATTCCCCTATATAATGTACATATCACCCCCTATATATTACCTTCACACTGATGATATCAAAATGTAGTTTTCTAACCAGAGAATATGGGTTAGTAATAAAGTGATTACCTGGATATTGTAACTCCATTGAGCTCAGAATTCTATAGTATTTCTAGTTATAGGACGGGGACATAACTCCATAATGGGGGTAAGTCATATGAGTTTTATAGGATTTAGAAGGTTACAAGGGCCCTTACATCTGACCAACATGAAGAAGAAGGGGGGGAGCAAATTAAAATTATGCACTGAGGCCCCCGGACTCTAGTTACACCACTACTACCAATCATTTGAATTTAATCTCTTCCAGTATTATATTTTTACACCACTCATCTTATATGTAATGTTAGTCAGTATGGAGGGAGCAGTATTAACCCTCTGTCTGCCCCATATGTGTCCATCCTATCAGATCGATATGTGTCCCCCTTAGTCAGCCCCTGTATTTGGTGTCCGGTTTGGCACTTGCCTGTAGGGGTGGTGTTCTCAATCTCTGAATGATGTCTGCGGGTATAGATAGGCGCGCCTTCCTCACATTGAGCGCACAGGAGCGTAATCACAATGATGAACAGAAGTCTTAGCATTTTCAACATGGAGCAATTTTTCATGTTGTGTTAACCACAAAGAGTCTGTACAGACAAAGCCTATTCCTGTGTGGTCTCTCAATATAACCAAGAATTGGGTGACATCACAATGAGAACCTGAGTGACATCACTGAGAGCAGCCGGCAGCTACACGAGTGATGTCACAATCGGGGCTCAGCCACTAAACTGTCCATCTCTATATAATTCCTGATATTACTAGTCTGGATCAGAATAACACATCAGGAATAAAACATTTATATTGGGACCTTTCTTCAGGCGATAGATACATGTATGTTATACATCAAGAATCTCAAGGTACTTCACAATGTATGTATCAAAAGATCCCCCTATATAATGTACATATCACCTCCTATATATTACCTTCACACTGATGATATCAAAATGTAGTTTTCTAACCAGAGAATATGGGTTAGTAATGAAGTGATTACCTGGATATAATAACTCCATTGAGCTCAGAATTGTATAGTATTTCTAGTTATAGGATGGGGACATAACTCCATAATGGGGGTAAGTCATATGAGTTTATAGGATTTAGAAGGTTACAAAGGCCCATACATCTGACCAACATGAAGGGGGAGGGAGGCGAGGGGGGGAGGTAAGTTAACATTTTGCACTGAGGACCCCCGGACTCTAGTTACACCACTCCTACCAATCATTTGAATTTAATCTCTTCCATTCTTATATTTTTACACCACTCATCTTATATGTAATGTTAGTCAGTATGGAGGGAGCAGTATTAACCCTCTGTCTGCCCCATATGTGTCCGTCCTATCAGATCGATATGTGTCCCCCTTAGTCAGCCCCTGTATTTGGTGTCCGGTTTGGCACTTGCCTGTAGGGGTGATGTTCTCGATCTCTGAATGATGTCTGTGGGTATAGATGGGCGCGCCTTCCGCACATTGAGCGCACCGGAGCGCAATCACAATGGTGAACAGCAGTTTTAGCATTTTCAACATGGAGCAATTTTTCATGTTGTGTTAACCACAAAGAGTCTGTACAGACAAAGCCTATTCCTGTGTGGTCTCTCAATATAACCAAGAATTGGGTGACATCACAATGAGATCCTGAGTGACATCACCGGGAGCAGCCGGCAGCTACACGAGTGATGTCACAATCGGGGCTCAGACACTAAACTGTCCATCTCTATATAATTCCTGATATTACTAGTCTGGATCAGAATAACACATCAGGAATAAAACATTTATATTGGGACCTTTCTTCAGGCGATAGATACATGTATGTTATACATCAAGAATCTCAAGGTACTTCACAATGTATGTATCAAAAGATTCCCCTATATAATGTACATATCACCTCCTATATATTACCTTCACACTGATGATATCAAAATGTAGTTTTCTAATAAAGTGATTACCTGGATATTGTAACTCCATTGAGCTCAGAATTCTATAGTATTTCTAGTTATAGGACGGGGACATAACTCCATAATGGGGGTAAGTCATATGAGTTTATAGGATTCAGAAGGTTACAAAGGCCCATACATCTGATGAAGGGGGAGGGAGGCGAGGTGGGGGAGGGTAAGTTAAAATTTTGCACTGAGGCCCCCGGACTCTAGTTACACCACTACTACCAATCATTCGAATTTAATCTCTTCCATTCTTATATTTTTACACCACTCATCTTATATGTAATGTTAGTCAGTATGGAGGGAGCAGTATTAACCCTCTGTCTGCCCCATATGTGTCCACCCTATCAGATCGATATGTGTCCCCCTTAGTCAGCCCCTGTATTTGGTGTCCGGTTTGGCACTTGCCTGTAGGGGTGGTGTCCTCGATCTCTGAACGATATTGTGGGTATAGATAGGCGCGCCTTCTGCACATTGAGCGCACCAGAGCGCAATCACAATGATGAACAGCAGTCTTAGCATTTTCAACATGGAGCGATTTTTCATGTTGTGTTAACCACAAAGAGTCTGTACAGACAAAGCCTATTCCTGTGTGGTCTCTCAACATAACCAAGAATTGGGTGACATCACAATGAGAACCTGAGTGACATCACCGGGAGCAGCCGGCAGCTACACGAGTGATGTCACAATCGGGGCTCAGCCACTAAACTGTCCATCTCTATATAATTCCTAATATTACTAGTCTGGATCAGAATAACACATCAGGAATAAAACATTTATATTGGGACCTTTCTTTAGGCGATAGATATATGTATGTTATACATCAAGAATCTCAAGGTACTTCACAATGTATGTATCAAAAGATTCCCTTATATTATTATTATTATTATTATTTATTTATAGAGCACCATTCATTCCATGGTGCTGTACATGAGAAAGGGTTGCATACAGACAAGTTACAAATATAATGAACAAAGTGACAGACTGATACAGAGGGGAGAGAGGACCCTACCCTTGTGGGCTTACATTCTACAGGGCAATGGGGAGGGAGACAGTAGGTTGGGTCTGCTCGGGTGGTGCTGGATTGCCAGGTCCGATGGTGGTGGAGCGCCGGGTCCAGTGGTGTTGAGGCGGCACTGTGCTCATTACAGGTTTTGGCTGTTCTGAAGAGATGGGTTTCAGGTTCCGCTTGAAGGTTCTGAGTATAGGGGACAGTCGGACGTGATGGGGTGCAGAGTTCCAGAGGATGGGGGATGCTCGGGCGAAGTCTTGCAGGCGCTTAGATGAGGAATGTACAAGTGTGGAGGAAAGAAGGAGGTCTTGGGAGGATCGAAGATTACAAGTTGATGATATCGGGAGATTAGTTCAGAGATATATGGGGGACAGATTGTGGATGGCTTTGTAAGTCAAAGTTATATTTGCAGAGGGGAGACGTGGAGGAGCAGCGAGGAGAGAGGTGGATTAGTCGGGCAGCAGAGTTAAGGACAGATTGGAGAGGTGCAAGAGTGTTAGCAGGGAGGCCACAGAGGAGGAGGTTGCAGTAGTCAAGGCGGGAGATGATGAGGGCATGCATGAGTAGTTTAGCAGATTGGGGGTTGGGGAAGTGACGGATTCTGGAAATATTTTTGAGTTGGAGGCAGCAGGTAGTGGCAAGGGCTTGGATGTGCGGTTTGAAGGACAGTGCAGAGTCAAGTGTTACTCCGAGGCAGCGGACTTCAGGTACAGGGCAAAGTGTGATGTCATTTATTGTGATAGATAGGTCTGGCAAGGAAGGTGTGTGAGATGGAGGAAAGAGGATGAATTCGGTTTTGTCTACATTGAGTTTTAGGAAGCGGGAGGAGAAGAAGGAGGATATGGCTGATATACACTCCAGGATTCTGGACAGCAGAGAGGTGACATCTCGGCCAGAGAGGTAGATCTGAGTGTCATCAGCGTACAGGTCATACTGGAAGCCATGGGACTTTATGAGTTGTCCGAGACCAAGAGTATAGATGGAGAAAAGGAGGGGCCCCAGAACAGAGCCTTGAGGGACCCAGCAGAGAGGGTATGGGGTGAGGAGGTAGTGTGGGAGTGGGAGACACTAAATGTGCAGTTGGAAAGATAGGAGAAGATCCAGGAGAGGGCAAGGTCAGAGATACCAATGGAAGAGAGGATCTGTAATAGGAGCCAGTGGTAGACTGTGTCGAATGCAGAGGACAGGTCTAAAAGGAGGAGGACGGAGAAGTGTTTGTTAGCTTTGGCTGTGAGCAAATCGTTAGTAATTTTGGTCAGGGCAGTTTCAGTAGAGTGGTGAGGGCGGAAGCCGGATTGAAGGACGTCAAAGAGAGAGTTGGATGAGAGGTGGGATGAGAGTACAGTGTGGACATGCTTTTCGAGAAGTTTGGAAGCAAATGGGAGCAGGCATATGGGCCGGTAGCTGGATGTAGAAGTGGGGTCGAGGGATGGCTTCCTTAAGATAGGTGTAATTGTTGCATGTTTGAAAGCAGAAGGAAAGGTACCAGAAGTTAGTGATAGGTTGAAGAGGTGGGGTAGGGCTGGGATAAGTGTTGTGGTGAGGTTGGGAAGGAGGTTGTATGGTATAGGGTCCAGTGCACAAGTGGTGAGGTGTGATCTGGAGAGGAGGTGTGCAAGTTCTCCTTCAGTGATGGTTGGAAGGAGGGTTAGTGGGGGAGAGGATTGATCCGGTATACATGGGGGTTGCGGTGGTTGGGTAGCAAAGACTTGTCTGATCTGGTCGATCTTGTTGGTGAAGTTTGTTGCAAAGTCTTCTGCAGAGATACGAGAAGTAGGAGGGGGCAGTGGGGGGGCGGAGGAGGGAGTTAAATGTGTTGAATAACTGCCTGGGGTTGTGGGACAAAGAGGATATGAGGGTAATGAAGTAATTCTGTTTAGTGGTGGTGAGTGCTGACTTGAATGTTAGAAGTGCTTGCTTGAATGCTGTGTAGTCTTCTTCTGAGTGTGATTTCTTCCAGCGCCGCTCTGCAACCCTAGCCACTCGCCCCAGATTTTTAGTGGTATCTGTGAGCCAGGGTTGTCTGTTGATTCGTCGTGTTTTGCCATGAGTGAGAGGGGCAACTGCATCAATAGCTGATGTGAGTGTTGAGTTATAGAAAGCTGTGGCATTATCTGTGTCATGGAGTGAGGATGTGGATGATAGCGGTAAAATGGTGTTTGAGAGTGTGTGTGTGTGTGTGTCAAGATGTGTGAGGTTTCTGCGAGGGTGTGTGAGTTGGTAAACATGGGTGGCAGATGAGGAGAACAAGGATGAGAAGGTAAGTAGATGGTGGTCGGAGAGGAGGTGAGGGCAGGTTGTGGGTTTAGTTAGGGAGGAGAGGCGGGTAAAGATGAGGTCTAGTGTATATCCATCTGTGTGGGTGGCTGTGGAGGACCATTGAGTGAGGCCAAAAGATAAGGCAAGTGACAGGAGTTTGGAGGCTGTTGAGTGGTGGGTGTCAATGGGGATGTTGAAGTCACCCATTAGGGTTAGGGTTAGGTTAGAATTGGTCAAAGAAGGTAGTGGTGGAACCTGGTGGTCGATAAATGACGGCCACTTGTAGGTTGGAAGGAGAGTATATACGAACAGAGTGCGCTTCAAAAGATGAGAGGATAAGGGAGGGAGGAGGAATTGGGTTGAAGATGCAGTTGTTAGAGAGGAGCAGACCCACTCCGCCACGGTGTTTGTTGCCAGTGCGAGGTGTGTGGGAGAAGTGAAGTCCATCGTAACAAAGCGCGGCAGGGGAGGCTGTGTTGGAGGGTGTCAGCCATGTTTCTGTGAGGCCCAGGAAGGAGAGTCTGCGAGAGGTAAAGAGGTCATGAATGGAGTGGAGTTTATTACAAATGGAGCGGGCATTCCAGAGCGCTCCAGAGAGAGAAGGCGGTGGAGAGGGGGTCAGGGGAATGGGTTTAATATTTAGGAGATTGCGGCTGTTTCCTGCAGGTCTGGGTTGAGGGGAGGGAGGAATAGTGGGGAAAGTTGGCTGTGGGGGTCCTGGGTTGGGAGATATGTCGCCAGCGGATAAGAGAAGCAAAGAGAGAGCAAGCAGGTAGGAGAATGAGAGCGGCCGGCTTGTTCTGTGTTTCTGCAGGAGGGGTGTGAGATTGAGGAGCAGGTCAGCGGAAGAGATCAGGTGGTGAGATAAGAGACATGGGGAGATAAATATCTGTGCTGGGAGTGATGGAGTTTGGGGGTAGTGAAATAGGGAAAGGATTAGTGGAGCAATTACTGTTAGGGCATAAGTAAGCATTGTGCAAGTGTTAGTGGGAAAGTAAAGTGTTAGAGAAAAATTCAACAGACGGGCATAGATTGTACCTCCTGGTTTCCTCTGGTTCATCTCTGGGATATCTCTGCAGACACTTAATGAATCACACTTTATGAACAAGGGCCAAGGCACACAGGCTTGCCCACACTAATTTATAAATCTAAGGGGTGCAGAGAATGAGCCAGGTGAGTAGAAGGGAGGGGTCAGAGGAGGGAGACAGGACACAAAGCACCAGGGGAGAATTAACACATTGCTGTTAATAGAAACATTTGGGGCAAATCAGCGGAGAGAGAGACAAAAGCAGGATGAAATAATGTGGATAGTTGTAAGTTACAAAGGAGATGGAGGAATATGACATACCATAAGACATATGCAGGCACATAGAGTTTGGGTACAGGAAAAGTTAGATACAGCAGTGGTACAATGAGGCCATACCATAAGACATATGCAGGCACATAGAGTTTGGGTACAGGAAAAGTTAGATACAGCAGTGGTACAATGAGGCCATACCATAAGACATATGCAGGCACATAGAGTTTGGGTACAGGAAAAGTTAGATACAGCAGTGGTACAATGGCCAACCATAAGACATATGCAGGCATAGAGTTTGGTACAGGAAAAGTTAATACAGCAGTGGTACAATGAGCCATACTGCAAAGAAGATGAATTGTCAGATCGGGATGTATATCCAGGGCCGTATTAGAGTTCCTGCCGCCCTAGGCACTCTCAGCGGACGCGCCCCCCCTTCCTCCCACTGATCAGTCAACTAAGTGTATGTGGACACAGCATTTTATTTTTCAGGCAGATCCGCTCAGTATCCACCTGAAAAAGCAACAAGTAAATGTGACTCACCGTGACCGGGGTGTTCAAGTCGCAGGCGTTGACTCTCCTCTTGTCACGGAACCGCGCCTGCGGCTGTGAGGCCCGGTGGTCCAGATCAATAGATGGGATGGCTGAACAGTAGGGGGTAGTTTGTCTTCGTGACGCCACCTGCGGGTGTTCTGGTAACTTTACCAGCGCTGCTGGGCCTCCGGGGGATGTTAGGCAGCAAGATGGGACGCTCCCCACAGGATGAGCGGGAGTCCCCGGAGCCGGGAGCTGCACAAGATGTTGTGAGGCAGCTGCGGTAATACTGCGGTTAGGCCCAGGAGTCAGACACAGACACACCAAAGTCTTTTCAGTACCTTTACTGGTGGTTTTCAGGTACGCCAGACCGGGTTCGTGAAGTTAGCACTCCTGGAGGTTCACAGCAAGCAGTTTGTGTAGGCCTCCTTCTCTCTATACTTCTGGTGCTAAGGTCGGGTGGATGTGGAATCCAGCCGGACCGGACAGTGAGTTCAAATAGAACGGATTTCACCTGGTTGTCAGCACTGAGGGCACTGTCAAAGGGTGATGATAATTCTACCTTCTTCCCTGGGCTCTCGTTGGTAGGTGCGACAGGTGAACAGGGGGCTAGACTCCCTGTGAAGTATGCTGGTTCTCTGCAGTGGCTATGTAGCTCTCACAGCTTTGGTTCCACTAACCGGTTATTAAGGAAAGAGTCAGAATAACTCTGTGTTCCTTGAGAGGTGTTCTCCTTCTTCCTCTAACCCCAATTGCGAGGGTCTCCTCACTGGCTAGCTGGCTGGTGGGGCCTAGTGTGTCCCTCATAGGGTGGAGGTTGCACACAGGCTGGCAGCTCTTGTAGCGACTGCACACACTCTAGAGTTTCTCCCTCCAAGACTCTATTTATAGGGGGAACTGGCTCAAAGTGACCAGTGGAGCTCCCCCTAGAGGCTCGGGGTGAAACCAGGTGTTCTAAGGTATTGTGGTGTTTTGTGAGTTTGCTTTGCTGTTACTTGCTCCAATTGTGCCCTAAGGATTTCTGTGGTGCCCAACAGGTGCCAGGGTGCCACAAATGCTAAAAGGAATGAACTCCTGCACGGCAGTGTAAGGACGGATTGCTGTTCATTTGAATTCATCTGAATTCCAGCACTCAGGGGGTTCACAGATGTCAGTGTCCGTAGCCTTCAGATAGTAGTTAGACCTCCATACACATGAGACTAAAGTTGGCCAAGCTTGCTGCCAGCCAAGTGATTGGACACCTATCTATAGTGCTTGGGGGCTTTAGTCAATTGTTTGGCTGACATTCAGCTGTATTTTTAGGCCAGCTCCCTTACCCTATAATGTTTTAGGATCAAGTCTGTTAACTTAAAGATTACAACATCCACATGACTACATCACCAGAATCACCAGCAATACAGTAACACACCACTAGATCCCCTATTAGTATATCACCAGAACCACTGTCAATACAATAATACCTCACCAGAACCACTGTCAGTATATTACCAGAACCATTGTCAATACAGTAATACATCACCAAAACCAGTCAGTACATCACCAGAACCTCCATCAATACAATAATACATCATCACTATAACCCCTGTCAGTATATCACCAGAACCACCAGCAATACAATAATACATACTCAGAACCACCATCAATACATCACCAGAACAGTATTTTCCCTATATAAATGTGTATGCAGATTAAATGTCCCATACTGCTCATCCTCCTCCCACATGTCCCATACTGTTCACCCCCCATATGTTTCATGCAGCTCATCCTCCATCCATATGTTCCATGCAGCTCATCCTCACACCCATTCCCCTGAATCCCATGTTGCTTATCCTCCCCCCCATACATCTCATGCAGCTCATCCTGCCCCCTTCCCCCTCCCATGTTCCACGCAGCCTCTCCTCTCCCATGTTCCAGGCAGCCTCTCCCCTCCCATGTTCCACGCAGCCTCTCCCCATCCCTCATCCATGTAGCTTTCCCCCCATGATCCATATAGCTTCTCCCCCATCCTTGCAGCTTCTCCCCCATGTTCTATGTAGCTTCTCCCCACGTTCCATGTAGCTTCTCCTCCCCATCCATCCATGGACAGTCTCCCTCTATCCCCCATCCACCAAACCATCCATGTACCTTTTCCTCATCAGACCATCCATGCATGTACCTTCTCCCTCATCCATCCATCTATCTTGTGCCCCTTTCCATGCCGCCCCCCCACCCATCCATCCCGTTCTGCCCCCTCTTCCAGGCTGCCCCATCCATCCATACCATTCAGCCCCCTCTTCAAAGGCCGCCCCCCATCCATCCCATTCTGCCCCTCTTCCAGCCACCCCTCCATCCATTTGCCCCCTTCCAGGCCGCCCATCCATCCATCCATTCACCCCCTCTTCAGGCCGCCCCACCATCCATCCCATTCTGCCCCCTCTTCCAGGCCGCCCCATCCATCCATCTCCCTCCCATTCTGCCCCCACCATCTTCTGCACCCTTCCGGCCGCCCCATCCATCCAATCCATCCCATTCTGCCCCTCTTCCAGGCCGCCACATCCATCCTTCCATCCATCCATCTATCCCATTCTGTCCCCCCAGGGCTGCTATCTTCGGCTGTAACAGCGCCTTACCTGACTCCACACTCCTGATCCCAGATCCTGGCAGCTTCTTCCACTGCGGCTCCCGGTGTGCCCAGGCACCCGGCAGCTTCTTCCTCTGTCGCTCCTGGTCTCCGACACCAGGTACCCAGCACCAGGCACCCGGAAGCTTCTTCCTCTGCGGCTCCTGGTCTCCGACACCAGGTACCCGGCACCAGGCACCCGGCAGCTACTTCTCTGCGCCTCCTGGTCTCTAGCACCAGGTGCCCGACACCAGGCACCCGGCAGCTTCTTCCTCTGCGGCTTACGGTCTCCGCACCAGGTACCCGCGCAGCATCTTCCTCTGTGGCTCCCGATCTACGGCACCAGGTACCTGGCAGCTTCTTCCTCTGTGGCTCCCGGTCTCTGGCACCAGGTAACTGGCAGCACTTCCTCTGTGGCTCCCGGTCTCTGGCACCAGGTAACTGGCAGCACCAGGCGTCTTCTTCCTCTGCGGCTCCCGGTCACTAGCACCAGGCACTCGGCAACTTCTTCCTCTGCGCTCCCGCTCTCCGGCACCTGGCAGCTTCTTCGTCTGTGGCTCACGGTCTCCGGCACCAGGCGACCGGCAGCACCAGGCATCATGGCACCAGGCATCCGACACCATGGCAACCACCTCCATATAACCGGGCTGCTGGTTCCCCTCCTCCCCCATATGTTCCAGTCTGTTCATTTCCCCCTGCCCCATATGTCTCAGTCTGCTCATTTGCCCCCTCCCCATATGATCTAGCCTGCTCATTCTCCCCCCTCCCCCATGCCACAGTCTGCTCGTTCCCCTCCCCCATGTCACAGTCTGCTCGTTCCCCCTTCCCCCTTGTCACAGTCTGCTCCTTCCCCCTTCCCCCATGTCACAGTCTGCTCGTTCACCCTCTCCCCCATGTCACAGTCTGCTTGTTCCCCCCCCCCATGTCACAGTCTGCTTGTTCCCCCCCTCTCCCCGTGTCATAGTCTGCTCGTTCCCCCCCCATGTCACAGTCTGCTCGTTCTCCCCCTCC
Source organism: Allobates femoralis (assembly GCA_033576535.1). Taxonomy (NCBI): domain Eukaryota; kingdom Metazoa; phylum Chordata; class Amphibia; order Anura; family Aromobatidae; genus Allobates; species Allobates femoralis. Next base: position 70,972,698 of record JARQOC010000004.1, on the reverse strand, counting down.
CCCATGTCACAGTCTGCTTCCCCCCCACATGTCACAGTCTGCTCATTCTCCCCCGCCATGTAACAGTCTGCTTCTCCCCACGTCACAGTCTGCTCGTTCCCCCCTCCCACATGTCACAGTCTGCCTCCCCCCCCATGTCACAGTTTGCTCGTTCCCCCCTCCCCAATGTCACAGTCTGCTCGTTCCCCTCCCCCATGTCACAGTTTGCTCGTTCCCCCTTCCCCCATGTTACAGTCTGCTCGTTCCCCTCCCCCATGTCACAGTCTGCTCGTTCCCCCTTCCCCCAATGTCACAGTCTGCTCGTTCCCCCTTTCCCCATGTCACAGTCTGCTCGTTTCCCCCCTCCCTCATGTCACAGTCTGCTCGTTCCCCCCTCCCCCATGTCACAGTCTGCTTCCCCCCACATGTCACAGTCTGCTCGTTCTCCCCTCTCCCCCATGTCACAGTTCTGCTGTTCCCCCCCATGTCACAGTCTGCTCGTTCCCCCCCTCCCCCATGTCACAGTCTGCTTCCCCCCACATGTCACACTGCTCTGTTCCCCCCTCTCCGCCAAGTCATATTCAGCTCGTTTCCTAGCCCCCTCTTCTCCATGCTGCTCTCCCCCTTGGCCCCCCGCCCCCTCCTCTTCTTCAGAGCTATCTTTGGCTCTAAAGCGCCTTACCTGCTCCTCACTCCCAGCAGATCCAATGACGAGGTCTTCTCCTCTGCCATGCTCTGCAGACGCTGCTGCCCGGCAGTGTGGTGATGATTCATCACCTGCTGCTGAGCGCTGTGATACTGCGTGCGCGACCGGATGTCGGGGCTGGGAGTCTAATGGACTCCACTGACCCGGAAGTGCAGGGGCGCGCGCTTTAATTTGCAATTTGACTTAAAGGCACAATTGCAAATGAATCCTGCGCCCCCGGGCCCCCTCCCTCCTCCAAAAACACTCCGGATTTAATAAAGAGTTTGGAGAAGGGAGGGGGATTTAAAAAAACAAAAAAAAAACAAATTTTTTAACTTGCCCCTGGTGCCGCCCCTTGACACCTGGTACCCTAGGCACGTGCCTACGGGTGCCTAATGGGAAATACGGCCCTGTGTATATCAGATATTCCATCTCTGGGATATCTCTGCAACCATTTAATGAATCACACTTTATGATGTACATATCACCTCCTATATATTACCTTCATACTGATGATATCAAAATGTAGTTTTTAACCAGAGAATATGGGTTAGTAATAAAATGATTACCTGGATATTGTAACTCCATTGAGCTCAGAATTCTATAGTATTTCTAGTTATAGGAGGCATGGAAGAATGTCATGTGGTCAGAGGAGCATGGGAGAAGGTCATGTGGTCAGAGGAGGCATGGGAGAAGGTCATGTGGTCAGAGAAGGCATGGGTAGAAGGTCATGTAATCAGAGGAGGCTTGGGAGAAGGTCCTGTGGTCAGAGGAGGAATGGGAGAATGTCATGTGGTCAGAGAAGGCATGGGAGATTATGTAATCAGAGGGGCATGGGAGAAGGTCCTGTGGTCAAAGGAGGCATGTGAGAAGGTCCTGTGGTCAGAGGAGGCATGGGAGAAGGTCCTATGGTCAGAGAAGGCATGGGAGAAGGTCATGTAATCAGAGGAGGCATGGGAGAAGGTCATGTGGTCAGAGGAGGCGTGGTAGAAAGTCATGTGGTCAGAGGAGGCATGGGAGAAGGTCCTGTGGTCAGAGGAGGCATGGGAGAAGGTCCTATGGTCAGAGAAGGCATGGGAGAAGGTCATGTAATCAGAGGAGGCATGAAGAAGGTCATGTGGTCAGAGGAGGCGTGGGAGAAGGTCCTGTGGTCAGAGGAGGCATGGGAGAAGGTCCTGTGGTCAGGGGAGGCATGGGAGAAGGTCCTGTGGTCAGAGGAGGCATGGAAAAAGGTCATGTGGTCAGGGGAGGCATGGGAGAAGGTCATGTGGTCAGAGGAGGCATGGGAAATGGTCTTGTGGTCAGAGGAGGCATGTGAGAAGGTCCTGTGGTCAAAGGAGGCATGTGAGAAGGTCATGTGGTCAGAGGAGGCGTGGTAGAAAGTCATGTGGTCAGAGGAGGCATGTGAGAAGGTCCTGTGGTTAGAGGAGGCATGGGAGAAGGTCCTGTGGTCAGAGGAGGCATGGGAGAAGGTTCGGTGGTCAGAGGAGGCATGGGAGAAGGTTCGGTGGTCAGAGGAGGCATGCGAGAAGGTTATGCGGTCAGAGGAGGCATGGGAGAAGGTCATGTGGTCAGAGGAGGCATGGGAGAAGGTCATGTAATCAGAGGAGGCATGGGAGGAGGTCATGTGGTCAGAGGAGGCATGGGAGAAGATCCTGTGGTTAGAGGAGGCATGGGAGAAGGTCCTGTGGCCAGAGGAGGCATGGGAGAAGGTTCGGTGGTCAGAGGAGGCATGCGAGAAGGTCATGCGGTCAGAGGAGGCATAGGAGGAGGTCATGTGGTCAGAGGAGGCATGGGAAAAAGTCATGTTATCAAAGGAGGCATGTGAGAAGCTCCGGTGGTCAGAGGAGGCACGGGAGAAGGTCATGTGGTCAGAAGAGACGTGGGAGAAGGTCATGTGGTCAGATGAGACCAAAAAAGAACTTTGTTATGTGAACTCCACTCAACGTATTTGCAGGAAGAAGAAGAATGAGTACAACCATAAAGGTACCTTTACACGCCACCACTGCGTGGTAGCAACTGCCTGGCAATGGGGATTTTTGTGCCTGTTGCATTGAAATTGCTACGAAGTGGCGGCGTGTAATTTGGGAAAGTGATCGGGTTCCTCGCAGTTGCTTCGGGTAGCTGTTTCCGAGCCGTGTTCAAAAATCCAAGGCAACACAAAGGCACAATTGCCATGGTAGTGGTGTGTAAACGGGGCACAGGGATGGAATCTGCGTCGCTTTGGGGCGTGCCACAGTGTGCTGAATACCGCACCCCATCAGCGATGATTGGTTATGGCTATGTGTAACCATTGGCTGTCCTTTCACAGGGCGCCATATTTAAAGAGCTGTCCATTCACACTACACAATTGCAATGGCGTCATGTATTAGCCTGCCTTCCTGCGCAGGCTTCCCAATCATGACGCTATTGCGTTGTCCAATCAGCATATTAGCGTCACGGAATACACAACTCTGTCACGCCTATGTACTTGCGGCGCTAAAGATGTACGCCCATATTCCTTTGTGGATAGCGGCGTCTGAAGCGGCGACAGTACTCAACAGCAAGTTATCCGCAGGATCTGTCGGAACGTCCGGGGAACCACGATACCTTCAGTTGACAATGCAATGGCGGCGTGTACATGTGGTATCGGCGATTGTTAGCGACCGTTAAAAACATGCGCGTGCGGTTGATACCGGTTGCCAGGGATAGTGGCGGCGTGTAAAGGTACCCTAAGAACCTTTAAGAATGAAAATTAAAAATGAAAATTAAAAGCCTCTATGGCTAGTCATGCCCAAGTGAAACCATTAACCTGAAAGTGCAGTGCAGAAATGACAGAATTAAATTTTGTCCTTTTAGAAATCAACTATGAAAAGCAAAGAGTCGTGGCTGTGTAACCTATGTCAGGAATATTTAGATCAGAAGCGACAGATTCATTTAGTGCCTCTTTCAGAATAATTGTACACAGAACAAATCAGAGGATATGGCCCAGTGAGAGCAGAGATCTGTGGAGTGCGTTATGCAAGTGACGGGAACTGGTACAGCGGTCAGGTGAAGGACCTTGTAGGACTGAGGTGCCAATGCTGGTTTGCCACATGTGCAAAGGTGGCAAAATATTTTAGCATTTACCTATTGGGGCCTTTCACACTAGGGTTTTTGTCCAGATCCAGCCGATCGGGACAAAAAAACGCATCTGCTGCATGTGCAGTCTAATGGCCGCACTTGTGGCACACTTGCAGTGAGCCCATGCATTGTATATTGGGCTTGCGGCAAGTGCGGTATTGCTGTGATCCGGGGCCGCACCTGTCGCAAGTTCCGAATCACGGCAATATCACACTTGCCACAAGCCCCATAGACAATGCATGGGGTTTGCCGCAAGTGTACCGTAAGTGTACCTCAAGTACAGCTGTTAGGGCCCTTTCACATCAGCGGTATTTTCAAATCGCGGCAGATACAGTGAAAAAACCGCATCTACACCGATTATCGCATAACCGCTACACTTGCGGCACACTTGCGGCAAGCCCCATGCAATGTCTATGGGGCTTGCGGTAAGGGTGCGGCAGGTGCGGCAAGTGCGGTTTCGGCACTTGCGGCAGGTGCGGCCACGAAAAAAACTGCTGCTTCGGTTTTTTTCGCGGCCGCACCTGCCTCAAGTGCCGAAACCGCACTTGCAGCACCTGCCGCACCCTTACCGCAAGCCCCATAGACATTGCATGGGGCTTGCCGCAAGTGTGCCGCAAGTGTAGCAGTTATGCGGTAATCGCGGCAGATGCGGTTTTTCACTGCATCTGCCGCGATTTGAAAATACCGCTGATGTGAAAGGGCCCTAAGGTGGCATATGCGGCAGATGCGTTTTTTGGTCCATATCGGCCGGATCTGGACAGAAATGCTAGTGTGAAAGGCCCCTTATGTGATTCATAAATAATGAAATTATCTAATGGACGGTACAATAGACATCACTGTAATCCCCCCAAGACACCCAACAGGTGACAAAGAACAGGGGGGAAATGTTATTCTTTTTCTTAGTGAAGAGGATTTGTGCTGTTTGTGAGTCTTCTCTATATGAGCTTGCAATCTAAATGTATTATAATCCTGCATATAGGGGCAGTATTATAGTAGTTATATTCTTGTATATATGGAGCAGTATTATAGTAGTTATATTCTTGTACATAGGAGTAGTATTATAGTAGTTATATTCTTGTATATATGGAGCAGTATTATAGTAGTTATATTCTTGTATATATGGAGCAGTATTATAGTAGTTATATTCTTGTATATAGGAGCAGTATTGTAGTAGTTATATTCTTGTACATAGGGGCAGTATTATAGTAGTTATATTCTTGTACATAGGGAGCAGTATTATAGTAGTTATATTCTTGTACATAGGGGCCGTATTATAGTAGTTATATTCTTGTACATAGGAGCAGTATTATAGTAGTTATATTATTGTACATAGGAGTAGTATTATAGTAGTTATATTCTTGTACATAGGAGCAGTATTATAGTAGTTATATTCTTGTACATAGGAGCAGTATTATAGTAGTTATATTCTTGTACATAGGGGCAGTATTATAGTAGTTATATTCTTGTACATAGGGAGCAGTATTATAGTAGTTATATTCTTGTACATAGGGGCCGTATTATAGTAGTTATATTCTTGTACATAGGAGCAGTATTATAGTAGTTATATTATTGTACATAGGAGTAGTATTATAGTAGTTATATTCTTGTACATAGGAGCAGTATTATAGTAGTTATATTCTTGTACATAGGAGCAGTATTATAGTAGTTATATTCTTGTACATAGGAGTAGTATTATAGTAGTTATATTCTTGTACATAGGGGAAGTATTATAGTAGTTATATTCTTGTACATAGGGGCCGTATTATAGTAGTTATATTCTTGTACATAGGGGGCAGTATTATAGTAGTTATATTCTTGTACATAGAGGCAGTATTATAGTAGTTATATTCTTGTACATAGGAGTAGTATTATAGTAGTTATATTCCTGTACATAGGAGCTGTATTATAGTAGTTATATTCTTGTATATAGGGGCAGTATTATAGTAGTTATATTCCTGTACATAGGAGCAGTATTATAGTAGTTATATTCTTGTACATGGGCATAAAGTCATTGCTATTGCGTCATAATGGCGCACTTGTATTGCATGAGATATGTCATATTCTTGTGCAAGGCGTATTGATTGATAGTAGTTGATCATATCTTGCACATAGAATATGTTTGAAGTAGTACTATTCTGTACTATAGGGCGTATTAATAGGTATATTTTCGCGGCATGATAAGTGAAAACCGATTACTAGTATGCATATACTTCGTACATAGCGGCAGTCATATGTCTATTCTTGCTAAGAGTGCGCTAGTGGCAAGTAGTTTGATTCTTGTGCAGTGCGGCAGATAAAAACTGTTGTTCGTTTATTTTCGTACTTAAGTGGGTGCGCACTGATTAAGCTAGAATTCTTGTTGCAAGGGGCATAGTTTAGTATTTTAATTCTGTAATGCGGCAGATGCAGTTTTTATGATTACGTTTAAATTCCTGTGTAATAGGGCAGGTCATATAGTAGTGTTATTCTTGGTCATATGGGAGCGATTATGGACAGTAATTTATGTAAAGGGCGACTTATAGTAGATTCATATTAATGAATCATAATGGACGTAATATAGATCATGTAATCCCCAGACCAAAGGTGGCAGTAAATTTATTTATTTTCTGTAGTGAAGAGATTTGTATGTTTGTATTACTCTTTATGAGCTGCATCTAAATGTAGTTATATTCCTGACATAGGAGCAGTATTATAGTAGTTATATTCTGTACATAGGAGTAGTATTATAGTAGTATATTCTTGTAATAGGGCAGTATTATAGTAGTTATATTCCTTGTAATAGAGGCAGTATTATAGTAGTTATATTCTTGTACATAGGAGCAGTATTATAGTAGTTATATTCTTGTACATAGAGGCAGTATTATAGTAGTTATATTCTTGTACATAGGGGCAGTATTATAGTAGTTATATTCTTGTACATAGGGGCAGTATTATAATAGTTATATTCTTGTACATAGGAGCAGTATTATAGTAGTTATATTCTGTACATAGGGTAGTATTATAGTAGTTATATTCTTGTATATAGGAGCAGTATTATAGTAGTTATATTCTGTACTTAGGAGCAGTATTATAGTAGTTATATTCTTGTACATAGAGGCAGTATTATAGTAGTTATATTCTTGTATATAGGGCAGTATTATATAGTTATATTCTTGTACATAGGGCAGTATTATAGTAGTTATATTCTTGTATATAGGGGCAGTATTATAGTAGTTATATTCTTGTACATAGTGGCAGTATTATAGTAGTTATATTCTTGTACATAGGGGCAGTTTGTTGTGAATTCTGCTTGTGGGCTCCCTCCTGTGGTTGTGGCTGGTAATGCAGTTGATCCAGTTTTGCAGTCTTGGTCAGGTGAATTGAATGATTGGAGTTTAGATTGGGGTATTTAGGTTTGCAGGTTTCCCTCAGTCCTTGCCAATTGTGAATTGTTCCTGGAGGTGTTTCACCTCTGCCTGGTCTCTTCCTGCCCTGCTGCAAAACTTCCAAGCTAAGTGAATGGTTTTGTTTTCTTGTGGCACACATGCGACACCGTGACATCCCGCAGCCCCCAGATGACGACGAGAGGGCCCGGTTCCGACTGTTTCACGGTCCCGGTGGGCGAATCAACTTGACAGGATCTTCTGAACCGGGTCTTGTGTGCCTAAGAGACTGTTTTTGGGCCTAAGCAATGGCGGCCCTTGACCCGCCGCAGGGCCTTGGGGTACCCGGTTCCGGGCGTTGATTTACTGGGGATGTCACAGGGCCTGTTGCCCGTCCCGTGGCCCTGGTGGTCGCTAAAAAGGGGAAACAGTCAATTAAAATAATAAAAATGTTGATTCGTGACGTCACGTACGGTTCTGGTAATGTTACTGGCACTGCGGGTCAGACCTCCGGGGTGATGGTGGAGCAGCAAGATGGTGGAGCTCCCCGTAGGTGGAGCGGGATCCCCGGGGCAGTAGTGGATGTTGGGAGTTATGGGACAGTCTTTGGTTTACACAGGGACGCAGCTACACCAGGCCTTGTCACTTGTTCTTCTCATACTGCAGTCGGCGGCTCCTCAGGCGCAGGTGAACAAAGTACCACACACACTTTTTATCTCTGGACGGGTTTACTGGCAGTTTTTCAAAAACACAGTCTTTTCGGGTTTGCTTGGCCTGGGTAGTTGCTGGAAATTAGGATGCCGCACTTGGGTCCCTCAGTGAAATGCCTGCTGTTCCTGTCTGGTCCCTTCCTGCACTCTCTCCTGTCCCCCTCAGCGCTCACACATGCAGAGCCTTAAGCCAGCTCCCATGGATCCTCTTGCTCTGAGTGACTCCTCTTCAAGTCCTCGGGACTCTATACGGTGCCTTTCTCTGGGTGTGCCGGGTGACGGCCACAACTTTGTAAAGAAGGTCGGGTCTCCGGTTCGGCAGCTTGAGGGTGAACACCCGCACCGCTTTCGTAGCCAGTCCTCCGTTCAGGGACTGAATCCGGTCAGTAGTTGTGCCAGGTCCGGATTCAGGCGCATCTCAACACATGGTACCCCTAGGGTCCCCTTCTGTCCTGCAGCTCCTCCGCCATTGCCTACTCCTCGCTACCCAATGGAGCTCTTCCATTCACTAACACTCCACCCACCCACACACTTTTCTACCCTGTCACTCCTCCCATGGGACTGGGTCCTCCCTACAGCGGGTCCACCCACGATCCCCTACCTAGGGTGTGTGTGGATGCGTGTCATGAGGATCCTTATGCAGCATCCTAATTCCTCAGCCACAGGAATACTACACACTCTTTTATGGGTGCAGTACCCTTCTGTGGTCCCGACCAGTGGGGTACCACACCCTGAGAGACTGAGACCATGTGCTGGGAGGGGGGCATGCCCAGCCCCACATCATGGGCCAGGCCAGCACTAGGCGCGAAAAGTTGTCCACACCCCTCCTATCCTCCAACAATCGGGAGGGCAGCTCCAGAGACTGTGTAATCCAGCCCATAGGTGTGACGGCCGCTGTCGCCGAAGAACGGCGACACCCACGAACGGAGGGAGGAAAAGAGAACACGAGGAGCCTAGAAGGTGGCTGGAGGCCGAGAGAGACTGAGATTTCGGCAATGGCGTAGTGCAGGGTGCAATGTGCGGACTTCCCCGGTTCCCCAGAGGCTAGCCAACTGCAGGAGGAAAATATTGTTTTGTTGGAGCAAGAGGTGGAAGAGCTAGGCCACCAGCTGGAGTGGGCCTGCCTGACCATCGCGGAGGAAGAGATGGAGCCCGTTACCGGAGCAGGTACACCAGGCGCCCCGTTGTTACCAGAACTTATGCTCGTCCCCATAGACTCTCCAGCCCTTTGCCCCGGTCGGGCATGCTCCAGTCCGGCCTGGGAGGACACCATAGACTCCGTACAGGGCTTAGCCGAGACCCTCACCCCAGAGCCGCCGGGCCAAGAGGCCCATGGGGAGGAGATGCGGTGTTGGTGGGAGAACCCCAGGGAGGATATGATGGGATTCCCAGGAGAGGTGGTGGCAGTCCGGGAGCAAGTGGAAGTCCTGACCTGGTAGGAGTTCTGGCGCAGGGAGGCAGAAGAGGAGGAGAAGCGGGCCCAAAAGCAGGCAAAGTATAATGGACCATCCAGGCTAAGGCTGAGGCCCAGACACCCCCGTCACACCCCCAGGCCCAACGAAGGGAGAGGGTTGTAACCACTTTTCGTGACGGGAGAGGTTGGGGCTTAATCAGAGAGCCCAGAGTCGGTCGAGAGGTGATTGTGTCCCGGACGGACGTCGAGTCCCACCTACCCTTAGGTCACCTGGGAAGGGATTTGAAACCCGGGAACAAGGTCACCTTTGTTCGCCAGGATTGAGACTGGGCACCCTACGCCCTCTATGTACACCAACTGTGGCCAGGGGAAGAATCAGCGCCAACCCCTGTCCCAGAGACACCAACCACCCGAGATTGTGGAACTCAGACGCCAATTTTGGAATACTCAGCACCAACCCCATTTGTGACCAGACCGGGACAGGCTGCACTGCCGTGGCAGCAGTAATAGCTGGACAGGCAACAGACTGTGTGAGTAAGTGTATGTGAACATTTTGCACTTGAATGAACATTTGCACTTGAAATCGCAACGCTCAAAAACCCACTGGCGTGGCTGAGTACCGGTCAGTGTAGTCCCTGTTGCCACGCCCAGGGCTTGCAACGGGTTTTTCATGTTGTGGGTTCCCGAAGACCAAGAGATAATAAGTGAAGGACAATCACTGAACTGTTTGAACTCTTTTGCATTTTTTTTCTACTTTTTATACCCCATCCCGTAGATATAATAAGCTGGTTTTTGTTACGTATCGTTTAAGCCACGAGCCTCCCGTTTTGGGAAGAAAAAGAATACTTGTAAATTGTTATTGTTGTTGTTATTGTTAAATGCATAAAAAAAGTTTGAGCTTTGTGTACCACCGAACCAGGTCCTAGCACGCGGACGTGCTATCCTTTGCTCAGGGGGAGAGTGGAGCCCCTGCGGACTGGTCGAGACTAGATGGCGCAGCAGCTGGGATTGGTAAGTCAGTCTCCCCACACACAACACAGAAACACACTCCCAATCCCAAGTCTAGGTACCTATGTCCAGCAATGGGATAGCGTGAGGAGCCAGGTGGAGGGCGGAAAGTTAGACAAGAACCCGGGTAGGTAAGGTTATAAAAGGAAAGACAACACCAAGTTCGAGTTTTTATTTGGAGGAGAGAAGACAAGACCAGACCAACCCAGACAAAGCCAGACCAGTCAGAAGGAGAGACGAGACCATCAGACAGGACTGGGAGAACACGGACCCGGCGGCCTGTGCCACTATGGGGCTTGCCCGTGTCCGCAGCTGTAAACTGTGGTGAAGGAGTTCTGGTGTGCCCGAGTTATCAGGGACACTGGTGGACTGGGCCTGAACCAGAGTGCCGGCTCTGCTGAAGTGGCAGGGAAACTTTATACCCCAACCATGAACCCCAGCGGGGTGTGGGGTCTTTATGTCCTGAGACCCAACGTCCGGTGAAGTGAAAGGAAGGCCGTCGTATTAGGGCTAGGGGACCCAGAAAGTCACCCCATGAATGCCCATGACCACTGGACTGTAGCTAACATGGGGAACAGACTGAAAAGGCCCGAAAGAGACACAAAAGGGGGAGTCGCAGATAAAGTATCCCTGATGCTGAAACCACACTGGAGCCGCGGCTGAACTGTTGTAAGCTCTACCAACTGTCGATAAAGGAAAGGAAAACCCGGTTAAAGCTTGATACTGTTTGAGACTGTGTTTCTTGCGCCTGAGAGGAGACAGACTAATTTGGGAATTGGCAGCGGAGACTGCCTGTGACGGTAAATCCTGCATCCACTGCACCACACTTACTACACAGCTGCCCTGGGGACCAGCACTGCCCGTGGAGGGCTCAACATCCTTGCTGCTACCCATATCATCCCCAGAGGTCCCGACTGCAGCGAGAGCTACCCATAGCCGCGCACCACAGGTGACGTCATGTAAAAATCCCTAAAATTGTTTCCTCTTTTATTTACCGCCCAGGACCACAGAGCTGGATCTTGACACTGTGACATCCTGCAGCCCCAGACGACGATGAGAGGGCCCGGTTCTAAGTACCCCACGGCCCCAACCATAGAGAGATCACCCCACCCATAGAGATCACCCCACCCATAGAGAGCTCACCCCACCTATAGAGAACCCACCCCACCTATAGAGAGCCCACCCCACCAATAGAGAGCTTACCCCACCAATAGAGAGCCCATCCAACCAAGGAAACCCACTCCACCAATAGACAGTGCACCCCATAATAGAGAGCCCTCACCACCATAGAGAGTGCACTCCACCATAGAAAGCTCACCCCACCAACAGAGAGCCCCCACCACCCATAGAAAGAGCACCCCACCCATAGAGAGCTGCCTCACCTAAGGAGAGCCCACCCCACCAGTAGAGGGCTCACCGCACCAATACAGAGTGCACCCCACCAATAGAGAACCTAGCCCACCAATTGAGAACTCACCCCACCCATAGAGAGCCCACCCCACCTAAGAAGAGCCCACTCCACTAGTAGAGAGCTCACCCCACTAATAGAGAGTCCACTCCACCCATAGAGAGCACACTCCACCTATAGAGAGCCCAACCCCCATAGAGAACCCATCCCACCAATAAAGCCCACCCCCATAGAGAGCCCACCCATAGAGAGCTTACCCCACCAACAGAGAGCCCATCCACTCAAGGAAGCCCACTCCACCATAGAGAGCACACTCACCTATAGAGAGCCAACCCCATAGAGAGCCATCCTACCAATAGACCCACCATAGAGAGCCACCCATAGAGAGCTTACCCCACCAATAGAGAGCCCATCCACTCAAGGAAACCCACTCCACCCATAGAGAGCTGACCCACCAACAGAGAGCCCCCACCACAAAGGAAAGCCCACTTGACCAATAGAAATAGCACCCTACCTATGGAGAGCCCACTCCACCAATAGAGAGCTCACCCCACCCATAGAGAGCCCATGCCCAAAGAGAGCCCACCCCACCCATTGAGAGCCAACTTCACCCCCATAGTGAGACCACTCAACCAATAAAGAGCCCACCTCACCCATAGAGAGCCCACCTCACCAATAGAGAGCTGTAACCCCGTAGAGAGACACACCAGTTTGGTCTGGGGTCTGTGTGGATCTATAAACCCCAACGAGCTGCAGCAGCTGTGATGACCACTAGATGTCACCACAATGACTATAAATCTATGGAGAATCATCATACACCTGTGAGTGAGATCCAGTCTAAAGCTTTGCACAGATGGACTATCACCAACCCTAATTCACACCCGTCGAGCAGCCATTGGCCGTGAGGGAGTCCTCCAAAAAAATGAAGACATGCATCTGAACAAAGGATCCAGGATACTCCACCCAAAATGTGATGTGACCTGGATACAGAAGTCCCTATTTAGCATATTTCTAGGTTACCTGGATTGGGCAACAGATGTAGGGTGACGGCCACGATAGGCGGCTACTAGAGTCCGATAAGAAGGAAGAAGATGATGAACTCTTATATCTCCATTGACTTGACAAAAAGATCAGGACTCGTCTATATACTCAGCCCAGACAGATTTATAACACCTGTACTGTGACATCACTATCATTTATAGTCTTTATAGTGTGATATCCTTATTATGCTGCCCACAGTACACTGCACTGATGAACACTATGGAAACTCTTGTTCTACTTTGGGTCGGTTGACCCCGATGCATATAGGAGTATCTCAATGAATTAGAATATCATCAAAAAATAAAGTAATTCAATACATAAAGTGAAATGCATATATTATATAGAGTCATTACACACAGAGGGATCTATTTCAAGTGTTTATTTCTGTTAATGTTGATGATTATGTCTTACAGCCAATGAAAACCAAAGGTCGTTATCCCAGAAAATTAAAGTAGGGAGGATGAGGGGTTAAAAACCACACAAGACATTAAAGGGTGAATATAATATTGATTTATTAGTCAACGCATTTCAGGCCTACCAGAAATACAATATGATATTGATTTATCCTGAGGAAGGGGCTGGGAAGCCCCTTATTATATTCACCCTTTGATGTCTGCTGGAATACGGCAGTGCGGTATTTAACCTTTCATCCCCCCTACTCAATATGCACCATGCTGGGGCCTGCAGCAGCTGTGATCTGCTTTTATAGTGGTTGTGACTCTCACAACCACACAAGGTGAAGCCTCTGATACCTATTTAGGTCATATTTTATCTCTCAGACCCTTCATCCTCCCTACTTAAATTTTCTGAGATAATGACCGTAAGCCGTAATCATCAACATTAACAGAAATAAACACTTGAAATAGATCCCTCTGTGTGTAATGACTCTATATAATATATGGGTTTCACTTTATGTATTGAATATAAATGAATTTTGGATGATATTCTAATTCATGGAGATGCTCCTGTACATTCAGTGGATCTCTCACCTATATTAGAAAATGCCCAAAGTCACAATCGCCCCCTGTAAGATAAATAACCACCCCTCTCTATATAGGCTGGTTCCTGGCTTTATGATAATGTCATTCTTCTGTTGACCCAGTATATATTTACTGTAGACAAAGGCTGGCACTGTACTCAGTGTCAATAATGCCTAGTTGGCCGGATTTCCCTGTATAAACACTCAGGCTGCTGCTCATTGGCTTTTATCCAATTTTTTAATGACATTAAAATTTTAACTTTTTTATTTATTTGTTAAATTGCTGCAATCGAAAGGTTGCACAGTAAATATTTAATCCACAATTGCTCTCTGTTAGCAGCCAATTTATGCTGTAGTGTTCATTTTTCTTTTTTTGGGGGGGGATGCCATAAATTCTCTGTCCATATTAATCACTGATTTCTACAACAACCCCACGACCTCTGGAGGAATTCACATACATGTACCGTAAGTGACTGATATCACCCTCTGAGGTGATCCAAACTGGATTTAAAGAAAACCTTTCCCCGGATCGAAAGAATCCAGTTTTTCCTCATTTTAATCCCTCTGTCCCCTGAGTATTCAGTTATTCTCTTTCTTTACATCTGAATTATATGGTTCCAAAAATATGGGACCTTTTTATTTAGTTCTGATATTTATTGTCTTTATAAAAGGGGGGTGGCTCAAGGGTAATTATGCAGAGCCACCAAAGACATGCCCCTGAGGATCCTGTGAGTCACATTACAGATGATTCTGAGTCACTCCACCAGAGGATACTATGAGTCACACACCAGAGGATCCTCAGTCATGGTCCAGGGGACCCTGTGAGTCACAACACAGAGGATCCTGAGTCATGGCCCAGGGGACCCTGTGAGTCACAACACAGAGGATCCTGAGTCATGGTCCAGGGGACCCTGTGAGTCACAACACAGAGGATCCTAAGTCAGGCCCCAGAGGGTCCTGTGATTCACATTACAGATGATTCTGAGTCTCTCCCCCAGAGGATCCTGTGAGTCAAGCCCCTAGAGAATACTAAGAGTCACACCCCAGAGGATCCTGAGTCATGGCCCAGAGGACCCTGTGAGTCAACTCACAAAGGATCCTGTGTTTCACACCTCAGAGGACCCTATGAGTCCTGCCCCAGAAGATCCTGTGTCATGCTGGAGAAGATCCTGTATCACACCCCAGATGATCCTGTGTCACGCTGGAGAGGATCCTGTGTCACACCCCAGAAGATCCTGTGTCACTCTGCAGAGGATCCAGTGTTATGCCCCAGAGGATCCTGTATCACTCCCCCAGAGGATTATGTGAGTCACCCCCAGAGGATCCTGTGACTTACGCACCGAGGACCCTGTGAATCACACCCCAGAGAACCCTATGAGTCAGTGCCCAATGGATCTTTTGTTACGCCCCAGAGGATCATGTGTCACTCCCCAGAGGATATTGTGTCACATCTCAGAGGATCCTGAGCCATGCCCCAAGAGATCCTGTGAGTCACACCCTAGAGGATCTTATGAGTCAGGCCCCGAGGATCCTGTCTCACGCCTCCAAGGAACCGTTGTCACTCCCCCAGAGGATCCTGTGAGCCATGCCCCCTAAAGACCATACAATTTGTCACACAATGTAAATTTGCCCACATCTCTGGACGTATGGCGGATTTTAAACATACAAGAAACTAAACAGTCTGGGGAGCAGCACAAAGTCACATCCAGAACCCGTCCACGTCTGACCCTGTGAGAGGTCCTCCTCATTAGTAAGTGCCTGCGTTTTGTTTCTTGGTCGGCAGATATAAAATCCAATATATTTTCTTACTTTTTTACTTCATAAAGTCTGAGAAATAAAAGTAAATATCAGCAACTATATGGAAACCATCAACAAGCAGGACAGGTAGATGTATGAGAGGCGTCTGCTCAATCCACATCTGTAGATGACATTATCAGTCCAATGTGACCCACACTGTCTCCTCCATGCCTTCCTCCGCCATGTCACCCGTCCTGGTGAGAGGGAGGAAAGGCTTATACACGACTTCTCCTTCACTGACATAATAAGAGAATTACATGACGTTTATCACCAGCTCCAGCTTCCTGGTGGCTTCTATCATCTCTTCATCTTGCAGCCCCATAGTGAGAATTACAACATGGCAGCAGTTACAGGAGGTATTGAGAAATGAGGCTCCATTGTGTGATTTCATCAGGACCCACCGACCATCTGTACAATGATTGCACCAGGGACCCCCGGCCCATCTCCCACCCCTGAGCCATCACCAGTCACAGAAATCACTCACATGGGTCAGTAATCATTCACTTATATGAAAGTAAAATAATAATAAATATTATAAAAATGTCAGTAGTAAAAGAATGATGTATGCAAGAGAAAAAAGCAGGGCACGCACCATAATTCTGCCCCTATGTACAAGAATATAACTACTATAATACTTCCCCTATGTACAATATTATAACTACTATAATACTGCTCCCTATGTACAAGAATATAACTACTATAATACTGCTCCTATGTACAAGAATATAACTACTATAATACTGCCCCTATGTACAAGAATATAACTACTATAATACTGCTCCTATGTACAAGAATATAACTACTATAATACTGCTCCTATGTACAAGAATATAACTACTATAATACTGCCCCTATATACAAGAATATAACTACTATAATTCTGCCCCTATGTACAAGAATATAACTACTATAATACTGCTCCTATGTACAAGAATATAACTACTATAATACTGCCCCCTATGTACAAGAATATAACTACTATAATACTGCTCCTATGTACAAGAATATAACTACTATAATACTGCCCCTATATACAAGAATATAACTACTATAATACTGCTCCTATATACAAGAATATAACTACTATAATACTGCCCCCTATGTACAAGAATATAACTACTATAATACTGCTCCTATGTACAAGAATATAACTACTATAATACTGCCCCTATATACAAGAATATAACTACTATAATACTGCCCCTATGTACAAGAATATAACTACTATAATACTGCCCCTATGTACAAGAATATAACTACTATAATACTGCCCCCTATGTACAAGAATATAACTACTATAATACTGCCCCTATGTACAAGAATATAACTACTATAATACTGCTCCTATGTACAAGAATATAACTATTATAACACTGCTCCTATGTACAAGAATATAACTACTATAATACTGCCCCTATATACAAGAATATAACTACTATAATACTGCCCCTACATACAAGAATATAACTACTATAATACTGCCCCTATGTACAAGAATATAACTACTATAATACTGCCCCTATATACAAGAATATAACTACTATAATACTGCCCCTATGTACAAGAATATAACTCGTATAATACTGCCCCTATGTACAAGAATATAACTCGTATAAGGGTATGTGCACACGGGGGGCAGGTTTAGGGCGCGGCGGCGCTGGGCGGACCCGACAGGAAGCTCCGGAGCCGTCCACCGGCTTCCTGTCGGGTCCGTGCGGGGGTGTGCGTCGGCTTTGCGGCGGGTGCACAGCGGGTTAGCCGCGTCGGTTCTGCAGCGGCTGGAAGCAGCACATGATTCTGCTTGCAGCCGCTGCAGAACCGGCCGGATTATAGAACATGCTCATTCTTTGCTAACCGCTGGGAACCCAGCGGGTTAGCAACGGTATGAGCATGTGGAAACCGCCGGTGTGTGCACACCGGGGGTCGGTTTCCATAGGTTTCTATGTTGATCCAAAAGCCGCTTTTGGATTAACATAAATTTGCATAAACCTAATGGAAACCGACCGGCGGTTTCCGCTGCTAAAAACGGCCCTAAACCTCCCTGTGTGCACATAGCCTATTACTGCCCCTATGTACAAGAATATATCTACTATAATACTGCCCCTATGTACAAGAATATAACTACTATAATACTGCCCCTATGTACAAGAATATAACTCGTATAATACTGCCCCTATGTACAAGACTATAACTACTATAATACTGCTCCTATGTACAAGAATATAACTACTATAATACTGCCCTATGTACAAGAATATAACTCGTATAATACTGCTCCTATGTACAAGAATATAACTACTATAATACTGCCCCTATATACAAGAATATAACTACTATAATACTGCTCCTATATACAAGAATATAACTACTATAATACTGCCCCCTATGTACAAGAATATAACTACTATAATACTGCTCCTATGTACAAGAATATAACTACTATAATACTGCCCCTATATACAAGAATATAACTACTATAATACTGCCCCTATGTACAAGAATATAACTACTATAATACTGCCCCTATGTACAAGAATATAACTACTATAATACTGCCCCCTATGTACAAGAATATAACTACTATAATACTGCCCCTATGTACAAGAATATAACTACTATAATACTGCTCCTATGTACAAGAATATAACTATTATAACACTGCTCCTATGTACAAGAATATAACTACTATAATACTGCCCCTATATACAAGAATATAACTACTATAATACTGCCCCTACATACAAGAATATAACTACTATAATACTGCCCCTATGTACAAGAATATAACTACTATAATACTGCCCCTATATACAAGAATATAACTACTATAATACTGCCCCTATGTACAAGAATAAACTCGTATAATACTGCCCCTATGTACAAGAATATAACTCGTATAAGGGTATGTGCACACGGGGGCAGTGTTAGGGGCGGCGGCGGCTGGGCGGACCCGACAGGAAGCTCCGGAGCCGTCCACCGGCTTCCTGTCGGGTCCGTGCGGGGGTGTGCGTCGCTTTGCGGCGGGTGCACAGCGGGTTAGCCGCGTCGGTTCTGCAGCGGCTGGAAGCAGCACATGATTCTGCTTGCAGCCGCTGCAGAACGGCCGGATTATAGAACATGCTCATTCTTTGCTAACCCGCTGGGAACCCAGCGGGTTAGCAACGGATGAGCATGTGGAAACCGCCGGTGTGTGCACACCGGGGGTCGGTTTCCATAGGTTTCTATGTTGATCCAAAAGCCGCTTTTGGATTAACATAAATTTGCATAAACCTAATGGAAACCGACCGGCGGTTTCCGCTGCTAAAACGGCCCTAAACCTCCCTGTGTGCACATAGCCTATTACTGCCCCTATGTACAAGAATATATCTACTATAATACTGCCCCTATGTACAAGAATATAACTACTATAATACTGCCCCTATGTACAAGAATATAACTCGTATAATACTGCCCCCTATGTACAAGACTATAACTACTATAATACTGCTCCTATGTACAAGAATATAACTACTATAATACTGCCCCTATGTACAAGAATATAAACTCGTATAATACTGCTTCCAAACCGACGTATTTCAGATACACGTGGCATCTTTAGTCATAGAGAATGCCAGCGTAATTTTACTGGTTAACAGCTGCTGGCAGGTCTCCGATCCACCTGTGGCTGTTATAGGCAGATGATGGCTGATCAGATCAACCATCCTGTGCAAGGAAAGCAAAGCCTAGATAGGTCCACCAGGGTCTTCTCCCTTACAGAGGCTGTACAGAGCTGTGTAAGGCACAAGTTTATTTTTACACATCTTACAATGAGCATCTTTGAGATAAGGAGACCGTTGAGAACGGTTAGATAGTCCATGCTGATAGGGATGGGCTAAACTTGTAAGATCTCGTCCATTTGAGCTCTGAGGGCGACTAACGGCAAGAAGAGGCTCCCCAACGCCTTCAAGAGAAAGACTTTGGACCTGGCTGTGAAAATGAGGTTGTCTCCTTTGTTTGTAGCCTTGATGATCACAATGGAGACATCATTGTGGTTTTCAGTGTAAATTTCTAGAGCCCCATATGAATAGTACGAAAGTTGAACATCTACAATTCTAGTACATTTATGCTAAATGGGCCTGTCTGAGGCTAGAGATGTGTAGATCGATCGCAGGACTCCAGCCCATTGGCCAGGTCAGTAATCTCTGGCACCTACGCTCGCGAATCTCTTGCCTTTTGGGATCCCTGGCATGGCTCCTAATTAACTGGTCTGGCACAAAATGATGGTGGCTGTGGCACCCCAGAGTCCGGTTGCCACAATGGCATTGCCTTCCTCAGGGGGTGATGTCATGCTTGGAAGGCTCACGACCCTCTCACAGAGGTGGATAGGGCTCATGACCATCTTTCAGAGCTGTATATGGCTCGCGACCCTCTCACAGAGGTGGATAGGGCTCATGACCATCTTTCAGAGCTGTATATGGCTCGCGACCCTCTCACAGAGGTGGATAGGGCTCATGACCATCTTTCAGAGCTGTATATGGCTCGCGACACCTCTCACAGAGGTGGATAGGGCTCATGACCATCTTTCAGAGCTGTATATGGCTCGCGACCCTCTCACAGAGTTGGATAGGGCTCATGACCATCTTTCAGAGCTGTATATGGCTCGCGACCCTCTCACAGAGGTGGATAGGGCTCATGACCATCTTTCAGAGCTGTATATGGCTCGCGACCCTCTCACAGAGGTGGATAGGGCTCATGACCATCTTTCAGAGCTGTATATGGCTCGCGACCCTCTCACAGAGGTGGATAGGGCTCATGACCATCTTTCAGAGCTGTATATGGCTCGCGACCCTCTCACAGAGGTGGATAGGGCTCATGACCATCTTTCAGAGTTGAGTGTGGCTCTCCATGTCAGACTGGTTGGGGACCTCTGTTCTAAGTGTATGGAAGACAGTGGAGAGGCCTGAAAAAAGGGGCTTGACTATTAGGGAAGAAAATGTTTAGTGGTGCAAAGTGCGATCCACAATCACTTTCCTCCTGGATCAACACAAATAACAAGTTGGCACGTTGACTTCTTAATGACATCCTCTGGGCGAGGAGGTAGGAGCTTCAGGTATGGCGTTGTCCCCAGGCACACAGCTCAGGCACTCGTTTTGTGTACTCAGTGTCATGTGTGTAAAGAATAAAATGTGTGCAGCGCGGAACAAGGAAGGGCCGGAGATCATCGCCCCGTCGTTATGTAAGACACTTTTGCAGATGATTGCACATACATGCTGCAGATGGCTATGGAGGAAATGTAAATGTCTTACACCAGTACAACCTTCAGGAAGCACAGAGGATCTGGGGACATGAATGGAGCCCTGGGGCCAAGTGTTACCCAAGACACGTTAAGTTGCAAAATGACAAGTACAACCTGACGAGTACGAGGCAACGTGTTCATTGATGCAAGATACATTTTTTCGAATAGTTTTCTAGTAGTAAATAGCAGAAGTGGTTATATATTGTATGTAAAACCCAACTTTTATTACTATGATTAAAGGGGGAACAATTTACCTATTAGAATTATGGTCTGTCCAGGCTCTCTTCAACCTTCTCTGCTCACTTTCTCCCCAAAATTACAACTTCTCACCCCCGAAGTGTTCCTCAGTACTGGGGACGAAACGTGTTAGAAGGGTTAAATGTAGACAGATGGGAATACACTTGAGTCCTGTCCTGGTCAGGATGGGACACAATGCATTGGGCAAGATACGGAATTGTGACCTCTGTCCGAGGCAACAGGTAACATGCACTACACATGAGTTAGTCCATTAGGATTTCTCGGGGTTCTGCCTAACACCCTTTAACCCCTATACAGGGATCTGGATTTACAACAGGGTCCAGGAGATTGTGGCCTATGGAAGAGATGCAGTCCATAAAAGAGTATAGTCACCAAACAAGGCCAAAGCCGGGAAGACAGGAAAAAGACCAAATCAAGATCCTATAGAGCAGTCAGGGAAAAACCAAAATGGCAGCAAGGTAGAAAATCGTGAAGCAGGAGAAGCATCAAAAAAACAGGGTGGGGTAAAACAGGACAAACACCAATACAAGATAGGACACTAGTCAGGGAACCCAAAAGCTATATCTGGCAGTTTCTAGCAGAAAGTATTAGCAGGGAGTGGTGATTTCCAATAGGCTGAAGCTTAGGAGTTAATGACTTCAGCTGGACAGCACACACACATCCACTTTGCCAGACTATGACGTACTACAGGTCCCAGACACTCTATCCTTAGTGGATGGGTGGAACCTGCGCTCTCCAGAGAGTCTCTATCACCAGCGTCATCTACCTGGTGACAGAAGCAGATGTCGCAGGAGCAGGGTGTGGTGGGGATGTGAGGGGAGTTTATTAGGACCCATGTCTGCATTCTCACATCCATCTGAAGTTTTGGACGCTCTTATTTCTTCATCATAAGTGCGAGATTGAACCACTATGAGACCCATAAAATGGGAGGCACCTGCCCCTCCCCGCACCATAACTAATTCAGCGGCATCTGCATCCTCAGAAGGTGGGTACCCCTGAATAGAATGGGGGGGGGTCAGGGAGTACAAGGCTTTCATTTTTTGTTTGTTTTATAATCTAGTGAGGGGCGTCCAAGCAGAGTCATCTGAAGAGTGGACCGGTCACTTCTTCTAACTGCTCCGGACGTCTGACGTGCTTAAAGGAAGCTGAAAGGACTGAAGACATCCAGAGCAAGGCGTCTTTAAATAAAAATTCTCTTTAATGGTTTTTTTTCAGATGTTATGTTATAAACCCATCTGAAAATGACATGTGCACATAGCCTGGCATTACTTCTGGAGACCCGCCATTTGGCTGCATGCAATATTAGTGGACGAACATTCACAAACTCATCTAAAGTTCTATATAATAGACTGGACAGTTTATTAAATGAGGAGATGATGCCTCTGTATAAACATTGTAGAGTGGAAGGGGCCACCAGGCAATACTCATGCTCCCGCCGGCCAGTCCGAGCCTACATGTAGCCATGGCTGTACATAAGTTCAAGGACATAACACACCACCACCTGATACAAATTCTCATGGTCTCTTATAGTTTACCATAATGGTGTGTATATACGGACTTATGATATCAGTAACACTCCACTGATTTAAATAAGTGATCACCACTATGGAGTTATAGTTAGAAATTTACACCTTTATTTAACATATAAAAGCATGACAGTACATGTAAAACAATGGTTTCAGGTTAGGAGAAACAAAATGACTACATACAGGTGGTTACATGTGAATTAACAGATGGGCTCAATTCTATACACAGGTAACATTGTAGTTCATGATATACATTCCTGGGTAATTATCATGGTAAACTGTCATCCTCCATCCACCACTCACCCATATTGATGTGCTGGGAAGGACCTCCTCTGGACTCACAGTGCCCCCCTACGTACATATAGCCATAGCTGAACGTCCTGTGTTCTTCTTGGTGCAGCACAATGCTGGCCATATGGAAGCAGAGTGTATAGACAGTCCTGCAGAGGCAGCCCAGTGAGGCGCTGTTTGCAGCCCTGAACGCTAGCTCTGTAGGATCTGCTTAGGCCTTCTCTGTCAGGGGTGTGTGAGGAGCAGAGCAAAGGGGGCGGGGCCACAAGGACCTCGGGCCCACCGGGGGTTTAACCGGTTCCCCGGCAGGCCAGTCCGACCCTGAACTTCCTGGATGACTATAGTGGTGCCAGTGATTGAACCTCATGATCCCCCAACCTGAATCTATCCAGAACGCTCTGGGATGATCTGTATCGCCACAGACTGTCCATTAGATGACTAATGCCCTGATGCAGGCATTTCCCCAGGAGCATGCCCACACATTGACAGAAGTATATAAAGGCAAGTGGCCATTATATACACTATGGACACCACATTATGAGTTGATGTGATGAAATCAAAAATTGGATTTACTTCTAATATATACTTTGAATTACATGGAGATCGGACCCCAGCCCTCAATTGGTTAATGATTATATCGTTTCCATTGACCAATAATAGATCACTTTGTACTCAATGAATGACATCATTTTTATCAGATTTATAACTTGTTTATTTTGTTCACGGTCACATTTTATTGAGCAGTTTGAGAACGCAGAGCGAATGAATAAAAGAAATATCTAACTCACATCAGTATACAGTGTCAGCGCCCTTTAGCTTCAAAATAGCAATAAATCTTCTAGGCTCTTGCACAGTTTTGGAAGAAGCTTGGCAGGAGGTCGTTCCAAACATCGTGGAGAAGTAACCACAGATCTTCTGGATGAGGCAAATCCTTCTGTCTCATCATGTGATCCCAGGAACTGTTGGGACCAGGGATCTGCGGAGGCCGGATCATCACTTCCAGAATTCCTTGCTTTTCTTTACATCCTGTTTTTTTTTAAATCAGATTTGATAATATAAAGAAATCCCTTTCCCTCACCACCCACCCCCCTTTACAGACAGCAACATTTCTTATTTCTAAGCAATATATGCAAGATATGATCAATAATTGCCCTGAACATCTTATGACCCTTCTTGGAGCTTCTTCAAAAGATTTGGAATAACACATCGTTACCCCAGTTTGTTTTGACATCTTTGCCTGAGATGCACCTTGCTGATGCAGTATAACTACCTGGCGTTCTTGCTGTGCTCAGTCCTGCCATGGTGAATAACCGGTGACATGAACCGGTCTACCACACTGCATTTCCCGAGTCCCGGGGAAGCCGGTCATGTGATCGGGTATGCACTGATGAGGTCAATCTGCTGTGCCGATCACATGACCGGATCTCTGAGACGTAGAAGGACTCGGGAAGTGTGGCAAGCAGGGGGCCGCGGAGGACAGCGCCGGAGAGGTAAGTTCAAAGTGTTTGTTATTTCAGTGTGGGCAGCGGCATGGGGAGGCATACAGTGTGATGGGGAGGCCATATCCAGCACAGGGGGCCGTGGATCCAGCACAGGGGACGTGTGTCATCACTGGAGGGGACTAGGTGCCAGCACTGGGAAGGGGGGGGGGGGTCTAAGTGCCAACACAGGGAAGGTGGGGGGGGGGGGCGCAACTAAGCCCCATCACAAGGCGGCTATATTCAATATAATGGGGCCATATCGAGGATCGGGAGGCTATATCCCAAGATGAGGGGGCTATGGGGGACATATATACACTGTCATTATAAGACTGACCCCATTTAACATTAAAGATTATTTACTTTCTCTTTTCCTTCACCCAATTTGGGGGTGCGTCTTATAATCCAGAGCGTCTTATAAAGCGAAAAATACAATATGCTGTTTTGTAGACAAAGGGCGATCACACCAAGTATTGATCAGATTTCTCTCTTGTTTTGTATCAGTATGGTGTCTATACATATATATATATATATATATATATATATATATATATATATATATATATATATATTATATATATATGGTATAATGTGGTTTTGTGTGTTTAGTAAAATCTTGCAGATTCCCTCACATTGGTGATAGATTGCATGTTACATAAGCTTTTCTCTCTGGTGTATCTGTGACTGGGTAATATTATATTCCACCCACACAGACGGATCCATTGTGCCGCTCACAGATATTCGGTGTAGGCTTACCTGTGCTGAACTTACTACTTGTCTTTTGGGATCACATAAATACGACTTACCGTACATAGCTCTGATAACACAGTACAGCCGGGTTCACATGAGCAAATCATCCCGAAAAAAATGGTAATTTTTCATTCAATACAATCAGTCCATTTTGTACATCCGTTTTCGACATGAAAAAGTTAATAACGGTCCAAAGTAGTTTTACATCGTTCTAATTGTAATGTGTCCATGAAAATGTGTGACGTACGGATGGTGACCAGTTTTTTACGTACAATTGACTTATATTGGGAAAATCTGATCAGCAATAATGGTCAAAGTAGAGCATGCTGTGATTTCTTTTACATGCAAACCATTAGTCCACGAGTGAAAACATTCATGTGAAATACTACATAGACTTCAATTGTCCGTGTGCTGTCTGAATACGATCAGTTTTGCAAATGGACATTTAATAAGTCTGAAAGAACACTTAGAAAGGAGCGGGTGGGCAGGTGACCTAGGAAGGAGCATATGATCCGCAACCAGTATGGAGTGAAGCCAGGAAATATAGTGGAAGGGAGTGGTGATAAGGACCTGCAGCTGGGATTAAGGCTATGAGGAATCTCAGCAAGATGGGAAAGAGTCCTTAACCCCTTCAGTATAGAATGAAAGTAAAACCGCGATAACTCAAGTGGGCTCCACAGAGGACCTGGAGTCAATTAAACGTTGAGACCTCCTGATCCCAAATCCCTAGAGGTCGCACCACGACGTGACACATTCATGACTATTTTATCCTAATGCAACTCCAATAAAAAATTGTATTTACCAAAATACCATTTTGTATCTCCATCTCCAAGAAGTCTGGCCCTTCATTCATATCTGACCTCTACAACTTGTTAACCTACCAGATGTACGTGATCGTAAAGAATCACCATAAAAAGGCTCAGGCTGCATAGGATTTGCCTTATAGCAAAAGACAAAACTGTGCCCCTCCATCATCACATTAACACACCCCCACAACATGCAAAACCAACTCTTCCAACACTTCGAGGAGGCATATGGATAACGGAAGGCGAGGGGGGGGGGGGGGGTGACTGAACTCCTGGAAGATTTGGCAGATATTATGGGTGCATTGGAAAAAAAAAAAAAAAAGTCTCCAAAAATGTCCCTGAAAGCAGCGATTTTGGAATACTAGTGCATCTGAATAAATAACTATATAGAGTCATTACACACAGACTAATCTATTTCAAGTGTTTATTTCTGTAAATATTGATGATTATGGCTTACAGCCAATGAAAACCCAACCCTCATTATCTCAGAAAATTAAAGTAGGGAGGATGAAGGGTTAATCACTGCGCTGCGGTTTTCCTCGAGACAGCAAAGGGTGAATATAATATTGATTTATTGGTCAATTCCCACACACTGCACTGATGAGGGGCAGTCACCCCGAAACGCAGCATCTGCAGTTTGGGGTTCTGATCTGGCACAAATCCCGAGTCATATTAAAGGCTTGTTAAAGCGTCAATTCTGACTTTTAAGGATTGCTACCTTTATTACGTGGCATTAGAGGATATAGTGGCGAGTGATTAAAATCTTCATCTTTATTAAACAAGATTAAAATATCATAGTGGTTGCATTATTGTCTCAACATGTTTCAGGCAAAAGCCCTTTAGTCACTGAGATCGAAGTTGCATTAGAGTTTGTCTATTTCCTTACTGAAGTGACAATTTGCAGGACTCCCAGGAACATGGCAATACGATATAGATTTGTCCTGAGGAAGGGGCCAGGGAGCCTTGAAACACGTTGCCTAATAAATCAATATTATATTCACCCTTTGATGTCTCGTGGAATACGGCAGCACAGTTTTTAACCCTTCATCCTCCCTACTTTAATTTTCCGAGATAATGACCTTTGGGTTTTCATTAATCATCAACATTAACATAAATAAACACATGAAATAGATCCCTCTGTGTGTAATGACTCTATATAACATATGCGTCTCACTTCATGTATTGAATTACTGAAATAAATGATCTTTTTGACGATATTCATTTTTGATTATTATTGAGATGCAACCATATTTTCATGTGTGATGCCAGGAGTCTTTGTCTGATTATATCATAACACACATTAAGGTGGATGTAGAAGAAACTTAAAGGGGCATGTAAGAACTTGGAAAAATCAGGATGTCCCCCGGACTTGTGGAGGAGCTGACAATTCTCCTGGACGCCCTTCTCATTAGGGTGGAGGCACACTGTCATGCATCAAAAATGGAGTGTTTTTGATGCATGACCGTGATGCGAGTGCTGTACGTTTTTTGCATGAGTGTGGTGCGAGTGGGTGTGTGTGCATGGCTGAATGCATGCGAGTGTGCTGCAAGTGTCAGTGTGTGGTGCGAGTGAGTGTGCTGCTGTCCGCGGTCCTAAAGTGCTGAGTAATCCCGCCAAGGAAACTTCAGCCCCGCCGACAGCATTTAGCGGCATATTCAAACATTGCTGCTGTCTCAGCAGCGTTGTTTGAGATTGCCGACACAGCAACCAATCAGCTTTCACCGCTGTTACAACAGCGTTGAAAGCTGATTGGTTAAATCGGCTGGTAAATACTTTCCATGGTGCTTAAGTTGAAACTTCAGCACCATGGAAAGCACAGACTTTCAAACACCACTGGTGTTTGAAATTTGCGGTAAATGCTTTCCATGGTGCTGAAGTTAACTTCAGCACGATGGAAAGCATTTACCGGCCGATTTAACCAATCGGCTGTCACATCATCATGAAGGCTGATTGAAATTGCCAGCACTGCAACCAAACACCTCTGCTGAGACAGCAGCGGTGTTTGCTGACATTGAAAGTACGCACATGCATGCAACTATCGCATAGTGTGCTGTATTGGTGCAAGCTTTTCTCGCACTCATGTACTTTCAATGGGCACTTGCATGAGGAAATCGCAGCATGCTGTGACAGAACTCGCGGTTTACTCGCAATGTGAGGGTCAGCGCGTTCAGAACGCACCAACATGATCAGTAGCATTTGCTTAAACTGGCCCGAGTGCAATGAGAGTTTTTCTTGCGCTAGTCGCAAGCTCGTGTGCCTCCACCCCAAGGTAGAATGTCACCCACCATTATTATCAACCTGCAACACCCAGATTCTGATCTGATCCACTTTCCCTGATATCAATAAGAAATAATCACATCACAGGAACCCAATATGGTGGCGGTCGGTGCCCACAGGGAACCATACAATGCTCTGCCGCGCTGTGAGGGAACCGGCAGGATGATATCATGGCACCAGATCCCTGCAAAATGCCCACAAGGAAAAATGCCCACAGGCAACCCCAACCCCTAATCCTACCGTAACCCCTAATCCTAACCCCGGAACTGTGGGCATTTTTCTGGTCACCCATGGCGCAATGTGTCAGATCTAAACCAAGTGGCTGCAGACAGTGCCGGGCCTTGTGGAGCTTCATCAGGGATACAGCCGACAGCAGGCGCCAGAGTCACCGGCCCGTGTTCAGGTAAAATGAGGTTTGTCTGAAGTCAAAATGAACATGAAGACACTGATGGCAGCAGAGAGCACACGGGTCACATAAGGTATATAGAGGGCGGGGGGTGTACACTGGGACTCATCATTATATACCGAGACAAAAATATGATCATCACAGACTGCAGCCTGTCTGGGGAGCATCAGCTGATTTACCTGTGAAAACAGACAAATACCCAGAGCCTTGTGCAATACTGACAACAGCGAGGACAAATTATCTGCTGTAATTACACACGACAGTCACCAGAGAGGAAACAAGACGAGCGCGGAAGAAGGAGACATCTATACAAGTCATTCCAACTAGAACCATAATACAGCTCCTGTATACAAGAATATAACTACTATAATACTGCCCCTATGAACAAGAATATAACTACTATAATACTGCTCCTATGTACAAGAATATAATTACTATAATACTGCTCCTATGTACAAGAATATAACTACTATAATACTGCTCCTATGTACAAGAATATAACTACTATAATACTGCCCCCTATGTACAAGAATATACCTACTATAATACTGCTCCTATGTACAAGAATATAACTACTATAATACTGCTCCTATGTACAAGAATATAACTACTATAATACTGCCCCTATGTACAAGGATATAACTACTATAATACTGCCCCTATGTACAAGGATATAACTACTATAATACTGCTCCTATGTAGAAGAATATAACTACTATAATACTGCTCCTATGTACAAGGATATAACTACTATAATACTGCTCCTATGTACAAGAATATAACTACTATAATACTGCTCCTATGTACAAGGATATAACTACTATAATACTGCCCCTATGTACAAGAATATAATTACTATAATACTGCCCCTATGTACAAGGATATAACTACTATAATACTGCCCCTATGTACAAGAATATAACTACTATAATACTGCTCCTATATACAAGAATATAACTACTATAATACTGCTCCTATGTACAAGGATATAACTACTATAATACTGCTCCTATGTACAAGAATATAATTACTATAATACTGCCCCTATGTACAAGGATATAACTACTATAATACTGCTCCTATGTACAAGAATATAACTACTATAATACTGCCCCCTGTGTACAAGAATAGAACTACTATAATACTGCCCCTGTGTACAAGAATATCACTACTATAATACTGCTCCTATGTACAAGAATATAACTACTATAATACTGCCCCTATGTACAAGAATATAATTACTATAATACTGCCCCTATGTACAAGGATATAACTACTATAATACTGCTCCTATGTACAAGAATATAACTACTATAATACTGCCCCTATGTACAAGAATATAATTACTATAATACTGCTCCTATGTACAAGGATATAACTACTATAATACTGCTCCTATGTACAAGAATATAATTACTATAATACTGCCCCTATGTACAAGGATATAACTACTATAATACTGCCCCTATGTACAAGAATATAATTACTATAATACTACTCCTATGTACAAGAATATAACTACTATAATACTACTCCTATGTACAAGAATATAACTACTATAATACTGCCCCCTATGTACAAGAATATAATACTAATACATATACTGCCCCCTATGTACAAGAATATAACTACTATAATACTGCCCCTATGTACAACAGTATAACTACTATAATACTGCCCCTATGTACAAGAATATAACTACTATAATACTGCTCCTATGTACAAGAATATAACTACTATAATACTACTCCATATATACAAGAATATAACTACTATAATACTGCCCCTGTGTACAAGAATAGAACTACTATAATACTACTCCATATATACAAGAATATAACTACTATAATACTGCCCCTATGTACAAGAATATAACTACTATAATACTGCTCCATATATACAAGAATATAACTACTATAATACTGCCCCTATGTACAAGAATATAACTACTATAATACTGCTCCTATGTACAAGAATATAACTACTATAATACTGCTCCTATATACAAGAATATAACTACTATAATACTGCTCCTATGTACAAGAATATAACTACTATAATATTGCTCCTATGTACAAGAATATAACTACTATAATACTGCCCCTATGTACAAAGTATTAATTGTATATAGACCTTAGATCTATTCTATAATTGTCTAAGGGTTTTTTGTGTCGGTGACCGAATTTGCGCGCCAGGCACAGGCCGACACAGGGCAGAGGACAGCAGGACACAGGGCAAGACAGCAGGACACAGGGGCAGAGGACAGCAGGACACAGGGGCAGAGGACAGCAGGACACAGGGGCAAGGACAGCAGGACACAGGGCAGAGGACAGCAGGACACAGGGGCAGAGGACAGCAGGACACAGGGGCAGAGGACAGCAGGACACAGGGGCAGAGGACAGCAGGACACAGGGGCAGAGGACAGCAGGACACAGGGGCAGAGGACAGCAGGACACAGGGCAGAGGACAGCAGGACACAGTGGCAGAGGACAGCAGGACACAGTGGCAGAGGACAGCCACGGCCACACGACCGTGGCACAGTGACCCCCCCCCCTTCGCCGGCTCCATCCTGCCCCCCCCCCCTTCGCCGGCATCCATCCTGCCCCCCCCCCCCCTTCGCCGGCTCCATCCCTTCCCCCCCCCACGCCGGCTCCATCCCTTCCCCCCCCCCCTTCCCCCCTGCTCCATCCCTTCCCCCCCCCCACGGCTCATCCCTTCCCCGCCGGCTCCATCCCTTCCCCCCCCCCCCTCTCCTTCCCGCCGGCTCCATCCCTTCCCTTCCCCCCCCCACGCCGGCTCCATCCCTTCCCCGCCGGCTCATCCCTTCCCCCCCCCACTCCGCCGCTCCATCCCATTCCCTTCCCCCCCCCCCGGCTCATCCCTTCCCCCCGGCTCCATCCCTTCCCCCCCCCCCCGCGCTCTATCCCTTCCCCGCCGGCTCCATCCCTTCCCCCCCCCCCCACGCCGGCATCCTCCCTCTCCCCCCCCCCCCCAGCCGGCTCCATCCCTTCTCCCCCCACCTCGGCTCCATCCTGCACCCCCCCCCCCCCCTTCGCCGGCTCCATCCCTTTCCCCACCCAACGCCCGGCTCTATCCTACATCCCCCCCCCTTCGCCGGCTCCATCCCTTTCCCCCCTCCGCCGGCTCCATCCCTTTCCCCCCCCCACGCCGGCTCCACTCCCTTCTCCCCCCCCCCCCACGCCGACTCCATCCCTTCCCCCCTCGGCTCCTTCCCTTTCCCCCCCCCCCCGTCAGCTCCATCCTTTCCTCCCCACCCCCCCCCCTTCCCCGCCGGCTCCATCCTGCCCCCCCCTCGGCTCCATCCCTTTCCCCCCCCTTCCCCGCCAGCTCCATCCTGCCCCCCCCCCCCGTCAGCTCCATCCTTTCCTCCCCACCTCCATCCCTTCCCCCCCCTCCCCGTCAGCTCCATCCTTTCCCCCCACCTCATCACTCCATCCTTTCCCCCCCCACCTCCATCCCTTCCCCCCCCCCCCCCCGTCAGCTCATCCTTTCCCCCCCTGTCAGCTCCATCTTTTCCCCCCCCCCTCCCTTCCCCCCCCCCCCCCGTCAGCTCCATCCTTTCCCCCCCTGTCAGCTCCATCTTTTCCCCCCCACCTCATCCCTCCCCCCCCCCTCGTCAGCTCCATCCTTTCCCCCCCACCTCATCCCTCCCCCCCCCCTCGTCAGCTCCATCCTTTTCCCCCACCCGTCAGCTCCATCCCCCCCCCCCCCGTCAGCTCCATCCTTTCCCCCCCACCTCCATCCCTTCCCCCCCCCGTCAGCTCCATCCTTTCCCCCCCACCTCCATCCCTTCCCCCCCCCGGTCAGCTCCATCCTTTCCCCCCCACCTCCATCCCTTCCCCCACCCCTGTCAGCTCCATCCTTTCCCCCCCCACCTCCATCCCTTCCCCCCCCCCCCCCCCCCCGTCAGCTCCATCCTTTCCCCCCCACCTCCATCCCTTCCCCCCCCGTCAGCTCCATCCTTTCCCCCCCACCTCCATCCCTTCCCCCCCGTCAGCTCCATCCCTCCCCCCCGCCAGCTCTATCCTTTTCCCCCCCGCCGGCTCTATCCTGCCCCCCTCCGCTGGCTCCATCCTCTGCCATACCCCCCGCCGGCAGCATCCCGTCGGCTCCATCCTGCCCCCTCGCCAGCTTCCTCCTCCAACTCCTCCGCCAAGCTCCGGCTTCTTCCTTTCCAGCTCCTTCGCCAGTTTCTGGCTTCTAACTCTCCTGTTCCTTATTCAGCTCCTCCGCCGGGCCCTGGCTCCTCATTGAGCTCCTCTGTCACGTCCGTCTTCCTCCACCAGTCTCTCGCTTCCTCTTCTCCAACTCCTCCGACAGACACTGGCTCCTCCTTCAGATCCTCGATCACTTTTGCCTTCCCCCTCTCATCTCTTGCTCCTCTGCCAGTTTCTTGCTTCGTCCTCTCTTGCTCCTCCGCCAGTCTCTCGCTCCTCCACTGGGGTTCAGCTCCTCCTTCAGCTCCTCTGCGGGGCTCCAGTTTCCTCCTCTCCTGCTAGCCCTGGCACCTTTGTGGTGGGGGTCTGGCTCTTTCTCTCACTCCTCTGCGGGAGTTCGGCAATTCCTCTTGAGCCTGGCTCCTCCTCTCACTCTGCTCTGGCACCTTCGCGGGGGTTTGGCTCTTCCTCTCGCTCCTCCATGGGGGTCCAGGAATTCCTCTCACTCCTCTGCGGGGGTGGGGTTCCTCCTCTCACTCCTCCTCGGGGGTGGGGCTCCTCCTCTCGCTCCTCCGCCAAGCTCCATCTTCCTCTCCCTCCTCCCCGGGGGTCCAGCCCCTCTGCCCTGCAAGGCTCCATCTTCCTCATCCTCTCGCTCCTCCTCCCATGATGACGACACCCGATGGCTGCAGACAGAGGACAACAAGAAGAAAATTCAACTCAGCCGCACTGGAGGATCTTGGTGCTGGATTCAAATGTATCCAGACACAGAGGACGCCTCAGTAATCACCGCTGAGGACACAATCAGGATAGTTCCTATTCACTGACAGCAAGCAGAGATACTGAGAAGGATAAAAACAATTATCCAAGTATATTAGAGTTGCTGCACTTTCTGTTAGGATAAGACGGAGCTGTGAAATCATTACATGCACGCTCACATGACAGCCCGCTGCACCCTCACACCACAGCCCGCTGCACCCTCACACCACAGCCCGCTGCACCCTCACACCACAGCCCGCTGCACCCTCACACCACAGCACAGCACGCTGCACCCTCACATGACAGCAAGCTCACACGACAGCCCGCTGCACCCTCACACCACAGCCCGCTGCACCCTCACATGACACCAAGCTCACACCACAGCCCGCTGCACCCTCACACCACAGCCCCCTCACACCACAGCCCGCTGCACCCTCACATGACAGCAAGCTCACACCACAGCCCGCTGCACCCTCACACCACAGCCCGCTGCACCCTCACACCACAGCCCGCTGCACCCTCACACCACAGCCCGCTGCACCCTCACACCACAGCCCGCTGCACCCTCACACCACAGCACAGCACGCTGCACCCTCACATGACAGCAAGCTCACACGACAGCCCGCTGCACCCTCACACCACAGCCCGCTGCACCCTCACACCACAGCCCCCTCACACCACAGCCCGCTGCACCCTCAACAGCAAGCTCACACCACAGCCCGCTGCACCCTCACACCACAGCCCGCTGCACCCTCACACCACAGCCCGCTGCCACCCTCACACCACAGCCCGCTGCACCCTCACACCACAGCCCGCTGCACCCTCACACCACAGCCCGCTGCACCCTCACACCACAGCCCGCTGCACCCTCACATGACAGCAAGCTCACACCACAGCCCGCTGCACCCTCACACCACAGCCCCCTCACACCACAGCCCGCTGCACCCTCACATGACAGCAAGCTCACACCACAGCCCGCTGCACCCTCACACCACGGCCCGCTGCACCCTCACATGACAGCAAGCTCACACCACAGCCCGCTGCACCCTCACACCACAGCCCCCTCACACCACAGCCCGCTGCACCCTCACATGACAGCAAGCTCACACCACAGCCCGCTGCACCCTCACACCACAGCCCGCTGCACCCTCACACCACAACCCGCTGCACCCTCACACCACAACCCGCTGCACCCTCACACCACAGCCCGCTGCACCCTCACACCACAGCCCGCTCCGATGTCAGTGCCTGAACCCTCACACCACAGCCCGCTGCACCCTCACAGCACAGCCCGCTGCACCCTCACACCACAGCCCGCTGCGCCCTCACACCACAGCCCGCTGCACCCTCACACCACAGCCCGCTGCACCCTCACACCACAGCCCGCTGCGCCCTCACACCACAGCCCGCTGCGCCCTCACACCACAGCCCGCTGCGCCCTCACACCACAGCCCGCTGCGCCCTCACACCACAGCCCGCTGCGCCCTCACACCACAGCACGCTGCGCCCTCACACCACAGCCCGCTGCGCCCTCACACCACAGCCCGCTGCGCCCTCACACCACAGCCCGCTGCGCCCTCACACCACAGCCCGCTGCGCCCTCACACACCACAGCACGCTGCGCCCTCACACCACAGCCCGCTGCACCCTCACACCACAGCCCCGCTGCACCCTCACACCACAGCCCGCTGCACCCTCACACCACAGCCCGCTGCACCCTCAACACACAGCACCCTCACACCACAGCCCGCTGCACCCTCACACCACAGCCCCGCTGCACCCTCACACCACAGCCCCGCTGCACCCTCACACCACAGCCCCGCTGCACCCTCACACCACAGCCCGCTCCAATGTAAGGGCCACTTTACACACA
The DNA here is from genome assembly GCA_033576535.1 of Allobates femoralis. Lineage (NCBI taxonomy): Eukaryota > Metazoa > Chordata > Amphibia > Anura > Aromobatidae > Allobates > Allobates femoralis. The sequence continues at coordinate 70,937,336 of JARQOC010000004.1, read as the reverse complement.
CCAATTTATCTGTCCGACTTCTGAACAACTTATTGGTTGCAGTGAAATCATGGACACATTGTTACATTGTACACAGCCACAAAATGGAGCAATGTATCCATGATTTCACTGCAACCAGCAAGTTGGTCAGAAGTCGGACAGATAAGTTGGTGTGTGTAAAGTGGCCATCATTGCCTGAACACTCACACGACACCGGCTGCACTCACAGACATCACCGGCTGCACGCTCGGCCCGGAGTCGCCAATCACGTCTCTAATTACAGCTCCGGTAATTACTGACAATAATTCCCGTGACTCAGGCCACGCCCCCACGCCGGAACATATCACGTGGTGCGACCCTGCGCCATGTGACCCCCTCCGCAGCCTTCCTTCACTTCCACACTCCTTCCAGCCAATCGTCAGGCGACTGGTAGGAGGCCCCTGCGTGGTGATTTTTTATTGGCCGAGCAATCGTCCAATCAAAACTAGCCATCTGGGTGCCTTGAATGGCAGAATTCTGCGCCCAATGAACTGCGGACACCGGTACTGTCTGCGCCAATAGGAGGGCGCAGAGGAGGCGGGACCTCTGAGTGCATATAAGAGCGGTGTCCGGGGGGCGCCGGGCGCTCAGTGGATCTCAGACGCCGCTGGTGACAGGTCTTGGGGCAGCACAATATGGCCCGCATCGCTCTGCTCGTCCTCCCGCTGCTGGCGGCCCTGTGCGCCGCTGACCCCACCATACACTTCACAGAGGAGTTCCCTGATGGAGGTAAGGCGTCCTCTGCGCTGCACTACAGCTCCCAGCATGCCGTGCCGTGTGTCTGTGTGGCAGGGAATTCTGGGATTTGTAGTCCTTTTTTGTGTAGTTCTGTATTTTTGCTTTATGACAGGTGTGTGCCTGGTGCTGGGTCCCAGGAGGGATTGTGGGTAACTAGTGATTACTGTGCAGGATCCTGTCTGCTGGGGTTAACCCTCTGTGCCCTGTGCAGGATCCTGTCTGCTGGGGTTAACCCTCTGTGCCCTGTGCAGGATCCTGTCTGCTGGGGTTAACCCTCTGTGCCCTGTGCAGGATCCTGTCTGCTGGGGTTAACCCTCTGTGCCCTGTGCAGGATCCTGTCTGCTGGGGTTAACCCTCTGTTCCCTGTGCAGGATCTGCAGCAGTAGTTCTATTGCAGCTGTCATCCATTGTCTGTGGCTCCAGTCACCCCAAAGCTGCCACACTAGTGTATTCTCTTCTGGAAGCTTCTGCAAGCCCTGTCTGTATGTCCTAGTACAGGTGTAATGTGTCTGTCCCCGTCATGTCAGTGCTGTCCTGGTGTCCCAGGGGTGGTGGCGGCCTCCATTGTCCTGACTCATCCCCTCTCCTTCCTTCCTGACCATCATGCAGATGTGTGGAGTATTGAATCTTCTGGAAGCAGGCGGGGGAGGGAGGGATGGCGCCATGTCCCCTCCTCCCTCCATAGATTGAAAGTGGAAGTGCTGCCGGCTGTCCAGGGAGGTTGTGACATGTCAGAGGATGACTGGATGGGCCCTGCTGCCTAAAGGCATGGGCTGGTGAGGGGTCAGTGACCCCACTGCTCATAGGGGTGCGGGCTGGTGAGGGGTCGGTGACCCCACTGCTCATAGGGGTGAGGGATTGGTGATGGACCCACTTCTCATAGGGGTGTGGGCTGGTGAGGGGTCAGTGATGGACCCCACTTCTCATAGGGGTGCGGGCTGGTGAGGGGTCAGTGATGGACCCCACTTCTCATAGGGGTGTGGGCTGGTGAGGGGTCAGTGATGGACCCCACTTCTCATAGGGGTGCGGGCTGGTGAGGGGTCAGTGATGGACCCCACTTCTCATAGGGGTGCGGGCTGGTGAGGGGTCAGTGATGGACCCCACTTCTCATAGAGGTGCAGGCTGGTGAGGGGTCAGCGATGGACCCCACTTCTCATAGGGGTGCGGGCTGGTGAGGGGTCAGCGATGGACCCCACTTCTCATAGGGGTGCGGGCTGGTGAGGGGTCAGCGATGGACCCACTTCTCATAGGGGTGGGGCTGGTGAGGGGTCAGCGATGGACCCCACTTCTCATAGGGGTGCGGGCTGGTGAGGGGTCAGCGATGGACCCCACTTCTCATAGGGGTGCGGGCTGGTGAGGGGTCAGCGATGGACCCCACTTCTCATAGGGGTGCGGGCTGGGGAGGGGTCAGTGATGGACCCCACTTCTCATAGGGGTGCGGGCTGGGGAGGGGTCAGTGATGGACCCCACTTCTCATAGGGGTGCGGGCTGGGGAGGTGTCAGTGATGGACCCCACTTCTCATAGGGGTGCGGGCTGGGGAGGGGTCAGTGATGGACCCCACTTCTCATAGGGGTGCGGGCTGGGGAGGGGTCAGTGATGGACCCCACTTCTCATAGGGGTGCGGGCTGGGGAGGGGTCAGTGATGGACCCCACTTCTCATAGGGGTGCGGGCTGGGGAGGGGTCAGTGATGGACCCACAGCTTGTAGGGTTGTGGGCTGGTGAAGGGACGGTGATATTCAATCCTCCTGCTACCACCTAGTGTACAGACTAACCTCCAGGATGTTCCCTGTAGGCTGTCCCTTCATATGACCCATATCTTGCACAGACTATCCTCCAGGATGTTCTCTAGTGTCCACCCATACGACCCCCATCATGCACTCAGGTGATATCTGTTGGTTGTAGTCTTACCTATAGACCTGTCATGTGATTTTACAAGCTGGAGACTTTAAAACTCATCCAACTCCTCTTATCTTGCAGAAAACTGGAAACAACGCTGGGTGGAGTCGAAGCACAAGTCGGACTACGGTCAGTTCAAGATCAGCGCTGGCAAGTTCTACGGAGACGCGGAAGAGGACAAAGGTGAGTGGTGACTGACATCACACTACAACTCCCAGCATGTCTTCACCGCTGGAGCCCCAGGCTGCAGACTGCTTCCACCTGCCGTATTGGTCAGTTTTATATGTTGCTTTGTTTCCGTCCAGGTCTGCAGACCAGCCAGGATGCCCGCTTCTATGCCCAGTCTGCCCGATTCAACTCCTTCTCCAATAAGGGTAAAACGTTGGTAATCCAGTTTACCGTGAAGCACGAGCAGAACATTGACTGCGGCGGTGGATACATGAAGATCTTCCCCAGCTCACTGGTCCAGACGGACATGCACGGAGAGTCCGAGTACAACATAATGTTTGGTAAGTGACACAGGGTGGTGCTGTACCAGGGCAGGCCAGCTGTGGGCGCTATCCATGATGGCTGGTAGAACGACTCCATCTAATCCATTATCCTAAGCTGAGTTTAACCTGTTAAAACCCTAAAGAAAAGCACTGATTGTGGGGGCTGTCTTTGGTTTCCTGGGCACAGATTGCCCCTGCCCATTGATGACTGTTGGTAGTGGAGCTGGGTCGTCTTGTCCTTGCTGCCGCTGCCCTGGGGCACATGCAAAGTCGCACTCAGACTTTGGATGGCTTCTGGTTTTTAACACGTCCATCATGAGAATGTTTAAGGCACCGCCTCCTTGACTCTTCTACCCAGAGGCTCCACCTCCTTGACACCATTACACGCAGCTCCTAATATACATACAGATGTAGTTTATGACATCAGTCTTTTGATCCCCTTTAACTTTTATTTTTTTTCTACTTGGCCAATAAATTAGTGCAGCAGTTGCAGCATTTTTTTGCACCAAACATGGAGATGTCCTATAAAGCAGTCTTAAAGGGGTTGTCCACTAACTCCTTCTCAATCCCCATGTTCCCCCCACCCCCAGTAAAATAAACACCTTACCTCACCTCCAGTTGTGTTGGCAGTGCCTCTCCTGGGGATCCCATGACATTCTGCCATACAAATAGAAGACAATCCATGCTGACTTCTGTCCCCTCCTGTGGATGTGATAGACATCTGGAGAGGGGTTGGTTTCTCTGGTTGGTCATGAATTGTATACAGGAGGCAAGAGTGAAGCCAGTGGGGATTAAGGCACAATGTTATGTCATCCCTGGGAGAGGCAGTGCTGACATAGCTGAAACTGCGCTGGCACCAGAGTAGAGATGTTTTACCAGAAGGAAACAAGGGTTTAGAGGCTTCAGATTGTTAGAGTAGTTGACAGTCCTTTATAAGAGGGCTATTGCCCTTCATTAACATGTGTGGTCCTCCTGTCTGCTCCATGCACATCCACTCTATTTAGTTGAATGTACATTTGCTCTTGTTAATGATGGATCGAGCGAGTCTGAATGATGAACCCTGCCTTCAATAAGAATTAAACGCCAGGGGTGAGATGAAGCGGAGGTCCTGTTGCTTTAGATTTCAATCTACACTGCTACTTTTGACCCCCTGAATCTTCTTGATGGCACTAGTCACATTAGGTCCTGACTCTTGCACTCTATAATCCATAGTCTATGCAGTCAGGTTTAAAGCTCTGTTGTAGAATTCATTTTAATCTCCTAATTGTACATCTCCCAGGTCCTGATATTTGCGGTCCTCCCACAAAGAAGGTGCACGTAATCTTCAACTACAAGGGAAAGAACCTGCAGATCAACAAGGACATCCGCTGTAAGGTGAGGAGGCTGATGAGGATGGTGATGACACTGCACAGACCCACGTGCCACGGTCAGCAGTCTTCATCCTCTGGTTCTCTCCGCAGGATGACGTTCACACTCATCTCTACACCCTGATCGTGCGGCCCGATAACACCTACGAGGTGAAGATCGACAACAGCAAGGTAGAATCTGGCAACTTGGAGGACGACTGGGACTTCCTCCCCCCTAAGAAGATAAAGGACCCTGAAGCCAAGAAGCCTGATGACTGGGACGAGCGCCCCAAGATTGATGACCCCGAGGACACTAAACCAGAGGTGAGTGCTGGTCTCTGGCAGGAACTTTCTGGGTTCTCCTCTCTGCATTGGAGATTACATATCTGACCCGACCCTTGTAGGACTGGGACAAACCCGAGAACACCCCTGATCCAGATGCCGTGAAACCTGAAGATTGGGACGAGGAGATGGATGGAGAATGGGAGCCCCCCGTGATTCAGAACCCAGAGTACAAGGTGAGATGGGCGGCTATAATGGTTTGTATCTTATAGAAGTGGGTACAGTATTTAACATGATCTGGGGGCATGATGCAATACTGATTTGTGTGGTTCTAAATGGGTTCCTGCATGTGCTTGACTGACCAGTGTAACCCTAGGTGCCCATTGGTCTGGTGCTAGTTACTGTGTGGTTTGTAAGCCCTAGACTGGTGTCAGCAGCCTGTGGCTGAGGGCATGCTGGGAATTGTAGTTTCACACTGGCTGCAGGTGGCTGACACTGAGGCTTCCAACATTACAGCTGATATTAATTGTATCACCCTTACGGCTAACAGGGAGAGTGGAAACCCCGCCAGATTGATAACCCTGACTACAAGGGAAAGTGGGTCCACCCTGAAATCGACAACCCAGAGTACACCCCAGACCCCAGCCTGTACGCCTACGATGACATAAGTGTGATCGGCTTTGACCTGTGGCAGGTAAGGATATAGGTGAGAATCGGCCGCCTCTCCTGACCGGCAGCGAACCTCTTCTGATGAATAATCCACTTTTGCAGGTGAAATCTGGAACAATTTTTGACAACATCTTGATCACAGATGATGAGAAACATGCAGAAGACTACGCCGCCAAGACCTGGGGTGTCAGAAAGGTGAGATGGGGGGGGGGGGGGGGGGTTGAGCTACACAAGTGTTTGGGGCTCTTTTGGGCTGTACACAAGCCCAAAACATAGACTTGTCAAAGGTTGTGCTGTGAGCCCGCATCATCCCCTGCACATCTCAGCTGACGTGTATCTAACTGCACCGATGGCATCAGTGATCTGATTGGCACTATTAATCCCCTGAATCGGGTCCTATGAAGCAATCTGCATGCTGTTACCTGCAAAGCCCAGGGTCCTGTAATGACCCCAGAAGCTGTTCTAATTCACTTCCTTCCTATGGTGTTCCAGTGACATCGTTGGCAGGAGTGATCATTTCCCCTGTCCTCAGGTAGGCTGTAGCCCATCAGAACATAAGAGAAGCGATCACAGTGGAGTACTGAGGCCCTCTAGTGGCCAAGTAAAATACTACAAAAATTAAAGCCTCAAAAAACAAACACAAAATCAAATCACCCCCCTCCCTTTTTTTGCACCATTGAAAATAAAACTATTAAAAAAATACATCTGGTATCAGTGTTCAGAAGTGTCCAATCTATCACAATGAAAAATCAATCAGATCTGTAAACTGCGTAACAGAAAAAATGGCCGTACACCAAAATTGTTTTTTGGTTGACGTAACATTGTAATAAAATGCAATAACGGGCGATCAAAACATCACATCCACCCAAACATGGTATCATTAGAAACATCAGCTCAAGACACAAAAAATAAGAGGCCACACAGCCCCAGATCCTGAAATGAGGACAATACGGGGCGCAGAACATGGCGCTAATTTTTTCCATCACTTAGATAACAGTATACATGTTTGGTATCTAGGAACTCGTACTGACCTGAAGCATCATACCGACATGTCAGTGTTACCATATAGTGAACATGGTGACTAAAACACCCCAAATGTGTAATTTCACTGCACTTGGAATTTTTCATTAAATCAATTTTTATACAGTAAATAAAACTTCACAATCTTCAAATGACAAATGTTGGACTGTCATGAAGGTAATCAGGTGCTTAACATGGCATACAATGGTGAATCCAAACATGGGAAGAAAATGACCCAACCATATGTGACTTTAAGGGGTGGTTGTTCTATATGTAGAAAGGTGGTTGGTAGGAGGGAGGAGAGGGGTGAGGGTGTCCGGGAGAGATACCCCAAACTGCAAGTTATGGTGTGGATATACTATCCATGACTCGGCCAGATAGTAAGGACAGGGGAGTCCCTAAATAAGACCCACGGGGCCCAGGTTTTGTGATAGGAGTACTGGGGTTCTTGGATAGGGTGTGAGTTAAACTTTTCCATTCTGCGGTTAGAAATAAGGGATAACGGCAAACACCAATTGATTGTTAGATGGACGAAACGGCTGTTGACCAAACCATGTCTGTATAGGGCAGTATTTTACCACCGTATAGTAGTATGTTGGCATTGTGTGGGAAAGGGATGCAGAGAGTACTGCAGTATTTGGACACTGTATGACAGGTTGCCATATGGTGGTCAGGGTGGACTGGTCCAGGGGGCAGGTGGTATTGCCCTAATGTAGGGCTACCCCCTTAATGATATAGGCCGGCGGCCGATGCTTTGCGATAGCAGCTGCTGCAATGATAGCGCGAGCCTGGAAGGAGACGGCCGATTGCGGCTGGCAGAGTAGTAAGTGACATGCCCCCCTTCCCCCCTCCCGCTCCTCATTTGACAGCATACGCCCGCAGCTCCTCACCTGGCTGGATCCGACAGCACCCCCTGCCCCCCCCCTCCTCAAATGGCCGGGGCTGGAAAGATCAGGCAAAGTCCACCAGCCAGCCCCTGATGGCAGTATTTGGGTACAATGGTATTGGGCGTTGTTTACGGCCATATGGCGGCACTATACACCAGTGTCTCACTCAAGGTGTCCTATTGTACAGAATGTATATTATATATAGGTTTGTGCTGAAAGCGCTACGTTCCATTGCCCTGCATCCAATTTGTGATTCTGCCCTGACCAGCAGTAGCACGAGTACCGCAGATCAGCATATCTAAGGCGTCTGCCATGGAAAACATGGGATTTGTGGTGTGGGTACATTCAGGATTGTGCTGTTTAGATATCACAAATGAATCCTGATCATTAAATGCTACATTCAGGAACTCCCCCCTATAATTTGGAGGATCCTTCTTGCTGACTGTTTCCTTTTCTTCCCCTCAGGATGCAGAGAAAAAGATGAAGGAACAGCAAGACGAAGAAGAACGTAAGAAACAGGAAGAGGAAGACAAGAAGAGGAAAGAGGAAGAGCCTCAGGAAGAGGAACCAGAAGAGGAGGATGATGATGACGATGATGAGGAAGGAAAGGAGGAAGAGAAGGAAGACGACGAAGAGGAGGAAGAAACGCTCCAGAAGGATGAGCTTTAAAGGCGAAGGCTCCGTTCTGTCCTCCCTACCAGCGCTCCCCTTCCCTGGGCGTCACGTCTTAGATAGGAGAGGGGAAATGGGATCGTTCTGTCTCTATGAGACTCTAAATTTATATATATTTTTTACAGTTTTTGTTTTAACCCTTTATTTGGAAGACGGTCTGTCGATCTCTCCTCCCCCTTCCCCATCTCCTCTCTCCTCTGACCCTCCTGTCCTTGGTTCTCCTCCTGTTCCCCCGGTCTCCTTGGTGTCCTCACTGCAGTACTTGGTGGTCCTGAGGACCTCTGGTCTCCAGGATCCACTCTTCACGTTCCTCATTCTGTTTTTTTAACCCTCTGAGGGCTTGTAAGGTGCACAGACCAGTCCGGGCACCTGGTGTGCACTGCCAAATTCCATAAACCCTTCCAAGACCCGGGTCATCCATCGCAGTATCGAGATTATCCAGTGTTCTGCCCTATATGCTGAATGCATTTGTCCTTCTGACCCGGACACCTTCAGGAGGATGTTCTGGTCTGTGATGCCTGTCTGACTCTTACCCAAGACTAGAATCCTGCACTATTGCCCACGAGGACTGGTTTACGGCCCCAGGACAGTCCTGCCCTTTAAGGGACGGGTCGGCTCCAGCGTTCCTCACTTTAGGTAGACAAGCCTATCCTCTATTGGCATGTCTGGGTTCACGGTCCTCTCTGAATGCCAGTCCCATCGTAGACCTTTTCGATCTAGACTTGCAACCTCCTGACATCTGACCACAAGTGTTTAAATTGACTTTGCCATCACATGCCCCTCAGTGTCCTGTGATGTGGTGAAATGGGCCGCGGCCCCTCTGAGAATCTCCCCTGCTTCAAGCTGTACGCTTCTAATTTATATTGATGCAGGGCTCTTCGCCAGAATGTATGAATGATGGGTTATGTTTTGGGATGTACAGATGTCAAAATTTCTAATTAAATACATTGTGTCCAACCTGCGTCAGGATTAGTTCTGATTTATTTAATGCAAGTTCAAATAAAATTATAGTGCTATGTAATCCATGGCCCTTACATGTGAAAGGGGCAAGACATATTCATGCTTACAAAGTACACGAAAAGACCCTGCCCACGAGGGCTCAGTCTACAAGGGATGGGTGAGGACAGAGGACCCTGCCCACGAGGGCACAGTCTATAAGGGATGGGTGAGGACAGAGGACCCTGCCCACGAGGGCTCAGTCTATAAGGGATAGGTGAGAGAGGACCCTGCCCACGAGGGCTCAGTCTACAAGGGATGGGTGAGGACAGAGGACCCTGCCCACAAGGGCACAGTCTATAAGGGATGGGTGAGGACAGAGGACCCTGCCCACGAGGGCTCAGTCTATAAGGGATGGGTGAGGATACAGTAGGTGAGGACCCTGCCCACAAGGGATGGGTGAGGATACAGTAGGTGAGGAGAGGGGACCCTGCCCAAGAGGCTTAGTTTACAAGGGTTTGGCAGAGAGAGAGGGCTGGTGAATAGTGGGGAGACAGGTGGAATTGGGCAGTAGAGTTTAGGATAGAATGGAAGGGTGCTAGAGGGCAGTGAGCAGGAGGTTGCAGTAGCTGAGGTGGGAGATGAGGGCATGCAGGAGTGATTTTGCATATTCTTGGTCAAGAAATGTACAGATCCAGGAACTATTGCGTAGGAGGTGGCAAGGGCTTGGATATGTGGCTTGAAGGAGAGCAGATTTGAGTTAACCCTAGGCACCAAGCATGTGGGATTGGGGAGAGTGAGCAGCCATTGACTGATGGATAGGACTGGTGGAGGGGTAGAGAGATGGGGGATTGTAGGGTAGAGAGTTCTGTTTTGTCCTTGTTCAGTTTAATAAATTCAGCAGAAAAGATGAAATAATGGACAGACCTTGTGGGATATTGGTTATTAAGGAGGTGATGTCCGGTCCAGAGAAGTAGATCTGAGGCTCATCAGCATAGAGATAGTGTAAGCTGTGAGATTCTATGAGCTGTCCCAAGCCAAGGTGTCAGAAGAGCAGGGGGCTAAGAACTGAGCCTTGGAGCACTGACAGACTGGAGGAGATGGTGTAAAGGGCTGTTCCACACTACGATATCATTTGTATGTCACGGCTTTTTGGGTGGAGCAATGACTTAGACATTGCATGTGACAAGTAAACGATCAACGTTAAGTCGACTGATCGTTCATTGGAGGTTTGTGATCAGGACCTTAAATGAAGCGATGATCGTCCGTCCAACCTGCAGCATCGGTGTGTGACACCTTGATAACGATCGCTAACTACCTCGCCTATTCAGAACTGAAGGATGTAAGCAAACAATTACTGCAAGTATGGTTCGCTTGTCGCGGAATGTTGTACGTTCACGATATCTGTAAGGCCGGCTTCAGACTGCGTTTGAGATCCGATCCGTGCCTGTCCGCTTGAAGCAGACAGCCGCGGACCGGATCAGCACACAGGACCGGGGGGCTATTATGTCCTCCGATCCTGTGTGCAGCGCACGCAGTTCCTGCTGCTGATAGGTGAGGACCGCAGGCGCCGCGGTCCTGACCTGTCAGCGGCTGCAGCTGTGTGCGCTGCACACAGGATCGGAGAACATAATAGCCCCCCGGTCCTGTGTGCTGATCCGGTCCGCGGCTGTCTGCTTCAAGCGGACAGGCACGGATCGGATCTCAAACGCAGTCTGAAGCCGGCCTAAGTGTGACGCTCTCCCTCACTAGCCATCATTGAATGTTGTTCAACTGATCTAGATCAAGTCGGATGGTTGAACCATTGAAGTGTGTAACGGGGCCTTAAAGGAGACTCAAATGCATCAAGGCTGGGAAGTACAAGAAGGTCGCTGTGGGGCAGAAGAGACCGGCAGCTGCACTTGTCAAGGTATTGCAGCAGCTGTAAAGTGACACTGCGCTTGCTGCATCTGCCAGTACAGCGCCCGCTGGTGCCTGTAGTAGGCTTTCAGAAATATTGCTGCAGAAAGCTGGTAATATATAATATTTATTCCAGACTTGAAAGAAAACCGGGCACTGGGTCCTATCTTCGGGCAATTATTCCATTATGTGGGTTTCCGACACACCCGAACGGTGTTGCTCAGCTCAAGCACAAGTGTAATCTTTCTGACAGTACAATAGTTATTCATTTATATAGCACTATTAGTGCCGTAGCACTTTACATACGTTTGCAACACTGTCCCCATTGGGGCTCACAATCTAATCATCCTAGCAGTATGTCTTTATAATGTGGGAGGAAACCCACGCAAACACGGGGAGAACATACAAACTCCTTGCAGATGTTGTCCTTGGTGGGGATTGAATCCGGGACCTCAGTGCTACAAGTCTGTAGTGCTAACCACTGAGCCACCTGATAAATTAAGGTGTGTTCACATCATAGTCAACTTCTCAATTAAGGCTGCTCTCCACCTGATCATAGTATGATTATACCACCCTGGAATTGGTTAAAACCTTTTAATGAAAGGGATATTACTACCATTCAATAGTTACCCCTTATCCCAAAATTGGGGCTTAAAGATGCACATCCTTGACATCGGCATCATTCATTTCTCCATTCGCCTTCCACGACAGCATTGGAGGATGTCGTCCACGCCCTATTGGGGGACAGGAACACAGAGCGGTTAAAAGCCCCTCCCCTTCCTCCACACTCCAGTGTCTTCCTGTCCCCCTTGAGGCATGGAGAGGTTCCAGTGCTGTCAGGCCGGCAGAGGCAGCATTGGGGTGTACTTGCAGCCGGGCCAGTGATGGACGTCGGGGGCGGCCTCCTCCACCTTCTCGGGGCTCCCATGGTGGGACCATCCAGACTTCCTGCGTCCTACGGGGCAAAGCAGGAGGTGTATTGCAGCGATGGAGGCCTGTTCAGCTCTCCGGCGTCTCCCTCCTCCAGCTGTGGACCCTGAGGCATGCATCAGAGGTTCCTGGATGGCACTTCCTGTTTCGGGCGGGGCACTTTCTGTTTTGGGCGGTGGCTCCTGTACAGTCTGGGCGCGGCTCCAGGGAACCCAGCAGGCCTATCACGCGCTACTGCCCGCGGCCGGTGACCAGGAGGAGGGAGGGAACAGGTGTTCCTAGTTGGGGGCACGGTACTTCTGGACAAGTACCCGCCGGAAGCTACACCCAGGTAAGGCTGATCCCTGAAACATGGAGAGTGATAGGCTTCCACCTCTGCTTCTGCAGAGCCCAGCGTTCCCCCAGCTCATGTAAGTGTTTCTGGGGGTGGTCACAAGGGGAAGAGTTATTTAGGCCCTGCACACCCACTGGGACCCCCTTCCTTTCCCTTTTTTTTCTATAGGGAGACAAGGGCCACCTGTGAAAGGGAGAAAAATCCCGTCAAGGACATGTGGCTGCGGCACGAACTTCCCTCCCTCTTCCTACAAAAAGGTGTCGGCCATGACTGACAGGGTTGTCAGGATGGACTCCCCATCCCTGCTTGAGGAGCTCCAATCCATTAGGGAAGAGGAGCAGGCTCGGCACTGCCGGATTTTGCTGCAGCTTCCAGGCCTTCCCCTCCGAAAGAGAGGAAGCTCCAGGACTGTGACTCTGTGGATCTCATGGAGGCTGGCCAGAGCTCAGCATCAGAGGACGGCGAGGATATTGCCTCTGTTGTCTCTGTCCAGACACGAGAATCTGGACACTACTATTTTTCCACGGAGTCCATGGGTGAATTGGTGGACACTGTCCACAGTACCATGGGAGTAGAGGTGGTGGAACCCCCTTCTTCGGTGCAGGACTAAATGTTCAGAGGCCTAAAGGCTACGTGGCAGTTGGGCGTTGCCTTTTGAAGATTCCTCCCTGTTGAAGAACCCCTCGATTGTAAGATGGAGAGTGTCCTCAAAAACTCCTGCAAGGCGGCAGGTGGGGCTGCTCTGGCAGCAACCATGTAGCAGTTAATCACCTGCACCATGCCTCATACCTAGCCGTGGCTGTGGGTTCAATACTAAGCTGTACATTATCCAAGGCATTATGTATAGGTGACACATGATGGCTGCAATATAGATAGGAATCACTGCACACGTACAGGGAATTATGCTTTAGGTGAAAAGTTTATTTACAGTGTCGGTTGATTGCGACAAAACTGACGTTTCGGCCCATGTGGGCCTTGATCACAAAGTCACTTAATTTGTGTGCATCCAATGCATGGTCATAGCCCATAGAGAGTTATAGGACAATTGATCTTTTTTATAGGAGTCTTTAACCCTTTTGGTTTGTAGTTGTGGATCAGCTCTAGGGTAAATAATGCAAAGGGATGTTTATGAGGAAGATCACTTAGTTGTTGTGTGGCATACCAGGAGCTTGCGCTCATGTAGGGGTTGGTGGCACAGTGGAGGGTGTTTCCACCCTGGCTGTCAGGAGGGAGTGACAGTGCCTGCTCCTGCCCTGTCACGCTGTGTGTCCAGGTGAAGTTCAGCAGTCCTGAAGTTGACATTCACACTCTCAGGCTACTTTGTTATCAATCCAGAAAACCGAAGGGGCAACACCAGCGCATGATCAATCAATTCCAACATGGAAGTGCCCATGAAAAGCCGGTTCCCGGAGGCTATGTTGAGGGTGGTGGAGCGGCTGTTCGGTGTCCTGCACTCCCAGGTATGATGGTATACAAGCAGGACTCCCTGCACACTATGCAGGATAGATTGTGCGACACAGCTTCCGGTCCCCTTTCCAGGAAGAGGGGGGCAAGGTGGTTTCCAGTCCAGCCAGGGTTTTGGGATTGCAGAGGGTGACACCAGACAGCCTCCGAAACTAGCATTACAGTTTTCCACAGTGTGAGTACTGTACTGTGGGTGAAAGCTGCCTCTGATTGGTCCTGTTTTAGGGTATGTGCTCACGGTCCAGAGGAGCTGTGTGTTGGACGCAGCTCCTCTGGACCTGAGTGAACCCGCGGGTGCCCGCAGGGAGACCGCAGCGCCGCCCTGTTCTCACCATGTGCGGCAGGTGCAGGGCGGCTTCTCCCTGCAGTCACCCTATGGTAGCCGCTTACGACTCTGCAGCATGAAATGAACATGTGGAAGAGCGGACTGTCAGCAACCTGCACTGCAGCTGTCAAAATGCTGCGGTCTAGTTAAGCACAGTGGGCATGGGATTTCTCCAAGTCCCATCCACTATGCTGATACTGTACGACACAGCGATAAGGCGCTGCGTCCAAAACGCTGCGTATACTCTTTTTGCTGGAAGGCACATTCAGCTTTGTATTGCACTGTTTTTACGCGAGCGCTGAAAAGCGCAGCGTAAGTGCAGGAATACGCAGCCATTACGCTACGTGTGAACATAGCCTTAAGGAGCTAGTCAGAGAGGATCCCTCAGGAAGGAAGACAGGAGATGTAAAAGACATTAGTACTCCTCAGAACAGGAGGCTTCTCTGACTAAGGCCCACAGAGACTCTCATGACCCTGGTTTGGCTGCTTCTTCTGACTCTTCATCATCGGACAGTGGTTCAGAAAGCAGGCCCTGTTTTCCTAAGGACGAGATCAACCACCTTGTAAAGTCTGTTAGGTCCACAATGGGGTTGGTTGAGTCTAAGAATCCCGAGTCAGTGGAAGACTTCATATATGGGGGGTCTAACACAAAAAAGAAGCATACCTTCCCGCTTAACGAGAAAATACAATCCTTGATCAGAGACCAATGGAAAAAAATGGAGAGGAAGGACTCTTACTTCTTCCATTAAGAGAAGATATCACTTTGAACCTGAAGGCTCTACGTGCTGGGACAAGTGTCCAAAGATAGATGTGGCCGTGGTCAAATCTACCAAAAAGTTGATCTTGCCCTTTGATGACCTAAGCACCTTGAAGGATCAAGTAGACCAAAACACAGAACTGTAGAACCAAATCAAGATGTTTCAGAAGAAGATTGGAATTATCACCGTCAACAACAGTACAAGAAAGTTCAGGAATGTGTGGAAAAGAACTTAGATCAAATCAGAAGTAAACAGGAACATGATTTCAACAAATATGCTTCAGCTGAACCCTTGATACCAGGTGAACTAGTTCTCAAAAGAAAAAGAAGAAACAACAAACTAGATGACCAATGGGAATCTGAACTATATACTGTTATGCAATCCAACTTTGATAACTCAAAAACCTGTGTAATTAGCCGAGATGAAGGTAGAACAACCTCAACAGTATCAAGAGATCATCTCAATAAATGCCCTGATCAATTGAAATCACCAGAAGTAACTTATCCATTAACAACAGTTGAAGAAACAAGAGAAAGAGTGATTCACACTGAATTAGGAGATTTTCCAGAAGACTGGCCTCAATACAATGGATCAGTCATAGTGCCAGTGCTCTCATTTTATCAACCAGTAGAAAATCAACTTCCAGTTCAACCTGTAGAAGAATCAGAACCAAGAAGATCAGTAGAACCCGTTCAAGTACAAGAAGTACAGCCTGTTGTACCGGAACCAGAGATTCCTACAATCGGTGAACCTGCTAGTCTTACAGTAAGACCAAGGCTTCGCACACAGTTACCCACCTTACTACCACAAAGAGAAGTTAGTACACAAGAAACACCTACTACACGTAGGTCATGTCGCAGTACCCAAGGACAGGCCCCATGTAGATCTGGAGAGTGGGCGTAACATGTAACAGTAACCAGTGACTTATGTAAATAGACAGTAAATAGTAGTGTATAGAAGGGTGGAGGAACTGGGCACTGTCCCATGCACATCAAGTTGGTAATAGAAAGTGCCTGGGCTAGAGAGAAGGTAAGACCCGGCCTCCTAAGTAGAGACACCCATAGGGAAAGTGTTTAAAATGTAAAGTGTGTTAACCCTTCATGTGTTTAAAGCCATCAGAGACTTTACTGCTGGACTTTACCCTTTCCCTGGATTTTTACCCGTTTGTTAACTCTGGACTAAGGCCACAGGACTAGTGGTGGCTACAAACTACTTTTCTTATTTTTACAGCCTGCGGCAGATGGCCTACCGCTGTAAGGTCTGCTTTTCATATTTTTCTAATTTTTATAAAATTTTCAGTGATTTTTGTTTATTTTGAATTTGAATTTGAGATTCTGCATATATTTATTATCATTGTTTATATGTTTATGTATAAAACACTTTGCTCAGTCCGGGAGTACTGAGGTTAACTAGGGGGGAATGTGGCACCCTGTGCCAGGTGGCCACAGGCTTCTCTAGGATACTGAAGGATTTCCCACAGTGAGTAAACCACTTTCACCCAACACTATCCAGCCCAGGCCTGTAGGGGGGACCCAACTGGTTGCCTTAAGCCAGTTTCCCCTATAAATACAGGTGCTGGGGGCGGAGTGAGACACAGTGTGCAGACGCTAGAAGAGCTGCAGGAGCTCAGAGACTAGTGAACTGAACTGATACCGAAGCTGTGCTAGGCCTGAACCAGTACACACCAAAGTCAGTGTAGGACCCGAAGAGTAGGGATCGAAGGCAGAGGCAAGAAACACTTTACCGGGGGCAGAGGATTCATACCGACTCACCCCACCAGAGTAACGGTCACTGGAGCCCGAGTCTGCAGGGGACAGAGGAGATACACCCACCAGAGAAACCAGCATCCCGAGGAGGCTTAGCTTCCCGGACACCCGCAGCACCAACAGTTGAGAGCTAGGGACCGTGGAGAGAGACGGCAGTGGTCCAAGAGAGAGCCCTCAGTGCAGCAACCCGGATGTGGAGAGAGAGAAGTAACGGTCCGGTTAGGTTCCATACCTGCCCGACTCAGAACAGGAAAGCTAAATAAGGAGGCCTACAACCCTACTCGCTGTGGAGATCTCAAGGTGTTTTCCTTCTCTCCGAACGTGTGTACCTGTAACCAGTCATCAGTAAAGGTACCAAAAGGACCCGAAGAGTAGGACCCGAAGAGTAGGGATCGAAGGCAGAGGCAAGAAACACTTTACCGGGGGCAGAGGATTCATACCGACTCACCCCACCAGAGTAACGGTCACTGGAGCCCGAGTCTGCAGGGGACAGAGGAGATACACCCACCAGAGAAACCAGCATCCCGAGGAGGCTTAGCTTCCCGGACACCCGCAGCACCAACAGTTGAGAGCTAGGGACCGTGGAGAGAGACGGCAGTGGTCCAAGAGAGAGCCCTCAGTGCAGCAACCCGGATGTGGAGAGAGAGAAGTAACGGTCCGGTTAGGTTCCATACCTGCCCGACTCAGAACAGGAAAGCTAAATAAGGAGGCCTACAACCCTACTCGCTGTGGAGATCTCAAGGTGTTTTCCTTCTCTCCGGACGTGTGTACCTGTAACCAGTCATCAGTAAAGGTACCAAAAGACTTTAATGTGTGCGTGTCCCTCCTTCCACTCATTCTGTACCGCACCGACTGCAGTACCCTACTCCAACTCTGTACAGAAACGACTGTGCTGCCCTATTCCACCATCACAGCCCTTAGCCACTGGGGACCCCGCTTCTCCTGTAGGGAGCCACTCCATCTTGCTGCCACCCATCACCCCGGAGGCCCAAGCAGTGCTGGTGCCTTCACCAGAGTCTACAGGTGTAGACTCTGTAAATACACCCATTTTATTGTCACCCAAAGGCACAGACTCGGGCTCAGACCACCTGTGACATCCCCCTGCAACTGACCGCCTGGGACCTGAGTACCCCATTCCCTTGTGGCCCCAGACAACTCACAATAACATTTTTAATAACGACAGTCCGGAGGCGCATCTCTTGTAACGTTGCAATAAACATAAATACAGTCATGGCCAAAGGTTTTGAGAATGACACCAAAATGATATTTTCACACGATCTGCTGCCCTCTGGTCTTTATTTGTGTTTGTCTGATGTTTATATCACATACAGAAATATAATTGCAATCATATTATGATACCAAAAGGTTATATTGACAGCTATAATGAGTTAATGCAGCAAGTCAATATTTGCAGTGTTGCCCCTTCTTCTTCAGGACTCTGCAATTCTCCCTGGCTGCTCTCAATCAACTTCTGGACCAAATCCTGACTGATCGCCGTCCATTCTTCCATTCTTCCATTCTTCCATTCTTCCATTCTTCCATTCTTCCATTCTTCCATTCTTACATAATCAATGCTTGCATTTTGGCAGAATTTGTTGGTTTTTGTTTGTCCACCCGTCTCTTGATGATTGACCACAAGTTCTCAATGGGATTAAGATCTGGGGAGTTTCCAGGCCATGGACCCAAACTCTCTGTTTTGTTCCCTGAACCATTTAGTTATCACCTTTGCTTTATGGCAAGGTGCTCCATCATGCTGGAAAAGGCATTGTTGGGGGCCAAACTGCTCTTGGACGGTTGGGAGAAGTTGCTCCTGGAGGACATTCTGGTACCATTCTTTATTCCCTGTGTTTTTAGGCAAGACTGTGAGTGAGCCGATTCCCTTGACTGAGAAGCAACCCCACACGTGAATGGTTTCAGGATGCTTTACAGTTGGCATGAGACAAGACTGGTGGTAGCGCTCACCTCTTCTTCTCCGAATAAGCTGTTTTCCAGATGTCCCAAACAATCGAAAAGGGGATTCATCAGAGAAAATGACTTTACCCCAGTCCTCAGCAGTCCACTCCCTGTACCTTTACCCCAGTCCTCAGCAGTCCACTCCCTGTACCTTTCCTCCAGTCCTCAGCAGTCCACTCCCTGTACCTTTACCCCAATCCTCAGCAGTCCACTCCCTGTACCTTTCCCCAGTCCTCAGCAGTCCACTCCCTGTACCTTTCCCCAGTCCTCAGCAGTCCACTCCCTGTAACTTTACCCCAGTCCTCAGCAGTCCACTCCCTGTACCTTTCCCCCAGTCCTCAGCAGTCCACTCCCTGTACCTTTACCCCAGTCCTCAGCAGTCCACTCCCTGTACCTTTACCCCAGTCCTCAGCAGTCCACTCCCTGTACCTTTACCCCAGTCCTCAGCAGTCCACTCCCTGTACCTTTACCCCAGTCCTCAGCAGTCCACTCCCTGTACCTTTACCCAGTCCTCAGCAGTCCACTCCCTGTACCTTTACCCCAGTCCTCAGCAGTCCACTCCCTGTACCTTTACCCCAGTCCTCAGCAGTCCACTCCCTGTACCTTTCCCCCAGTCCTCAGCAGTCCACTCCCTGTACCTTTCCCCCAGTCCTCAGCAGTCCACTCCCTGTACCTTTCCCCCAGTCCTTAGCAGTCCACTCCCTGTACCTTTTGCAGAATATCAGTCGGTCCCTGATGTTTTTTCTGTAGAGAAGTGGCTTCTTTGCTGCCCTCCTTGAAACCAGGCCTTGCTCAAAGAGTCTCCGCCTCACAGTGCATGCAGAAGCACTCACACCAGCCTGCTGCCATTCGTGAGCAAGCTCCGCACTGCTGGTAGTCCGATCCCGCAGCTGAAACAGTTTTAAGATACGGTCCTGGCGCTTGCTGGTCTTTCTTGGGCGCCCTGGAGCCTTTTTGACAATAATGGAAGCTGTCTCCTTGAAGTTCTTGATGATGCGATAGATTTTTGACTGAGGTGCAATCGTTCTAGCTGCGATACTCTTCCCTGTTAGGCCATTATTGTGCAGTGCAATGATGGCTGCATGTGTTTCTTTAGAGATAACCATGGTTAACTGAAGAAAAACAATGATACCAAGCACCAGCCTCCTTTTAAAGTGTCCAGTGGTGTCATTCTTAGGGTGCCATCACACGCATCAATCTTATGCACGATATTGTTAGCGATCACATGGACGCGCGATCGCTAACAATATCGTTCACATCGTTGGTGAGCTGTCACACAGGCAGACTCACCAGCGATGTGGAGCAGCGAGATCGCTGGTAACTATGGTACACATCGGGTTACTAGGTGCCGCGCGGCGCTTAGTAACCCGACGTTTACCATAGATACCATCTCCCAGCATAGGCTCTGCCCCTGGGAGATCGTTCATCGTGGTGTCACACACCACGATGATGCAGATTGATCAAGCGATGATCGCTTGATATGAGCTCCGGCTCACAAATCTGCGATCACACAATCAAGCGATTTTACAGTGTAAAATCGCTTGATTACACGCACCGACACACAAACGATATCGCTTAAGCGATCAAAAAAGCAGATCACATAAGCCATATCGTGCAGGAAATTGAAGCGTGTGACGTGGCCATTACTTAATCATGACTGATTGTTCGCCAGCCCTGTCCTCATCAACACCCACACCTGTGTTAATGGAACAATCACTAAAACGATGTTAGCTGCTCCTTTTAAGGCAGGACTGCAATGATGTTGAAATGTGTTTTGGGGGTTAAAGTTCATTTTCTAGGCAAATATTGACTTTGCAAGTAATTGCTGTTAAGCTGATCACTCTTTATGACATTCTGGAGTATATGCAAATTGCCATTAGAAAAACTGAAGCAGTAGACTTTGTAAAAATTAATATTTGTATCATTCTCAAAACATTTGGTCATGCCTGTACACATACTAGTCCACATCGGCCCAACAGGGACCGGGTTTCATGTCTCTGATTTAAAGTTCAATCAGGTTTTTGCATAAAGTTCACATTTAGAAGTTTCACAGTCCAGCAGGTAAAGTCTCTATAGACTGCTAATGTCGAGCCCAGGCTTTGGGGTACTCGAGTGTCAGGCGGCAAAGGGTTAACTGCTGTGTCACGGAGAATGGCGGCCGCGCCTGATCCCGTGTCCTGGGCCTATCTTTGAAAAGGGGGATTTATGAACAAGGGATTATTTACAAATTTATTGTCGTGACGCCACCTGCAGTTCCTGGTGAAGTAGCACCAGCGCCACCACAGTCCGCTGGAGGTCGGTGGTATTGCGGCTGAGATGGTGTAGTCCTCTGCAGGCAGGACTGGACCTCCGGGGCAGCAATCCTGTGAAAGGAATAATTTCATGCAAAGGAAGATGCAGCAGAGTCGAGATCACTTCACTCCGGGCACTTTACTGAAAAACTTTAGCAGCATTCGTTACAGTTCTCAGTGCAGTAAGATGTTCAATGACAAGTAACGGGTGGCTGCAAGCGGATCCCAGGTGGTAGGATGGAACCCTCAGTGTGCGCCTTTTCTCCGTCAATTTTTCCCTGCTTCCCAGTAGTTTGTGTGAAGTCTGACCCCATAAAGCGGATCTGGCCTCCTGCTGTCTCTCTCTCTCTTTTTGCTCCCATCGGGTTATCTTTTGCTGGCCACTGCTCCTTCAGCGATGCCTAGTACCCTCTTCTGGTTGCTGAAGAGTCTGGGCAGTATATAGATATACTGTTAGTTCGCCATATTTTCTGTGGTACTTGGAGGATCCCACAGGTGCGGGCTCCAGTGCCCGATAAGCTGTTGTGGATGGACTTTTCCAAGTCCCTTGTTTCCCCAACTGGCTGTCTGCGCCTGGGATCTTCCCTTCTCCTGGTCTCTCAGCAGAGAGACCCTCTGCTCCTACATTCTCTACTCAATTGGAGGCAAAGACCAATAGGATTCCTTCTGTGGAAGTAGTTGTCCTCCGGTGGTACTGCACCAGTGATCTAGATGATGGGGTGTTTGTGATGATGGGTCCATCCAGTGATCAGAACTGGCTTGCAGCTGGAGTATGCACGTTGATGACATCATGGAGATAGCATGAGGGCCCGTATAGTAATCTCGTAAAGTAATACTTGGATCAGGCAAGAATAGGGAGCTGTGAAGGTGGAGGGGCTGTAATGGGGAGCTGTGGATGGTCAGGCTGTGATAAATGTGGGGCTTCAGGATAGAAGATAAGGGCTGCAGTAGCGATGGGGCAAGTTCTATATGGGAGCACTAAGTAAATAGTAGTATGTCTAATGGCGCGAATATTGGAGCATTGTTGATGGCTAATATGGACATCAGTGAGTAGTAATGAGGCGCACATGATAGATACATGGGCCCATCCAGGGTGGCATTGGCCATCAGGAAGCTACTCGGCATGTCCCATGCTAGATTCTTGCGGGCTCGGCCACCCCAGTGCATCCTAGCATCCCAGGTGAAGTATATGGAGCGGTCAGTTAGGGAATGGGGCCATCAGTATTAGATAATATGGGGCTGCGGGATAACGTAGCATCAGTGAATGATATATGGGCGATCGTATAGATTGGGCCATTAGTGATAGATAATTGGAGCATCGGTGATATATGGGGTCAGTGATAGAGGCACAAGAAGAAAATGGGGCCCAGATAGTTATGCACAGTGAGTATGCACAGTGATAGTATGAGAGCTCGTGACTCGTCTGGGCACATGTAGAATATGGGACTCCAGTGGATAGATAATGGGGGCATCGTGGAGGGATGGGGCATATCAGTATAGGTAATATGGGGCATCATGATAGATAATAGAGCTCGGATGATAATAGGGGCATCGTGTAGATAAATGGGCTTCAGGATAGATTTGGCATATGATATAGAAAGGAGGCGTCAGGATAGATATATGGGATGTGAGATAATATGGAGGCATCAGTGATAGAATATGGAGATCAGTGATGATGAGGGATCGTGTATAGATAGGGCATCAGTAAAGAAATAGGGCATCAGGATGATGATAGGATGATGGGCATAGGATAGAATATGGAGGCTCGTGAAGATGAAGGAGCTCAGTGATAGAGATATGGACCGTGATATAGAATATGGGCATCAGGAAGATGAGGGAGCTGTGTAGGTATATGGGAGGCATCAGGATGAGAAGGAATAGGGAGGCTCGTAGGATGGAGGAAGTGTTAGATAAATGGGCATCAGGATAGATTCAATGGAGAGCATCAGGATGAAAGGAGGCTTCAGGATGGAAATATGGAGGACAGGTAAGATATATGGGCATCAGGATGGAGGGACCATCAGGATGGAAGGGGCTGTTGTATGGGGACAGGATGAGGAGGCATCAGGATAGAAATGGAGGACGTAGATGGAGAAGGATGGAGGGAGCTCATGATGGATGGGGCTCAGGATGGAGGAGGCTCAGGATGGAGGGAGCATCAGTGAGGGAGGCTCGTGATGAAAGAGGATGGAGGGGGCATCAGATGAATGGAGGCTTCAGGATGGAGAAGATGGAGCATCAGGATGATGGGACTCGGATGTAGGGCTATGTGATAGGAGCATCGTGAAGATAAGGAGCATAGTGATAGATAATATGGAGCTAGTGATGATAAATGGGAAGTGAGGCGTTGGGATCAGGAAGATGATGGGGCATGTAGGATGGAGCATCAGTGTAGAATAGGGATCATGATGTATATAGGAGCTCATGAAGATAATATGGGGGATCTGTAGAAATGGGGAAGGATGAAAGGAGGCATCAGTGATAGATTGGGCATGTTGTAATATGGCTCGTGATAGTTATGTGTGTAGGAATAGGCTCATGTGATTATGGCATCAGGATAGATAATATGGGCATCAGTGATGATAATATAGAGCATCAGTGATAGATAATATGGGACATCAGTGATAGATAATATGGACATCAGTGATAGATAATATGGCATCAGTGATAAGATAATATGGGGATCAGTGATAGTAATATGGGCATCAGTGATAGATAATATGGGCATCAGTGATAGATAATATGGAGCATCAGTATAGATAATATGGGCATCAGTGATAGATAATATGGGACATCAGTGATAGATAATATGGAGCATCAGTGATAGATAATATGGGCATCAGTGATAGATAATATGGGCATCAGTGATAGATAATATGGGCATCAGTGATAGATAATATGGGGCATCAGTGATAGGTAATATGGCATCAGTGATAGATAATATGGGGCATCAGTGATAGTAATATGGGCATCAGTGATAGATAATATGGGACATCAGTGATAGATAATATGGAGCATCAGTGATATAGATAATATGGGGCATCAGTGATAGATAATATGGAGCATCAGTGATAGATAATATGGGGCATCAGTGATAGATAATATGGAGCATCAGTAATAGATAATATGGAGCATCAGTGATAGATAATATGGGACATCAGTGATAGATAATATGGAGCATCAGTGATAGATAATATGGGGCATCAGTGATAGATAATATGGGACATCAGTGATAGATAATATGGAGCATCAGTGATAGATAATATGGGGCATCAGTGATAGGTAATATGGGGCATCAGTGATAGATAATATGGGGCATCAGTGATAGGTAATATGGGGCATCAGTGATAGGTAATATGGGACATCAGTGATAGATAATATGGAGCATCAGTGATATAGATAATATGGGACATCAGTGATATAGATAATATGGGGCATCAGTGATAGATAATATGGGGCATCAGTGATAGGTAATATGGGGCATCAGTGATAGGTAATATGGGACATCAGTGATAGATAATATGGAGCATCAGTGATATAGATAATATGGGGCATCAGTGATAGATAATATGGGACATCAGTGATAGATAATATGGAGCATCAGTGATATAGATAATATGGGGCATCAGTGATAGGTAATATGGGACATCAGTGATAGATAATATGGGGCATCAGTGATAGATAATATAGAGCATCAGTGATAGATAATATGGGACATCAGTGATAGATAATATGGAGCATCAGTGATAGATAATATGGGGCATCAGTGATAGATAATATGGGGCATCAGTGATAGATAATATAGAGCATCAGTGATAGATAATATGGGACATCAGTGATATAGATAATATAGAGCATCAGTGATAGATAATATGGGACATCAGTGATATAGATAATATGGGGCATCAGTGATAGATAATATGGGACATCAGTGATAGATAATATGGGGCATCAGTGATAGATAATATAGAGCATCAGTGATAGATAATATGGGGCATCAGTGATAGATAATATGGGGCATCAGTGATAGATAATATAGAGCATCAGTGATAGATAATATGGGACATCAGTGATAGATAATATGGAGCATCAGTGATAGGTAATATGGGACATCAGTGATAGATAATATGGGGCATCAGTGATAGATAATATAGAGCATCAGTGATAGATAATATGGGACATCAGTGATAGATAATATGGAGCATCAGTGATAGATAATATGGGGCATCAGTGATAGATAATATGGGGCATCAGTGATAGATAATATAGAGCATCAGTGATAGATAATATGGGACATCAGTGATATAGATAATATGGGGCATCAGTGATAGATAATATGGGACATCAGTGATAGATAATATGGGGCATCAGTGATAGATAATATAGAGCATCAGTGATAGATAATATGGGACATCAGTGATAGATAATATGGAGCATCAGTGATAGATAATATGGGGCATCAGTGATAGATAATATGGGACATCAGTGATAGATAATATGGGGCATCAGTGATAGATAATATGGGGCATCAGTGATAGATAATATAGAGCATCAGTGATAGATAATATGGGACATCAGTGATAGATAATATGGAGCATCAGTGATAGATAATATAGAGCATCAGTGATAGATAATATGGGACATCAGTGATATAGATAATATGGGGCATCAGTGATAGATAATATGGGACATCAGTGATATAGATAATATGGGGCATCAGTGATAGATAATATGGGGCATCAGTGATAGATAATATGGGGCATCAGTGATAGATAATATGGGGCATCAGTGATAGATAATATAGAGCATCAGTGATAGATAATATGGGACATCAGTGATAGATAATATGGAGCATCAGTGATAGATAATATAGAGCATCAGTGATAGATAATATGGGACATCAGTGATATAGATAATATGGGGCATCAGTGATAGATAATATGGGACATCAGTGATAGATAATATGGGGCATCAGTGATAGATAATATGGGACATCAGTGATAGATAATATGGGACATCAGTGATAGATAATATGGGGCATCAGTGATAGATAATATGGGACATCAGTGATAGATAATATGGGGCATCAGTGATAGATAATATGGGGCATCAGTGATAGATAATATGGGACATCAGTGATAGATAATATGGGACATCAGTGATGGATAATATGGGACATCAGTGATGCATAATATGGGGCATCAGTGATAGATAATATGGGACATCAGTGATGGATAATATGGGACATCAGTGATGGATAATATGGAGCATCAGTGATAGATAATATGGGACATCAGTGATAGATAATATGGAGCATCAGTGATAGATAATATGGGACATCAGTGATAGGTAATATGGGACATCAGTGATGCATAATATGGGGCATCAGTGATAGATAATATGGGACATCAGTGATAGATAATATGGGGCATCAGTGATATAGATAATATGGGGCATCAGTGATAGATAATATGGGACATCAGTGATATAGATAATATGGGGCATCAGTGATAGATAATATGGGACATCAGTGATAGATAATATAGAGCATCAGTGATAGATAATATGGGACATCAGTGATAGATAATATGGGACATCAGTGATAGATAATATGGGGCATCAGTGATAGATAATATGGGACATCAGTGATGGATAATATGGGACATCAGTGATGCATAATATGGGGCATCAGTGATAGATAATATGGGACATCAGTGATGGATAATATGGGGCATCAGTGATGGATAATATGGGGCATCAGTGATGGATAATATGGGGCATCAGTGATGGATAATATGGGGCATCAGTGATGGATAATATGGGACATCAGTGATAGATAATATGGGGCATCAGTGATGGATAATATGGGGCATCAGTGATAGATAATATGGGGCATCAGTGATGGATAATATGGGGCATCAGTGATGGATAATATGGGACATCAGATCGAGCAAAACTGACACGGGATCACGTGATCCTAGCATTGCACACACTACGTTTCCTAGCAACGTACACGGGCGTGGTTATCTACGTTTACGTGTCAATGGGCGGGGTTTTGCGATACCTCCAGTGTAGTGGGCGTGGCTTAGTATATCCACCTGAGCAGGTGTATGTGGGCGTGGCTTGTGCCGGAGCCGCAGTATGAGCCGGGAGCAGGAGCCCGCGGGCAGGTGGGTGATGTGGAACGTGTGGCGGTGGGGGAGGGGCGGGAGCACCGGGAGAGGAGCCGGCATTACCGGGGGAGGCAGCCTCTCATGTAGCGGTGATGACGTGGTCACAGTCCCGGGGTGCTCGGTGGTCACACACTGTGCTGGGGCACCTGGGTCACATGACCCCTCATACCTGTGCTCGGTACGTGGTGTGATGACAGGGGGGGCCCCAGGGAAGGGCCCGGGAGGAGGCGGGGGGTCACCGGTTCCTATGACGCGGCTTTAATTTGCCTTTCTTTTGCTTTAATATCCTTCTTAGAGTAACCCCAAATCCTGTGTGTGGAGCAGCTGTGATCACCTGTCCCCTGCCCCTCACCTCCCCTGTCCTCTACCTGTGCCCTCCATTCAGAGGATACACACCCTGCACTGTTATCACACCGGGGAGGAGGCTGACACTAAGATGTCACCAATAACCCAGTATACAGTAAACTGACTCCTCATCTTATTACAGTAACCCGGCTCCTGATCCTCATCTTATTACAGTAACCCGGCTCCTGATCCTCTTATTACAGTAACCTGGCCCCTGATCCTCTTATTACAGTAACCCGGCTCCTGATCCTCTTATTACAGTAACCTGGCCCCTGATCCCCTTATTACAGTAACCCGGCTCCTGATCCTCTTATTACAGTAACCCGGCTCCTGATCCCCCTATTACATACCCCGGCTCCTGATCCTCATATTACAGTAACCCGGCTCCTGATCCTCTTATTACAGTAACCCGGCTCCTGATCCTCTTATTACAGTAACCCGGCTCCTGATCCTCTTATTACAGTAACCTGGCTCCTGATCCTCTTATTACAGTAACCCGGCTCCTGATCCTCTTTTTACAGTAACCCGGCTCCTGATCCCCCTATTACATACCCCGGCTCCTGATCCTCATATTACAGTAACCCGGCTCCTGATCCCCTTATTACAGTAACCCGGCTCCTGATCCTCTTATTACAGTAACCCGGCTCCTGATCCTCTTATTACAGTAACCCGGCTCCTGATCCTCTTATTACAGTAACCCGGCTCCTGATCCTCTTATTACAGTAACCCGGCTCCTGATCCTCTTATTACAGTAACCCGGCTCCTGATCCTCTTATTACAGTAACCCGGCTCCTGATCCTCTTATCACAGTAACCCAGCTCCTGATCCTCTTATTAGAGTAACCCGGCTCCTGATCCTCTTATTACAGTAACCCGGCTCCTGATCCTCATATTACAGTAACCCGGCTCCTGATCCCCTTATTACAGTAACCCGGCTCCTGATCCTCTTATTACAGTAACCCGGCTCCTGATCCTCTTATTACAGTAACCCGGCTCCTGATCCTCTTATTACAGTAACCCGGCTCCTGATCCTCTTATTACAGTAACCCGGCTCCTGATCCTCTTATCACAGTAACCCAGCTCCTGATCCTCTTATTAGAGTAACCCGGCTCCTGATCCTCTTATTACAGTAACCCGGCTCCTGATCCTCATATTACAGTAACCCGGCTCCTGATCCCCTTATTACAGTAACCCGGCTCCTGATCCTCTTATTACAGTAACCCGGCTCCTGATCCTCTTATTACAGTAACCCGGCTCCTGATCCTCTTATCACAGTAACCCGGCTCCTGATCCTCTTATCACAGTAACCCGGCTCCTCATCCTCTTATCACAGTAACCCGGCTCCTGACCCTCTTATCACAGTAATCTGGCTCCTCATTCTCTTATCACAGTAACCTGGCTCCTGACCCTCTTATCACAGTAACCCGGCTCCTGATCCCCTTATTACAGTAACCCGGCTCCCGATCCCCTTATTACAGTAACCCGGCTCCTGATCCTCTTATTACAGTAACCCGGCTCCTGATCCTCTTATTACAGTAACCTGGCACCCGATCCTCTTATTACAGTAACCTGGCACCCGATCCTCTTATTACAGTAACCTGGCACCCGATCCTCTTATTACAGTAACCTGGCTCCCGATCCCCTTATTACAGTAACCCGGCTCCCGATCCTCTTATTACAGTAACCCGGCTCCTGATCCTCTTATTACAGTAACCCGGCTCCTGATCCTCTTATTACAGTAACCTGGCTCCTGATCCCCCTATTACAGTAACCCGGCTCCTCATCCTCTTATTACAGTAACCCGGCTCCTGATCCCCTTATTACAGTAACCCGGCTCCTGATCCCCTTATTACAGTAACCCGGCTCCTGATCCTCTTATTACAGTAGCCCGGCTCCTGATCCTCTTATTACAGTAACCCGGCTCCTGATCCTCTTATTACAGTAACCCGGCTCCTGATCCTCTTATCACAGTAACCCGGCTCCTGACCCTCTTATCACAGTAATCTGGCTCCTCATTCTCTTATCACAGTAACCTGGCTCCTGACCCTCTTATCACAGTAACCTGGCTCCTGATCCTCTTATTACAGTAACCCAGCTCCTGATCCTCTTATTACAGTAACCCGGCTCCTGATCCTCTTATTACAGTAACCTGGCTCCTGATCCTCTTATTACAGTAACCTGGCTCCTGACCCTCTTATCACAGTAACCCGGCTCCTGATCCCCTTATTACAGTAACCTGGCTCCTGATCCCCTTATTACAGTAACCCGGCTCCCGATCCCCTTATTACAGTAACCCGGCTCCTGATCCCCTTATTACAGTAACCCGGCTCCTGATCCTCTTATTAGAGTAACCCGGCTCCTGATCCTCTTATTAGAGTAACCCGGCTCCTGATCCTCTTATTAGAGTAACCCGGCTCCTGATCCTCTTATTACAGTAACCCGGCACCCGATCCTCTTATTACAGTAACCTGGATCCTGATCCTCTTATTACAGTAACCCGGCTCCTGATCCTCTTATTACAGTAACCCGGCTCCTCATCCTCTTATTACAGTAACCCGGCTCCTGATCCTCTTATTACAGTAACCCGGCTCCTGATCCTCTTATTACAGTAACCCGGCTCCTGATCCTCTTATTACAGTAACCCGGCTCTTGATCCTCTTATTACCCCTGTAACCTCTTATTACAGTATGCCGGTTCCTGTTCCTCTTATTACTCTGTATTATCCCCGGTTAGTTCAGTGCTTTGACCTGGATTGCTTCTCAGATGTGATGACTTTTCATTAATGATTACAGTTTGGAGTATATTCTCCGCCATCAGTAAACATACTGCAGGGTGGCGTCCTCCACAGTGACAATACGGGAGTGCAGAGATGTAGAGGGTGATGGCAGATTTATGTCTGAAAACATAATACCTTTATCCACATCACCCTTTATTTTCCCGGCCGTCCTGCATATTTCCCTGTAAGGCTGCCTTCACACTTTCGTATGTGTCTGCATGCTTATGGCATGCAGACGCAAACGCAGCCATGTTAATGTGAACGCAGCGGAGAATCTCCGCATGCGTTTACAATAGTATGCACCCCGGCCAGCCAATCAGCTGTCTCGGGGGCGGCCGGGAGGAGGAGATCAGCGGCAGAGATCTCCTCCTCCCGACACAGCTGATCTCCCGCCGGTGTCAGCGGGGAGATACAGCTGATCTGACAGCTGTTTAAATTTCCCGCGCCGACACCAAATAGGTGATATCAGTGCAGGAGATAAGAAACAGCTGATCACTGCTTCAAATCTCCCGCGCCAACCTCACCTATTCAGTGTCAGCGTGGGAGATTTAAACAGCTGTCAGATCAGCTGTATCTTCAAATCTCCCGTGCTGGCACCGGCGGGAGAGCATTGGCGGCTGTAGCTGATCTCCTGGTGGCCACCACTGATCACCGCCGGCCACCGGGAGTGATTTCAATGAGATCCGCAGCATTCTCCTGCGCTGTCATGCGGAGGACACTGCGGATCCATTGACTTCAATGCATGGTTTGTGCGTTTGTGGGTGCTTGCAGATAGAACAAGCGCCTGCAAACGCACAAAAAGTGCAACATGCTGCGCTCAGAGGGTGCACAAATTGTGCGCATCCGAACGCAAACGCTGCCATATGCAGGCACATGCGTTCCCATGTTAAACATAGGAATGCATGTGCGCAAGCGTTTTGCTGCGTTCCAAACGCAACTGTGAAGGCACCCTGACTCACACGTTCCCACATATAGTTATGGGTAAGGTCACAATCTGTCCCTCTTGGCTCCTCTTCCCAGTAGTGATCGGTCTCAGTGGAGGGTCTTGCTCCAATTTTGACCTATCTGAGTGTAATCTTTTGTATTGTATAGATTTCCTAATATTTTACTTTTCAGTAGAGTTCCTCATTTAGGCAGGTCTTCTATCTGTGGTTTGTGTTTTCAGGTCTACCATGGACCTGTCCCGGGACCTCAGTGATTGTATGGACGCCCTGAACCTATTTCTGAACAACAGTTTCAATGAAAGCCTGGCTCTGCTACAACCAAGGTGAGGGATCTGCCCCCATCTCATAGGGAATGTGTTGAACTTATATCTATACATGTTCAGTTTGGTCATGTTTCTTTGCCCATTTCTCCATGTCACTATATTATTATTATTATTATTATTATTATTATTTATTTATTTATAGAGCACCATTCATTCCATGGTGCTGTACATGAGAAAGGGTTGCATACAGAGAAGTTACAAATATAATGAACAAAGTGACAGACTGCTACAGAGGGGACAGAGGACCCTGCACTTGTGGAATTACATTCTACAGGGCAATGGGGAGGGAGACAGTAGGTTGGGTCTGCTCGGGTGGTGCTGGATTGCCGGGTCCAGTGGTGTTGAGGCGGCACTGCTCATTACAGGTTGTAGGCTGTTCTGAAGAGATGGGTTTTCAGGTTCCGCTTGAAGGTTCAGAGTGTAGGGGACAGTCGGACGTATTGGGGTGCAGAGTTCCAGAGGATGGGGGATGCTCGGGTGAAGTCTTGCAGGCGGTTAGATGAGGAACGTACAAGTGTGGAGGAAAGGAGGAGGTCTTGGGAGGATCGGAGATTACGAGTTGGATGATATCGGGAGATTAGTTCAGAGATATATGGGGGGGACAGATTGTGGACGGCTTTGTAATCAATGTTAGTAGTTTGAATTGGATACGCTGGTGAATTGGGAGCCAGTGGAGGGATTTGCAGAGGGGAGATGTGGAGGAATAGCGAGGAAAGAGGTGGATTAGTCGGGCAGCAGAGTTAAGGACAGATTGAAGTGGTGCAAGAGTGTTAGCAGGAAGGCCGCAGAGTAGGAGGTTGCAGTAGTCAAGGCGGGAGATGAGGGCATGCATGAGTAGTTTAGCAGAGTGGGAGTTGAGGAAAGGACGGATTCTGGCAATGTTTTTGAGTTGGAGACGGCAGGAGGTGGCAAGGGCTTGGATGTGCGGTTTGAAGGACAATGCAGAGTCAAGTGTTACTCCAAAGCAGCGGACTTCGGGTACAGGGCAAAGTGTGATGTCATTTAATGTGATAGATGAGTCTGGCAAGGAAGGTGCGGGAGATGGAGGAAAGATGATGAGTTCGGTTTTGTCTACATTGAGTTTTAGGAAGCGGGAGGAGAAGGAGGATATGGCTGATAGACACTCCAGGATTCTGGACAGCAGAGAGGTGACATCTGGGCCAGAGAGGTAGATCTGAGTGTCATCAGCATACAGGTGATACTGGAAACCATGGGACATTATGAGTTGTCCGAGACCAAGAGTATAGATGGAGAAAAGGAGGGGACCCAGGACAGAGCCTTGAGGGACCCCAACAGAGAGGGGATGGGGCGAGGAGGTTGTGTGGGAGTGGGAGACACTAAATGTGCAGTTGGAAAGATAAGAGGAGATCCTATTAACGTCTTCATGTCATAGGATGTCCTAGTATTGGCAGATGTGTTGTGCGGGTTCAGGAGCTGAGGTTGATCTGTACCCAGCAGGTGCAGCGCAGTAGTGTAACTTCAGGCCCAGGGTCCCCGATGCGAAAGGTCCAACGGGGCCCCCAATTATTGCAAATCTTTAATAGTATTGATCTTTTTCTATAGGCCAAAGGGACTTCTGGGGCCCCCCTAGGCTGCAGGGCCCGGGTGGGATCGCAACCCCTGCACCTATTGCAGTTACGCCCCTGGGTGCAGGCTGTGTTGTACAGAAAGCGTCAACCTAAAGGCTTGTAGGGTGCTGATGGCAGCCAGGGGCCTATACTTTCTAGGAGATCAGTACTTTTACTACATTCGCATTACACTGTATATACCTGTGATGGCAAGTTCAAGTCTTTCAAATGGACCCAAAAAAAAATCAAGTAAAAATGAATTTAAAAATATTAAAAATAAAGTTAAAAAAATAAGATTAAATCATACCTTTTACAATAAAAAAATTTTTTGAATAAAAAAAAAAATCATATTTATTTAGGGATTGTCTATAAAAATTTCAAGACACACAAAAAAAGGAGGTAAATTTAGTCTCCTTCACTCAAGGGATTAGCCCAAATTCGATATAGCCTGAACAATGAATTAAAGCTCTAAAACATCATTTACAATGGATATAAATAGTTGGCACTCCCTTGATAAAAGGCCAGGCTTTGGTCATCCTAAAATAAATGAAAAGAATCATTCCAGAACTTTCTTCACCTTTAATGTCGCCCATAATCTGGACAAGTTTATTTAATAATAACAAAACTAGTATAATGTGTCAGCATCCTCTTATTAGTGGGGATGTTGCTTTCATGAGAATTAGCCAATCACATGTACCTTCATATCACATAGCCGTCAGTGCACATCCGCCATCATTTACACCGATTCTGACTAACCCCGTATAAATTCAGCTGCTTCAGGAGGATTTTCCTGACTTTTACTGTAGAATCCAAACAATCGACAACACAGCAAAGGGATCTCATTGTGTAAAGTTATCAGTCAGGACAAGGGTACAGAGAAATGTCCAATCTACTGTGAAGATGTCGTCATGAAGTGGCTTAAATTCAGCACAACAGTGATATTGCCTACAATTGGACATCCCTTAAAAATTGATGAAATGAGAAGAACAGTGGCTTTCAACATGCCAACAGCAACATTAAAGGAGCTGCAGGAATTTCTGTTTGTGTGATACACACATCTCCTGTGTTCTTATGTATGATCTGTGTAGTGGCATATCTTGAAGCTCATGGGCCCTGGTGCAAAAGCTCTAGCAGGGCCACCAATTATTGCAAATCTTTAACAGCATTAGTCTTTTTCTCTAGGCCAAAGAGACTTTTTGGGCCCCCTAGGCTCCAGAGCCCGGGTGCAATTGCAACCCCTGCACCTATTGTAGTTACGCCCCTGGGCCTGTGGGGTAGGGAGGAAGGAGGGAAGCCTTTTCTTTCAAAGAAAAGCATCCAAATCTGGCAGTGTTTTGCCAAAACATACATCAAGACTGCCAAAAACAAGTGGGAAACGGTCTTCTAATCTGAGACCAAATTTGGACCATAATTCCAGAAAGAAAGCACCAAAAAACCCCATCCCCACAGTGAAGCATGGGGGAGGCAGCATTGTGCTCTGAGGCTGTTTTTCAGCATCTGAAACTGAGGCTTTAGCCAAGGAAGATGTTATTATGAACGGATCCAAATATTGCATCAAAACCTTCAGGCCTTTGAGAAAATACTGAAGAGGAATTGATTTTCACTTTTTAACACGGTAATGGCCCTAGATTGGCTCCACCAGAAGTGGATCACAGTTTTGGATTGGCCCAGCCATATCTCGAACCTGAATCGAATAGAAAATCTGTGAGTGACCTGATGAGGGCGCTGTAACCAGGAGATGCCCTCGTAATATGACAGATGTGGAGCTACTGCAGGGAAGAGCGGGCAGATCGCCAATTCTAGATGAGACGTGTGATATCTCCTGCCCAAAAAGACTGACTGTTGTCAGGAAATCAAATAGACCACAACAATGTGTTAGTATAAGGGTATGTCTACTGATGTAACCACATTATTTCAGGTTTTTTTATATTTTTCTACCCAAAATCATTTCAGGTTATTTTTCAACTGAGTTGTACAAGTTCTAGACATTAAAGGTGTAAAAAGCTCAGAAATGATTCTTGTTGGTAGGATTATCTTACCTGACAACATAATGGGCATGTTGATGTTTTGTATCTATTGTGTAATGACGGAACTCTTTTCTTTTGCCTTTTGGCTTGTTTATTGCTTACTAGCTGTGAGCCCGATGCAAATGCATCGGGTGTCTAGAATACTATACTTTGTATAAGGATTACCGCAAGCGCGCCGCAAGTGTAACGACTCGCTGGCGCCGACCAATTAGAAGCGCGGCTCAGGCAGCGACTCGCAATGGCCTCGCGGCCATTGCTCGCGCTACCTGACCGGTAAATCGTTAACTTTGAGGCCGAGCCTCTGGTTCGATTTTCGGCCAGCGACTCGCAATGGCCGCTTCGCGGCCATTGCTCGTACTCAGCCTGCGCGAGCAATGGCCTCGCGGCCATTGCTCGCGCAGGCCAGTGACTCGCATTGCCCGCTACGCGGCCAATGCTTCGCCGTGCTGACGTCACAGAGTGACATAGCCACGGTCTTTTCGGGGACCGACACGGAAGTGCATACGGCAATTATATAGTAGATACTGTACATTGCATATGGAGGGGTGAGGAGAGCGGAGGCTGGAGGGGAGAGCGGAGGCTGGAGGGGAGAGCGGAGGCTGGAGGGGAGGGCAGAGGCTGGAGGGGAGGGCAGAGGCTGGAGGGGAGAGCAGAGGCTGGAGGGGAGAGCGGAGGCTGGAGGGGAGAGGCTGGAGGGGAGAGCGGAGGCTGGAGGGGAGAGCAGAGGCTGGAGGGGAGAGGCTGGAGGGGAGAGCGGAGGCTGGAGGGGAGAGCGGAGGCTGGAGGGGAGAGCGGAGGCTGGAGGGGAGAGCGGAGGCTGGAGGGGAGAGTGGAGGCTGGAGGGGAGAGGCTGGAGGGGAGAACAGAGGCTAGAGGGGAGAGCGGAGGCTGGAGGGGAGAGCGGAGGCTCGAGGGGAAGGCGGAGGCTGAAGGGCAGAGGCTGGAGGGGAGAGCGGAGGCTGGAGGGCAGAGGCTGGAGGGCAGAGGCTGGAGGGGAAAGGCTGGAGGGGAGAGCGAAAGCTGGAGGGCAGAGGCTGGAGGGCAGAGGCTGGAGGGCAGAGGCTGAAGGGCAGAGGCTGGAGGGGAGAGCGGAGGCTGGAGGGGAGAGGCTAAAGAGGAGAGCGGAGGTTGGAGGGGAGAGGCTGGAGGGGAGAGGCTGGAGGGCAGAGGCTGGAGGGGAGGCTGGAGGGGAAAGGCTGGAGGGGAGAGCGGATGCTGGAGGGCAGAGGCTGGAGGCTGGAGGGGAGAGCGGAGGCTGGAGGGGGAGGCGGAGGCTGGAGGGGAGAGCGGAGGCTGGAGGGGAGAGCGGAGGCTGGAGGGGAGAGCGGAGGCTGGAGGGCAGAGCGGAGGCTGGAGGGGAGAGCGGAGGCTGGAAGGGAGAGCGGAGGCTGGAAGGGAGAGCGGATGCTGGAGGGCAGAGGCTGGAGGCTGGAGGGCAAAGGCTGGAGGGGAGAGCGGAGGCTGGAGGGGAAAGCGGAGGCTGGAGGGCAGAGCGGAGGCTGGAAGGGAGAGCGGAGGCTGGAAGGGAGAGCGGAGGCTGGAGGGCAGAGCGGAGGCTGGAGGGCAGAGCAGAGGCTGGAGGGCAGAGCAGAGGCTGGAGGGCAGAGCAGAGGCTGGAGGGCAGAGCAGAGGCTGGAGGGCAGAGCGGAGGCTGGAGGGCAGAGTGGAGGCTGGAGGGCAGAGCGGAGGCTGGAGGGCAGAGCGGAGGCTGGAGGGCAGAGCGGAGGCTGGAGGGGAAAGGCTGGAGGGGAGGGCGGAGGCTGGAGGGGAAAGGCTGGAGGGGAGGGCAGAGGCTGGAGGGCAGAGGGGAGAGCGGAGGCTGGAGGGGAGGGCGGAGGCTGGAGGGGAGGGCGGAGGCTGGAGGGGAGGGCGGAGGCTGGAGGGGAGGGCAGAGGCTGGAGGGGAGGGCGGAGGCTGGAGGGGAGGGCAGAGGCTGGAGGGGAGGGCAGAGGCTGGAGGGGAGGGCGGAGGCTGGAGGGGAGGGCGGAGGCTGGAGGGGAGGGCGGAGGCTGGAGGGGAGGGCGGAGGCTGGAGGGGAGGGCGGAGGCTGGAGGGGAGGGCGGAGGCTGGAGGGGATTGGCTGGAGGCTGGAAAGGAGAGGCTGGAGGGGAGAGCGGAGGCTGGAGGGGAGAGCGGAGGCTGGAGGGGAGAGGCGGAGGCTGGAGGGCAGAGGCTGGAGGGGAGAGCACAGGCTGGAGGGGAGAGCGGAGGCTGGAAAGGAGAGCGGAGGCTGGAGCGCAGAGGCGTAGCTGGCATGCTCCGGGCCCTGGGGCAAGATCAGCACCCAGGACCCCCATGTGAGGACCGGGGGGGGGGGTGCTGTCAGACAGATGTGAGGGCCGGGGGGAGTGCAGACTCACCGCGGCCGGCGTGCGTGTGCTGTAGGAGGAGAGGAGGGGCGGGCAGAGCTGCCGGACAGGAAGTTCCGTCCTCCCTCCTCTCCGGGCGCACGGCGGGCGGCTGGTGTCAGCACGGGGCCCCCCAGGGGGTGGAGGCAATGGGCCCCTCATGCCGAGTGGCAGGATGCGCTAGGCCCCCCTGCCCACCCGCTAGCTACGGTACTGGCGGGCATGACACGGGCACAGGCTCCGGAGCACTGTGTCAGCATGTGCTGACAGCAGCTGCTCCGGAGCGGGGGCACAGGGGCACAGGCTCCGGAGCACTGTGTCAGCATGTGCTGACAGCAGCTGCTCCAGAGCGGGATGACAGCGGCGAGGGGTCGCAATGCCCGCTACGCGGGCAATGCCTCGCACGACGTGGTGACGTCACAGTGTGACATAGCCACGGCGTGCCGGGGGCCGACACAAACGTGCCTACAGCAATTATATAGTAGATTGTCTCTTATAGACACCCAGCCTCTGACCACAGCTGACTCGTGTATCCACTGGCCTCACTTTTCGTAGGTTCCCTTGATAACTTTATTGTATGTAGCACTGTATCCATCTTCACTTTTCTTATGGAACACCTGGACAGCTAACTGGACTGGAGGTGCCTTACAGAGAGGGTCTACAAGAAGAGAATGAGCAAACTGTACTGGAGGTGCAATACAGAGAGGGTCTGCAAGAAGGGGATGAGCAAACTCTACTGGAGGTGCCATACAGAGAGGTCTGTAAGAAGGGAATGAGCAAACTCTACTGGAGGTGCCTTACAGAGAGGGTCTACAAGAAGAGAATGAGCAAACTGTACTGGAGGTGCAATACAGAGAGGGTCTACAAGAAGGGGATGAGCAAACTGTACTGGAGGTGTCATACAGAGAGGGTCTACAAGAAGGGGATGAGCAAACTACTGGGGGTGCCATACAGAGAGGGTCTACAAGAAGGGATGAGCAAACTCTACTGAAGGTGCCATACAGAGAGGGTCTACAAGAAGGGGATGAGCAAACTACTGGGGGTGCCATACATAGAGGGTCTACAAGAAGGGGGTGAGCAAACTGTACTGGAGGTTGCCATACAGAGAGGGCATCAAGAAGAGGATGAACAAACTTTACTGAAGAGGCCATACAGAGAGGGTCTGCAAGAAGGGGATGAGCAAATTGGACTGGAGGTGCCATACAGAGAGGGCATCAAGAAGAGGATGAACAAACTTTACTGAAGAGGCCATATAGAGAGGGTCTGCAAGAAGGGGATGAGCAAACTGGACTGAAGGGGCCATACAGAGAGGGTCTACAGGAAGGGGATGAGCAAATTGTACTGAAGGTGCCATACAGAGAGGGTCTGCAAGAAGGGGATGAGCAAATTGTTCATCCCCTTCTTGCAGACCCTGTCTGTATGGCACCTTCAGTACAATCGGTACTTCCTACAGAAACTAAGGTCAAATTGAGTAGAATGAAGCCGGGTGTTTTTTTCCTTTTTCTCCCTTGAATAGAGTACTTCCATGGAATCCACATGGACAGACTTTCCCTGGTGACACGACTCCTCCGTCCTTGTTCTAGTGTCACATATTAGTTTCTCGTTTTTGTTTTTTTCTCCCGTTCTGGTAATGTGCCTTCCTATCCAACAGGTTCTTTGCCCCCTCTAGGGTAGTACATACTCCTTCCTAGCTCAGTCTGAAGCGAACCTTCAGCAACTTAATTCCCTCCTCAGGTCAGTTCTAATCAGGATAGCCTTGCTAGTCGTACCGGGTCATGGTAAAGCGGTGCCTTCCGAAAGTGGACGTGTCTCCAGATTACCTTCCTCTTCAGGAATTCCTTCCTTTTCACAAATCTATTTTCGTAAGCAAGAAGTCCTTTCTAGTCACTTGCTTCATTTACGCTGACATCTCAGACAATAGATCCCCTAGGCTCAAGATCCACAAACAGAAGGGTTTCCACATTTCACTACGTATCCACATTTCACTACGAGTATAGTTACACTTCGGGCTCTTCCCTATTCCTTTGCCTGCTTATAGTACTCTCTTGACACATTTGTTTTCTCTGGTTGTCGCAGTCTTAGACAATGATAATGCTTTTGTGTGTGGACAGCGGCCTTCTCTCTCGAGGTTCCAGCCTCTGTTCTCCTTCCTATTATAGTCCTGTTTTTCCCCACCCTCTGGGACTGCTTTAGGACGTCCCATGGTATCCTATGTCCCCCAATGAGGCGATAGAGAAAAGTAGATTTTTGTGTACTCATGTACTCACCGTAAAATCTCTTTCTCTGAGCCATCATTGGGGACCTCGCACCCGCCCTTCTTAAGCTGGCTTCACACTGCAGTTTTTTCACTGATCAGTGTTCATCCAGTTTGTGTGCCAAAACCCAGAGAAGAACCAGGAGAGGACCTTGCAGAGAAAAAGTATAATTGAAATATTGACACCTGTTCTGAGTTTTGGAGACACTCCTGGTTTTGGCTCCCAAACACTGATGGCCACTGATCAGTGAAAAACTGCAGTGTGAAGCCAGCCTTATGTGTATATATTTTTCTGTCGTACCGTGCTTCGTTTATCTCAATTGCTTCTCCTGTTTTTGCACTAACTTGGCTAACTGTCCCTCTGGGCTGGGGGTGTATACTGCGAGGAGGAGCTAACACCTTTTTTGTTTAATTGGCTTAGTGTCGCCTCCTGGTGGCAGCAAGCATACACATTTCCACAGAGGAAATACACACAATGTTTAAAAATACTCATTAGCTAGCTGCTTCTTTGAGATTTCAAGAACTCAACTATAAAACCATTTCAAGATGGTACAGAACCCTTTGTTGAAGATGCAACAGAGAAACGAGGTCCTCCAACACACATTTGGCTAGAATAAATACAAATTAAACAGTTCTGGTTAAATATCAATCAGTTTATAAAAACAATCCTCAACATAGACATGCCAATAACACCCGGATTCATTCTGCGCTCCCATTATCTGAGCTGTTCATGAGACAGAGGAGCACCTTCAGTAACCGGCTAATCCTGCTAAGGCCGGCTTCACACCAAGATTTTTGCCCTGTCAGGCTGTGTCCGATGCTTTGCAGGAGGCACCGGACACAGCGTGACAGCTCCAGACAAATAGAAGCGGAGGGTTAATATGCCCTCCTGTCCTGTTTGTAGCCAGATTCTGCAGAGCTCAGCTGAGGGAGCTGTCCCAGCTGAAATGATGCTGAACTACTTCACAGGGAACAGCTCCCTGGTGCTGAAGTTTAGCGTAGCTCACGCTGAGTTGCAGCAGCCGGCTCCCGGATCCTCCCGGATCTGGGCAATCAGGCACCATAGACTCCCATGTTAGGGAGCGCCGGATTGCCCTGGATCCGGGAGGATCCAATTTGGGCAGATCGTTCGCCCCGGACACAAAAACGTTGCAAGCAACGTTTTTGTGTCTGGGAAAAAAATCCAAATTGTCCCGGATCCTCCCGGACAGATGAAAACCGGATGGTACATAGCTGCCATCCGGGCTCATAGGGCTGCATTAGGACAAAATCGGGTCCGGGCCTGTCAGGTTCACCCCAGGCAGCCCCAGACCTGATTGTACCGTGGTGTGAAGCTGGCCTATGGTGTAAGAAGGAAAAATACAGGAAATGTTTGTGCCTACTGCTATGGGATTGTACAATAACTACCTAAGTGTGAAATGTGACATGTTGGGACAGACTGCCATGAAATAAGGGTGAGGTATGACATATTATATAATAGTCAATACTAGAAAACTCCTCTTAGGACACTACTATCCTGAGGAAGGAGTTGGGACTAACTCCGAAACGCGTCGGAAATAAACACTATAGTGATGAACACCGTCTGATCTTTCTGGTCTATGCAGCGCAGGTCCATATACATCGTCCACCTTCTGCAATTTTGTAATAGGGCAAGGTTGGGACGTTTGCTTAGGGCCATGTTCCAGTTCGGGAGCCCCCTCATTGTGAAGTACAGGACATAGAGAATTTCAGTCTTCTCTTTTTAGAGCCTAATATGTTTAGGAGCTGATCCCTACACTTAGAGGACAACTGATCAGGGGCCCCTCTGGGTGCAAAGGAGGACCCCCATCCTGATGACCTGAAGACCAAGGGTGGGAGGTGTGCGGCGGCGGCAGGACTGCTGATTGGAGAGGGGAGTATTATTCTTTTTCACCTACATTCATTATGTTCAGAGCGTAATGAGCATCCTTTCTTTCGAGACTTTCTTGGCCAAATTTGATCAATCACTGAACTAAACACATAGTTGGAGCACGTCACTATCTAAGATTAGGTATTTTTTGTTTCCAAATTGTCAGCTGAAGTAATGTTATAACGTTCACACTGATGTCGGATAGATCAAAGTCCTTTTTTTCAGTCCTACAAATAATCACAAGATTACTTGCATTCTCCACTGGTTAAACATTCGGGGTAAAGTCAATACCAGTCATCTTTAGGTCCATTGTCCAGAACCATGGAGGAAAACTCATCACAAACCATTGTGTTTCCAAACACAATACCAGACGTGATAAAGAGTGTAGATTACAGGTAATCCATCACCAAACACAGACGGCATAAAGCCTAATCTGAGAGGAGACATTACACACTTCATCACTCACAGAGTTTATCAGCCATTATCAATCGCAAGCAAACTACATATATACTCAGTCATGGCCGAAAGTGTTGGGGCCCTTGAAATTGTTCCAAAAACTGAAGTATTTCTCCCAAAAATTATTACAATTACACACGTTTTGTTATGCACATGTTTAATTTGTGTATATTGGAACAACACTTGAAATGCACCTCTCCTCCCTTCCAGCATGATCACACCTCACCACTTGTGCCCTCGACCCTCTCCCCTCCCATCTCATCCCTAACCTCACCACTGTCCTTATCTCCACCCTAACCCATCTCTTTAACATATCACTTTCCACCAGTGTCTTTCCCTCATCCTTCAAACATGCCCTCATCACACCCATCCTCAAAAAACCCTCCCTCGACCCCGCAACAGTCACCAACTATCGTCCCATATCTCTCCTCCCCTTTGCCACAAAATTGCTTGAGCAACATGTCTACTCCGACCGGTTGCAATCCGGCTTCCGAGCCCACCACTCCACCGAAACAGCCCTAACCAAAGTCACCAACAACCTACTGACCTCCAACAGCAAGCAACACTACTCCATCCTTCTCCTCCTC
Source organism: Allobates femoralis (assembly GCA_033576535.1). Taxonomy (NCBI): domain Eukaryota; kingdom Metazoa; phylum Chordata; class Amphibia; order Anura; family Aromobatidae; genus Allobates; species Allobates femoralis. The sequence goes on along the minus strand of JARQOC010000004.1, from coordinate 70,894,971 downwards.
GACCTCTCTGCTGCCTTTGACACAGTCGACTACTCCCTCCTGCTTCAAATTCTAGAATCCCTTGGCATCACTGACCTGGCCCTCTCCTGGATCTCCTCGTACCTATCAGACCGGACATTCAGAGTCACCCACTCCCACACCTCCTCCTTACCCTACCCCCCTATCTGTTGGAGTTCCCCAAGGCTCAGTCCTGGGACCCTTACTCTTCTCCATCTACACCCTCGGCCTAGGCCAACTCATCGAGTCCCATGGCCTCCAATACCACCTCTACGCCGATGGCACCCAGCTCTACCTCTCCGGCCCTGACATCACCTCCCTGCTATTCAAAATCCCACACTGCCTGTCCGCCATCTCATCCTTCTTCTCCGCTCGTTTCCTCAAACTCAGCATAAATAAAACCGAGTTCATTGTCTTCCCCCCCCAAGTTGCTCTTCCCCCCCTATCGACCTAACCATCACTGTCAATGACTACACACCCTCACCTGTCCCCCACGCCAAGTGCCTTGGTGTAATCCTCGACTCTGCCCTCTCCTTCAAGCCACACATCCAGGCCCTTGCCACCTCCAGCTTAAAAACATCTCACAGATTTGCTCATTCCTTGACCATGACACTGCCAAAACGCTTGTCCACGCCCTCATTATCTCCCGCCTTGACTACTGTAACCTCCTGTTCACCGGCCTCCCCGCTTCATCCCTTGCACCCCTCCGAACCATCCTCAATTCCGCTGTCTGACTCATCCACCTGTCGCCCCATTACTCCCCCATTTCCCCCCTCTGCCAAGCCCTCCACTGGCTCCCTACTTCCCAAAGACCTCGGTTCAAAACCCTAACCCTGACATACAAGGCCATCCACAACCTGTCCCCTTCATACATCTCCGATTTGGCCTCACGATACCACCCCTCACGCAATCTGCGCTCCTCTCAAGAACTCCTTCTCTTCTCCCCCCGAATCTCCACCTCCCACAACCGCATACAAGACTTCTCTCGTGCATCCACCATACTCTGGAACTCTCTTCCACACCACATCAGACACTCCCCTACCCTGGGAACCTTTAAGAAAAACCTGAAGACCCACCTCTTCCTTCAAGCCTATAACCCACACTGAGACCTTATCTGCTGCACCTTCTCACCTCTCCCCCTCCTACTGTCTCCCACCCATCCCCTATAGACTGTGAGCCCTTGTGGACAGGATCTCTGCCCTAATGTACCTGTATGATTTATTCGTCGTTATTTATGTTCTCGTCCTTGTTCTGCCCTTACACATGTAAAGCGCCATGGAACCAATGGCGCTATATAATTTAAATAATAATAATAACACTTGAGAAATAAAGGCGAATTGGACATAATTTCACACTAAACCCCAACATGGGCTTCACCAAATTGTAGGCAGCTTTCAGAAAATGAGGGTAAACAACTTTGTTTCCAGGATGTGATGCTCGTTCACACTCACCTGTGGCAGTAACAGGTGTGGGCAATATGAAAATCACATCTGAAACCAGATAAAAAGGAGAGAAGTTGCCTCAATCTTTGCATTGTGTGACTGTGTGTGCTACACAAAGCAAGAAGACTACAAAGAGGAGAAGAACTGTCTGAGGACTTGAGAACCAAAATTGTTAAAAAAATATCAATAATCTCAAGGATACAAGTCCATCTCCAGAGACCTTGATGTTCCTTTGTCCACAGTGTGTAACATATTCAAGACGTTTACAACCCATGGAACGGTATCTAATCTCCCTGGACATGGATGGTGTTGCACCCCCAGGCTATGGGGTTGTCGTGACCCGGTCCCGTGGCCTGGGATCAGTCCAAAAAGGGGTTATTTACAAGGGATATGTCGTGACGCCACCTGGGGTATGTGGTTAATAGAACCACCGCTGCCATATTCCAGCTGGGGAAGATGACTTGGGGCAGCGTGGATGGTAAGCCTTCCTTGGGTAGGGCTGAGGGTCCCCAGGGCAGGTGTAGATGTAATGGATGGGCCTGATGAGGGATTTTACTGGGTGTAGTGCACTTCAAAGCTGCAGCTCTCCAGCCAATGTGCAGGGATGACAGTCTGTGGCTCCTCAGGCAGGAACTTTACTGTGACGCTGGAAGGAAACAGTCTCAAGCAGGGATGAGCTTACTAGGTACTTTACTTGGTCTTTCAACAGCAGTTTACACAGTTACAATTCTTTAGTCACACTTAAACACTTCAGCACTTCTCCAGGTTACTCAGACTGTGCATCTCAGGGGGCTCCTCTGCGTTGCTCCCTCTAAGCCCTGTTAGTCTCTCCTTTAGTACCTCACCCACAGGTTCAGTCTGGTTGTTGCGGGCTTTTGGGTGAATGTTTCCCTCTCAGTCAGGGTCACCAGTCCTAGTATGACAACTGTGTTCTTAGACCGTGGTAGAAAGTTAGGCTGCAAGTCATAAAGCACCTGCCCCACACTGGTGTGTCCTGTGCCCCTGGTCACTTTTACAGAGCCGGCTCTCTGGCTGTAGCGGCCTAGCCTCCAGTGTCCCAGGTATAGCTGTGGCATCACCAGGCTCCCTCTGTCAGTCACTGTTTCAGCTCAGGGTTCCTCCGGTCAGCTAAGATGTGTGCGGCTGCCGGACCCTTGTCCTCCCACCTTCCTTTAGCTGTGGGGTCTCTGCTTGCAGCTGTAGTCTCCTTCTCCTCCGGCTATGGAGCGAGCTTTCTCTCCTAGGGTCTGTGAGGCATCCTCCAGGGAACCACTCCTTCTGGGAATAACTAACTGCCACTTTGTGTTCTTCTTCTGACTTCTCCTCCTCGAACTGTGTGTTCCCGGGTTTTTATTGTTGGTTTCTCCACCCACTTTGTCAATGTTACTCTACGCTCCACCCACTACTCTTAACACCTGCCACCCCTTGCCCAACCTAGATTCCTAGGTGTAGGCTTGGCGTGTGCATCTGTGTGGGTGTTTTGTCAACCGTCTTGCCTTACCTGGCTGCACTTCCCTTTGTGGCCACCTGGTCGCAGGGGCGCCACAATGGCAGAGAAAAAAATGCTGAAAGGTTATAACACAGGATAGTATGGATGGTGGATAAGCCCCAATCAATTTCCAGAGAAATTCAGACTGTGCTGCAGAGTCAGGCTGTATCTGAGTCAGCGCATGTGAATGAAATGAAACACTATGGAGGAGACCCTGGAGGACCCCACTACTGACACAGAGACCTAAACAAATCAGTTTTCCAAAATATAAGTAAGGCAAATTCCTTCTGGGAAAGTGTCTTGTGGACAGATGAAACAAGACAGAGCTTTTTGGTAAATCACATCATTCTAATGTTTATTGAAAATATACTGAGGCTACAAAGCAAAGAGCACAGGACCTACAGTCACATATGGGGGAGGTCAAAGATGTTTGGGTTTGTGTTGCTGCCTTTGGCACTGGGCGCTTTGACTGTGTGCAAGACATCATGAAATTTGAATATACCAAAGGATTTTGGGTGGCGATGTAGTACCCAGTGTCAGAAAGCTGGGTGTGCGTCCTAGGTCATGGGTCTCCAGCAGGACAATGACCCCAAACATTAACAAGCCCCAGAAATGGAGGAAACAAAGCACTGGAGAGTTCTGAAATGTCAGGAATGAGTCCAGATCTAAATCCCATTGATCACCTGTGGAAAGATCTGAAAATTGTTGTTGGGAGGAGCCTCAAATATGAGAGACCTGGAGCAGATTAGAAAGAAGAGGCTGAAACTCCAGGTGAGAAGAAGAGGTAATAAGTCGTTCTAGGAATAAAAACATTGGTGAATCTGCAAGTGAAAAATAGGTACTCTGACATCTAAGGCTACTTTCACATTAGCGTTCCCCTCCGCAGCGTTCTGCAGAGGGTAGCCGCAATGTAAACGCAGCACCGCAGGTCCCTATCTTTAGAATGGGAGCGCACGGTGCTGCGCTTGACTGCGCATGACCGTGCGCATCCATTCACTCCCATATGTGATCTGTGCGCAGGCAGATGCCGCGCACAAATCACCCAGTCTCGGCCGCACAAGAAATGCAACATGTTGCATTTCTTGTGCGGACGAGGCTGGGTGATTTGTGCGCGGGCATCCGCCTGCGCACAGATCACATATGGGAGTGAATGGATGCGCACGGTCATGCGCAGTCAAGCGCAGCACCGTGCGCTCCCATTCTAAAGATAGGGACCTGCAGTGCTGCGCGTACATTGCGGCTCCCCTCCGCAGAACGCTGCGGAGGGGAACACTAATGTGAAAGCACCCTAAGATGTAGTGTGCACATACCCTAGGATATTAGCCGCTATCGGAGAAATCATTGTTCTCCTGTGTACACATTGCATTCGTGTGTGAAAGTATTTAGGTGAGTTAGCTGCCGACAGTTTCTGGTCAAACAATGTTTCTATTTCAAGTTTATGGGTGGTTTCACTTTCTGCTACACTTGTGATCTCTGTTTACAAATTGCACTTTATTTACATAAAAAATCCCTGAGCTTTACTGATTCTGATGCTTTTTTCAGTTTTATGCTTAGTCGCTCCATTGCAGAGATATTCACGTTTGTTGTTTTTGGAGCGCAGTATGAGAAATCTCTGCATTCCGTCCAACCGGCCATTTCATTAGAGATTTAGTTATGGGAGGCATGAACTAACAATCTCAGATGCTGCCAAGGTGTCATTGGCAGCTTCTGGGAGGGAAGGTTGAAATTCTCAACCGCAGAGAAGACTGAGAAATGCACGGTTGGACTGCAGTCAGAGATTTCACATATTGCACTCCTAAAACAACAAATGTGAATATCTCTGTAAGGGAGCAATACAGCGTAAAACTGAAAAAAGCATCAGAATTAGTAGAGCTCAGGGATTTTTATCCAATTAAAGTGCAGTTTGTAATAAGAGAAGATCACAACTGATCTGAACACAGATCTGAAGAAATGGCTTTAGTTTTTAGGATGATGAACATATTTACCTGATGTCATATGAATAAGACTGGAAATATAAAGTGAGATGTTTAGGAATGTGTTCACAATTGGAATGAGTCTTTCTTTGATCACAGAGCCAAGGACAGTATGTACCACAGCCTTGTGTACGGCACCATCCTGGAGATGCAGGCGATGATGACATTCGAACAAGATGACATCATCAACGCAGGACATATGATGAAACAGGCGCAGGACATCTGCCAGAGGTAACATCTGCTGATCTATGGGCGAGCTTCAAGTTACAGTACCCATACAGAAATGGGCAGGAAATTACTGAAATAATCCGTTTTAATTACTGGAAAGGCTTTAGAGTAATTTATAAGTAGTCGGTGGCCGGGTGTAAAATAAACTCCTGACACTGGGAAGTGGACATACATTCCTGTGCCGTCATCAGAGGAGCCTCATGTCATATTGTCTCTTCAGGTTTCGGAAGAAAACATCCCTCATTAATAAATCTGGAGCGGAAACCTTTACAGAAGGTGAGTCTATTGTCTAGGCTGGGTTCAATTGTAACAAACTCTCAGCTGTGATGAGTGTAAGCACTGAACATGTTAATTAGCCATTTCTATTTACTGACTGAAAGTAAAAAGGAGGCCACTGGGGACGACACTGACATGGGGAAGCCGCCGCGGGTCACACTGATATTGGGAGGCCGCCACGGGAGACACTGATATGGAGAGACACTGATATAGGGAGACACTGATATGGAGAGGCCACCGCGGGTTACACTGATATAAGGAGACACTGATATAGGGAGGCCGCCGTGGGAGACACAGATATGGAGAGGCTGCCATGGGTTACATTGATATGGAGAGGCCGCAGTGGGTTACAATGATGTGGGGAGGCCGCCGTGGGTTACACTGATATGGGGAGGCCGCCGCGGGTCACACTGATATAGAAAGGCCGCCGCGGGTTACACTGATATAGAAAGGCCGCCGTGGGTTACACTGATATGGGGAGGCCGCCGCGGGTCACACTGATATAGAAAGGCCGCCGCGGGTTACACTGATATAGAAAGGCCGCCTCGGGTTACACTGATATAGGGAGACACTGATATAGGGAGGCCGCCGTGGGAGACACAGATATGAAGAGGCCACCACAGGTGACACTGATATAGGGAGGCCACAGAGGGAGACACTGATATGGAGAGGCTGCCACGGGTTACATTGATATGGAGAGGCCGCAGTGGGTTACAATGATGTGGGGAGGCCGCCGTGGGTTACACTGATATGGGGAGGCTGCCGCGGGTGACACTGATATGGGGACGCCGCCGCAGGTGACATTGATATGGGGAGGCCACCCTGGGTGATACAACAGCTCTTTTACATATTAAGAGAAATTTAGATTTTTCTGGATTAAGATATCAAATATCAATTTATCATATTCAGCTTCCTATGACCTACATGTCCATATAGACGACTTACGAAGGTTAATTCTGCTGACAGATCCCCTTTAAGTCTTGGCCTCTGGCTGGGATCATACACCTGAGCTCGTAGACCATGACTGGCAGCGCTACTGTGTGCTCTATTGCCAGTAGTGTATGGTGATGGCTATGCGGCCTGGTGGGGAGCGAAGCAGTCATACTGGTTACATTGAAGTTTTTCTCTTTGCAGTTGAGGCACACGCAGAGGTTTGCTTCGCTGAGTGTTTGCTACAACGGGCAGCTCTGATCTTCTTGCAGGTACGTCTGTCAGATTAATCTATCTATAAACTTCAAAGCTTCATAGAACAATGAGCCAGACTCCAACCCAGGACTGCCATAAAAATGTCACATCATGAGAGGCCTGGAATATAAAATCTTAACATAAAAAGCACAAAAATTCTATAGTGCTTACGTGATGAAAACCTCCTAATGTACTTCTTCTGGGTTCTACAATATAACTACGGCCCCTATATGCAAGAATATACCAATAACTACTATAATACTGCCCCCTGTATGCAAGAATATACCATAACTACTATAATACTGCCCCTATATGCAAGAATATACCATAACTACTATAATACTGCCCCCTGTATGCAAGAATATACCATAACTACTATAATACTGACCGCAATGTACAAGAATATAACTACTATAATACTGCCTCCTATATACAAGAATATAACTACTATAATACTGCCTCCTATATACAAGAATATAACTACTATAATACTGCCCCCTATATACAAGAATATAACTACTATAATACTGCCCCTATGTACAAGAATATTACTACTATAATACTTCCCCTATGTACAAGAATATAACACTATATACTGCCTCAGTGTACAGATATACACCTGTATACAACTGCTCTTTTACAAGTATAAAATACTTTAATATTCTGCTCTGGTACAAGAATATAAATATCAATTACTGCTCCTATATACAGATATAACTATAACTACATGTCCATATGAGATTACAAGTTAATTGACTACAGATACCTATAATACTGGCTCTCTGTGTACAGATATAACTACTACTAAATACTGCAGCTCTATGTACATCATATTAACCATATATGTATGGCTATGCCCGTATGTACAAGAATATTTAACATTACTTTATTACTGCTTCTGAGTACACAGAATTTATACTACTATTTGCTAAACAGCTGATCTTCTGCATGGTAAGTTGTCAGATTAACTACTATAATACTGCAGCTTATGTAACAATGACAACTAAAGACTACTATAATACTGCACATCTATATACAAGAATATAAATCTTAATATAAAATGCCCTACATAAAAATTTAACTTACTGATGAAATACTGCCTCCGATGTACACATGAGGTTTAACTAATATAATACTGCTCCTATTGTACAAGAATACATAACTACTATATAATATCTGATAAATATAACTCCAAACTTGATTAATACACCTTGTGCAAATTGACATATTATTACAATATTTTCCCTGTGTATAGCTTTTTATGTATTGTCCATTAACTATAATTTGCTTCCATGTACAAGAATATAACTACTATAATACTGCTCCTATGTACAAGAATATAACTACTATAATACTGCCTCCTATGTACAAGAATATAACTACTATAATACTGCCTCCTATATACAAGAATATAACTACTATAATACTGCTCCTATTGTACAAGAATATTACTACTATAATACTTGCCCCTATGTACAAGAATAAACTACTATAATACTGCCTCCTATGTACAAGAATATAACTACTATAATACTGCTCCTATGGACAAGAATATAACTACTATAATACTGCCCCTATGGACAAGAATATAACTACTATAATACTGCTCCCTATGACAAGAATATAACTACTATAATACTGCCCTATGTACAAGAATATAACTACTATAATACTGCTCCTATGTACAAGAATATAACTACTATAATACTGCTCTTATGTACAAGAATATAACTACTATAATACTGCCCCTATGTACAAGAATATAACTACTATAATACTGCTCCTATGTACAAGAATATAACTACTATAATACTGCTCCTATGTACAAGAATATAACTACTATAATACTGCTCCTATGTACAAGAATATAACTACTATAATACTGCCTCCTATGTACAAGAATATAACTACTATAATACTGCCTCCTATATACAAGAATATAACTACTATAATACTGCTCCTATGTACAAGAATATAACTACTATAATACTGCCCCTATGACAAGAATATAACTACTATAATACTGCTCCTATATACAAGAATATAACTACTATATAATATGCCTATGGACAAGAATATAACTACTATAAATACTGCCCTATGGACAAGAATATAACTACTATAATACTGCCCTATGACAAGAATATAACTACTATAATACTGCCCCTATGTACAAGAATATAACTACTATAATACTGCTATGTACAAGAATATAACTACTATAATACTGCTCCTTATGTACAAGAATATAACTACTATAATACTGCCCCTATGTACAAGAATATAACTACTATAATACTGCTCCTATGTACAAGAATATAACTACTATAATACTGCTCCTATGTACAAGAATATAACTACTATAATACTGCCCCTATGTACAAGAATATAACTACTATAATACTGCCCTATGTACAAGAATATAACTACTATAATACTGCCCCTATGTACAAGAATATAACTACTATAATACTGCCCTATGTACAAGAATATAACTACTATAATACTGCCTATTATACAAGAATATAACTACTATAATACTGCCCCTATGTACAAGAATATAACTACTATAATACTGTCCCCCATGTACAATAATATAACTACTATAATACTGCCCCTATGTACAAGAATATAACTACTATAATACTGCTCCTATGTACAAGAATATAACTACTATAATACTGCCCCTATATACAAGAATATAACTACTATAATACTGCCCCTATATACAAGAATATAACTACTATAATACTGCCCCTATGTACAAGAATATAACTACTATAATACTGCCCCTATGTACAAGAATATAACTACTATAATACTGCTCCTATGTACATGAATATAACTACTATAATAATACTATAATATAACTCCAAATGTTGGAGTTAAAACTTGTGCAATTGCACATATTATTGCAAGTTTTTTCCTGGTGGTACTAGCTTTTTTTGTTTGTTTTTACTATAATGTTGCTTCCATGTACAAGAATATAACTACTATAATACTGCCTCCTATATACAAGAATATAACTACTATAATACTGCCTCCTATATACAAGAATATAACTACTATAATACTGCCCCTATATACAAGAATATAACTACATTAATACTGCCCCCTATGTACAAGAATATAACTACTATAATACTGCTCCTACGTACAAGAATATAACCACTATAACACTGCCCCTATATACAAGAATATAACTACTATAATACTGCCCCCTATGTACAAGAATATAACTACTATAATACTGCTCCTATGTACAAGAATATAACTACTATAATACTGCCCCTATGTACAAGAATATAACTACTATAATACTGCTCTTATGTGCAGAGATATATCGGATGTAAATGTAAATCTATATGTCTGTTTCTTTATGCAGGATGAGAATTTGATCAATTTTATTAAAGGTGGGATGAAGATTCGTAACAGTTACGTCATCTACAGGTGAGATCTGTGTGTGACCTGGACAATGACAGGAGCAGGACAGTGTCCATTGGTTAAGAACTACAACTCCCAGCATGCCCTGATAGTCTGATTACAATATGTTTTTATTTCCAGAGATCTGAATAACTTTGTACAGTCCAATGGCTTCCAGAAGGGAGAGTCACACGTTCATCTCCAGGGCGGCATCTCGCTGGGTATAGGCGCTTTTAATTTGGTGAGCATTGTCCCTGCAGTATACAATGTATTCTCTACCGCATGTATGGCCCAATAATCCGGAATCTGTTAGATCACACTCCGTGTGCTCGGTCTCGTGGTTTCTCCTTCTTGCATTGTTTATTTTATGTCCTCATTGTACTTTTCCACCTTCTTTTGCTGCCAGAGGAGCTTTATCCGGAGGTAAGTGGATGTTTATATCCTACATTATAATTGACTGTTGGTAGAGAGGTGAACGGGATGGTGCACCCACCAGTCCCGAAATGCTTCTTACTTATTAACCCTTCACCATGAAAGCACGGTATTCAGAGAGTGAAAGGAACCGCCCTGTGTTTGCGTGGGTTTCCTCCGGGTGCTCTGGTTTCCTCCCCCACTACAAAGACACATACCGATTGGATGATTAGATTGTGAGCCCCAATGAGGACAGTGTTACAAATCTATGTAAAGCGATATGGTATTAATAGCGCTACATAAATGAATAAATATGAATATATTATTATAATATAAAGGCAGTAACTCTCTATATACCTCAGTGTGGTTTCCTGTAAGGACAGACCTGCGGGGTGAAGAACGTATCTCAGGAGATTTCTTCAGGGCATCAGGAGGGAGATGAGATTCGGAGTAGCCTCCAGTGGCGATTCAGGATGTTTCTTCCCTACGGTCAGGCTGCAAGGAGGCCATCTTGGTGCTGGCGGGCCATTTCTGGGTTCAGCATGCTGATGCTGGCCCATAGAGTTGGGTGATTCCATATTCATAATGTGTGTCTGATAATTATGATCATACACACCTGGAGGAGTCCTTCCCTCTTTCCCCCCCGAGGATTATAAAATACTGCAACCACCGGTCGTTATTGATAGCAGATGTGCGGCTACAGGGTGCAGCATGGACGAGCCTACAATGTCTAGTGGTAATGCAAATGAGCCAAAGCCTCCTAGCATAGACGTTTCCAATGCGTTCGATTGGGTGAGTAACTCCATTTTTCGTGGTATATGGTATCACACTGACTGGCTGTCATTCGTGTCTATAGCAGTGGTTCTTAACCTTGTTTGAGGTACCCAACCCACCAGTTTCATATGCTCATTCACCGAACCCTTCTGTAGTGATAAATATACATGCAGCCATTGGGAGTGTGTGACCTCCGTAGTGGAGGCTCCGCCGAAACCCTGACACCGACACACCATACCCCTGGGGTTCGATCGAACCCCGGTTAAGAAATACTGGTCTATAGGATAGGCCTAATCTCTAAAACCAAGAATAAGGAATGTGCTTTATGTAATGAAAACCTGCCCCGGACATATGCCAAACAGCTTTGTGGTTCCTGCATTGAAAAAGTGGTGAGTGAAGTGTCTCCCTCCTGATTCAAAACATGAGATTGTTGGTCAAAAAAGAAGTTAGAAGGGAATAAGGTCAGACCAGAGCTCCTTCCTCCCTTCCATGAGTCTCTGAGGCTAGTTCTGAGGAGGAGATTAAAACATTGGCGAAATTAGTAGTGATTTTTCAGATTAATTCTCATATGGGAAGTCATGCTTTCCAATAGAAGTCACTGGGAAGTTACCCAAGATTGATAGAGCATCTATGGGAATACAATCCCCTAAAGATCCTATATTCTCAGTGTTCAATGGATTGGAAGAACGCAGACATCGTGTGTTCCCGATCCATAAAAATCTACTTTCCCTCATTCGGAAGGAGTGGAAGAAACCGGACAAAATGGTCTCCGTTCCCAATTCACTTAAGAGAAAAAATCTGTTTGATGAAAATTTATGTGAGATGTTGGAGATATCCCCTAAAATTGGCGGTGGCCAAGATAACCTTGAAGGAGGCATTTCTTTTTGTGACATTTAGGCTCTCTCAGGCATCCTTCAGATAATAAAACTGATACGTTTCTTAGGGCAGCATAAGAAAAGGCAGATAGCTCTCTTAAATTCAGATTATCGGCCATGTGTACCGCAAGGTTCCTGATTAAATGACTACAGGAATTGGATTCTCACATATGTTCTCGGGATCAACTACTAGAGGCTTTTATGTCAGGGGATCGCAGGTTCTTGCTCCCTTTCCTGCGTTCTTTCAAACTCTGCCCATAGAGCCCTCTGGCTTAGGAATTGCTCCTCAGACTTTCAGGCCAAAATGAAGTTGTCTTCTATTCCTCGTCAGGATGGTTATTTATTTGGCTCCTTATTGAATCAAATCATCAAAAAAACAAGACAAAAAAAATGTTTTCCTTACCCTTTTCCCAGGTATAAAAGATCATTTCAAACCTTGGGAATAGAGGGAGAAGGCATCATAGAGCGTACCGGTTGCACCAGGGGAGGAGATAGGAGCTAACACTGGGGATTCTTGTTTAAGCTTAACCCCTGTGGGGGCAGATCTAAGGCACCATGACGCCAGGTTACGGGTGCATGAAAGACTATAATTCTTTACTCTAATTCTTGGTGGGCCCGATGGGTAGTGAGTACTCCTACTCAAGGTCTCAGACTAAGTTCTATTTCCACCCTCCTGAGAAGGTTAGTAGAGACTCAAGTAGGGATAAAAAACACAAGGGACATTGGAACTGGTGGTTCTCAGACTTTGAGAAACAAGAACTTATCAAAGTACTAACGTCAGACATCGGAAAAGGTTTTTAAAGCAGGTTGTTTTTAGTAAAAAAAAGATGGTTCCCACAGAACGATTATAAATTTAGGACCGCTAAATGGCAATTTAAAGACTGAATAGTTCAGGATGGAACTTCTGAGATCTACGGTGAAACTACTGTACCTGAAAGATCTCTCTTACCACATTTTAATTTACCTGGATCATCAAAAGTATCTCAATTGCTGGGAAGATCGGAGGGAATCTCATGTCTTCTCCCTTCTGGGTTTGTCTAGCTCCCCGAGTCTTTACCAAGGTACTCGCAGAGATGGCATCTTACATCAGACGAAAAAGGACATCTTTATAGTTCCCTATGTAGATGATTTCCTAATAGTGGAAAAATCGACAGAGAACTGTTCGAGAGCAGTCAGGTCCTTTCCATCTCTCGGACCTTGGATGGATAAACAAAGACAAATCAAAAATGGAACCTCTTTAGATTACACTTGATCTCAGGACTCATCTGGATTTAGTCCATCTGCAGTGCTTTCTCCCTCATGGGAAAATTCTGAAAACCAGTCAAAAAGCTCTAGGGGTTTCAGAAGTCTAGGAAGTCTCTGTAAGGGAGGCAATGTCTTTCAACTTCATAACAGATGCCTTCACTGGCAAACTAGAGTACAATCCAGCAGGACAGGTTTCCTGGACCAGAAATTCCGTTTGGCAGCAGAGGATCTGGACTCCTTGGTATGGTGGAAGGGACAGGAAGAACCTCTTAAAACCAGTCCCATGGACAGTGAAGAATCTGATTACCACAGGTGTCAATCCTGAAGGAAGGGGATCTCACCTCAGGTTTCTTTCAAGTATAATATGGGGAAAAAACCCAATAGTCATGTCCGAGAACAGTGCATCCATGACTTTCATACATCGTCAAGGGGAGACCAGGTCCTGTCCACTTATGACTGAGGTGGTAAAAATCTTCTTGTTGCCAGAATTAGATTTTTTATGCTTGGTTTTTAAGGTGTAGGGATAATACTATAGCCAACTTCCTAAATTGCTGTAGGCACAGTCAAGAGAATTAACTTTGAAGCGGGAAGTTTATAGTCAGATTTGTGCCCTTTGGGGACATCCAGAAATATTTATTTACTACCAGGAAGAGTCACCAGGTGGAAAAAAAATGTTTCCCTAAAACCAGGGAATTTCCAAATTGAGTAGATGCCCTTCTCTTCTACCAAAGGGGGATTTTCACCTAGTCTTTACCATCTATACCATCCCACCCTTTCCTCTAACCCCTATGGCGGTGAAGAAAATATGCAAGGTATATGGCCCACGTCATACTGGTTGCTATTTTTTTGCCGAAAAGAGCTTAGTTTACCCTGCATGAAATTTGTCATTTTGGAACTTTGGATACTTCTCGATGTTTCCATTATCATCCTATCCCAGGGTCTGGTTCTCCACCCTCAGCTCTACAACCTACACCTGATGGTGAGAACTTGAAGGATTGTTACCGGCCAGGAGATTCTCATGTAACTTAGTAGAAAGGGGGTTACATCCCATAAATGTGCTATTATGGTGTCTGTACAACCCCCCCTTCCACCTCGCCACGCAAAATCCCCTCCCCCCACCCCGTGCCGAGCGGTGTCTGTACGTCCACCAGCACATAACATTGTCCGTAATATGACCCCCTCTCGCACCAAGCGGTGTCCTTAGACCCCCACGCGCCGAGCAGCATTTGTACAACCCCCCCCCCACTGAGCAGCGTTCGTATCTTTCACATGTACTAGGAAATAGTTCTTACATCTTTTTTGTGATAGGCAAAAATCACCAGTTGAGTAGGTCTCACTCCTAGGTGGGTTAGGATGTGTGGCGCTCCGCCAAGCAGGCATCACAGTGGGGTACTGCACCCGTAAAAGAGGTGCAGATGCTCCAGCCGCAGGTGGATTCTAGGATGGTGGGAGGAGCCCGTTAACCAGCACTCCCACATTAGACTACACGGTGGGAGGTTACCCGGGAGGGAATAAAACCACCTCTAGGGTGAACTAGGAGGTCTTTGAACCTTGGGTCTTGTGCCCTTGGATCTTTGCCTCTGAGTTAGGGGCCTGCTGGGTCACTCGGCTGAGGGACCAGGAGAGATGGAAGAAGGAGAGAGGAGTAAAGGCAGAAAGCTTCTCCAGGCGCAGACAGACTAAGGGAAAAGGAACTTGAGGAAGTTTATCTCAGATCGTTTAGCGGGCACTGGAGCCCGCACTGTGGGATACTTTAGGACCACAGAGAATCAGGAGTCCCGTGGAGTCTACAATTCTCCTGGGCACCTGAGCAGACCAAAGGAGGGAACCAGGCACCGCTGAAGGAGCAGGCAGCGTCCCAGCAGAGGGTTACCCGACGGCGGCAAGGGTGAGAGAAGGAAGGAGGTCAAGTGGACTTCAAGTCACCGGGCTTCATACCACACTGGAAAGCAGGAAAGGAACAGACGGGGTGAGAGCACGAAGGCACACGCTAAGGGTTCTATCATACCACCTGGGATCTACTTGCAGCCACCCGTGGATGCCTGTTCTTGTAACATCTGAACACTGAACTGTAAACTGTAACCGATGCTGCAAAAAGTTTCCAGTAAAGTACTCGGAGAGAAGTGACTTTGACTCTGCTGCATTTCCTTGTGAATGAACGTGTTACCCTACAGGAACGCTGCCCCGGAGGTCCAGTCCTACCTGTGGAGGACTTTACCACCCTAGCCGCACTACCATCTACCTCCGGCGGACTGTGGCGGTGCTGGTGGCAACTCACCAGAAACTACAGGTGGCGTCACGACAAACTGTACATAATCCCCTGTAAATATTAACCCTTTTTTTGGAAGATAGGCCCAGGACACGGGGTCAGGCGTGGCCACGACTCCCCATGACAACAGGAGTGTTAACCACTTGCAGCCGGGCACCCGAGTACCCCAAAGCCTGGGCCCAACAGATGGCTATAGCTTTGGCCTACTCTGCTTTGGGTCACGATCCTCCTCTGAATATTAGGGTACCGTCACACTTGGCGATGCTCCAGCGATCCCGACAACGATACAACCTGGTAAGGATCGCTGAAGCGTAGCTACGTGGTCGCTGGTGAGCTGTTAAACAGATCTCACCAGCATGCAGCAACAATACAGTGGTTGCTGGTACCCTGTCACTCTCGGGCATAGTATTGAGGTCGTTGGTCGTTGTCTCCGTCAAACACACAGATGCATGCTGCCCAGCGGTGCCCAACGATTGAAATATGGTCCAGGCCATTCTGACACGACCAGCGATTTCACAGCAGGAGCTTGGTCGCTGCTACGTGTCTAACATAGCGAGATAGCTGCTGAGGTTGTTGTTACATCACAAAACTTGTGACTCAGCAGCGATCTTGCTAGATGCCCCGTTACACGGCACAATATCCTTAACGATATCTCTGAAACTTCACGGGTTTGGAGTTGTTTGAACGACATCGTTAGGACATCGTTGCGTGTGAAACCAAGGTTTGAGTACGATAAATCGTTTAATTGTTGATCACAGATTGAGCACATGTTCTCTAATCAGATGATCCACGATCAGCCAACCTGCTGCATCGTTGTGTGTGACACAGCGATAACGATGTTGTTCACGACTTCACCTATTCACATCAGTGAACAAGTATCGTTCGCTGGTTGTGTGAATGATAGCTGCTCGCTACATCATTGGTGCGTCGCCCACAATATCTATGCGTTTGGCATCTCACCAACGATGTCAAAACGATGTGCTAACGACCGCAGCGTCCCACGAGAACGTTGGTGATATCGTTTCAATGTTGTGCTGCGTAACGGTACCTTTAGTGTGACGGGGGCTTAAGATCTCATTTTTAAAGAGCCATGGCCCCCACCTAGGCAAGAGAGCTAATGCTTCCATTGATCAGATTAGTAGGGCAGCAGTCTGGTGGTCCCCTGCAACCTTCTCTATACACTACAGGTTGTATCTGGAGCTCTGACCTTTCCTTTGGAAGAAGAAAGGTTCTTATTTTGGTGGCCCCTCTCTAGGGATTCTTTTTATTTTAACTCTTTGTATACAGTGCTGTCATGCCATTATAGTACCAGGTTTTACTACCAAGGAAAAAGGGTTCGGTATTTGTTTTTTCCGTTTACTCCTTTTTTGTGAACCTTGCGGCAGTTTTCCCTCCACTGTTTTTTTTTTTTATAATTCTTATATTTGAGAATATATGAGTATAAACAGAAAAATCAGAGCAAGCCCTCAAATATCACCAGTTCCATGTAGTGATACAAGTCTGTCGGGCTCATAAGAACAGTACAGCACCATCATAATATGGAGAATTAAGAAATTGAGAAATAGGTCCTTAGCAGTCCAGCAACAATGGCCAAGGGAGGAGCAGAAAGAAAAGGCGAGGGGGGAAGGTGGAGACCAATCGACTTGGAGAGTGAGGAAGGATGGGAGTAGGAGGGGGGGAGGAGAATCCAGGGTAGGGCATCCCACCCCAGACCCGCTACGACAGGCAGCCCACTCAAATTGGAAGATGATCCGAGGCAACCCACCACCAAGCAGAGAGCGATACCGCTCAGTTTGTTGGAATTCCATCCAGACCAACCAAGTAGAACCAAAATTAGTCTGGGAATATCGTAGAGAAGATGTCAGATCCTCCATATACATCAGTTCATTGACCCGTCTCATCCAGTGGGAGGGGTGTTTTTCCCCCACAAGACCGGGATACAAGATCTGGCAGCTATTAGAAATTTGAACAGAGAGTTCTTATATATCTTCACAGGGATCTCACAGTGATGCAAGAGTATCAAAGCTAGTGATAAGGGTAGTTTAATATCAGAGACCAGTTATATCACATTCTCCACTGCAGACCAGAAAGGTCGTATAACTTCACAATCCCTACAGATATGCGTGAATCAGCACTTTATACCTGTCCCCGGGAACATTGCATTGAGCTTGACCGGTGTTCTGTACCACCTTGAGAGCAATTTGTAATTGGCCTCTTGGAACTTTGAACTAATGGAGGTACTGTGAGTAAGTTGGAATATTCTCGCAATCTGGTCATCTGTAAAATTAATATTCAATTCAGTTTCCCACTGTGAGATAAAGGCGGGCGGGGTCTGGTCTTCAAGGGAGCTCAGCATAGAATAGAGCCCTCCACTAGTTTTGACAACTCAAAATCAAAAAGTATGGGGCCCTCTCTTTTCATTGGCCGCATAAAAACCACATGGTCTGCCCTTGGTGGTATTTATGCCCATAAGTCTCATATCGCCAGGTCAAGGTGTCCACCTTAGTGTTTTCAGTCTTAAGTGAGAATACTCACATTTTTGATCTCCTCCTGAATTATATCCTGTATTTTACCCCAGAGCTGCATTCATAATTCTGCTGGTTATCATTGGAAGTAGTCAGCAGGCTTGTGTTTGACACTCCTCTATCGGCTTAGCCGAGCTACTATGATGAAGAGGAAAAGTTATCTTCTAGGGTTGATGACAAGATCTGTGCACACACTGAACCACCAGGGTATGTTGAAAGATTTCAGCTCTGAAGCTTGCAAAAAGATGAATGGAGTGGAATCTGGGCTGTAACTGGCACAAGATATACAATGTTGTCTGCTATTTGTGCAGTGGTTGAAGTCGTATTCCTGTACAGGAGCTGCCATGACTGACTTTTCTTTGTTCCCCCCAGACATTGTCCCTTTTCCCTCCACGGATTTTGAAGATTTTGGAGTTTGCCGGCTTCTCTGGAGATAAGGTCTCTATATAATGTTATAAAGCTGTAGGAAAGATATAACTGGGCTGATGGCAACTACACAAAGACATTGTGGCCATATGAAATCTGATGTGTCTCTGGTGAGCTTACCATGTCTGCTTGCTCCTAAGGAATATGGCCTGACCCAGCTCCAAGAAGGGGCCTCATCATACAACCTGCGGTCCCTGCTATGCACCATGCTCCTGCTGTGTTACTACACGTTCCTGAGCTTCGTTCTGGGTGAGTCTTTTCCTCGTGGCCCTGTGGTATGTCATCTTCTGTTATTGTAAATCGTCTGCTGATCACAGGAAATACCATGACAATTTAGTGGACTGTTATACCAGTGCTGCGGGTGTCAAAGCGAAATTCAGTCCCTGAGCCGAAAAATCCTAGTACGACATCGGCCGCAATTTCCTATTCTCTTCTTATCTCTTTCCAATTTAACTTTTTTGAAATTCTAATTGATGTTAGACTCTGAAATAATTCAGATCCAGATTATGTCAAGGACCAGTTCTGACCATCAAATTAACTGCAGATCCTAGATTTGTGTGGCACCCCAGAGTCCGGTTGCTACAAGTGGCATTATCTCCCTCCGGGAGGGTGATGTCCTGCCTGGAAGCATGCAGGGGTCTTCACGTTAGTTAAGCCCACAGCATGCAACACTTTTCCTGGTTCAAGGCCTGAAGGGGGAGCTCTGAACCCGGTTTCTGGGGAGTTTCCCTATAAATTCTGGTCTGGAGGGGAAGTTAGTCAGAAAGTCTGAGAAAGTCTGAGCAGAGGAAAAGAACAGATGTCCTGGAGACTGAAGCAGTGTCGGCTCGTCCCAGGACAGGAGTGAGCATGAGAGGCCCATCGGAGAGGGTCTGAGGAAGTCGAGGAAAGGGCCTGAGGAGTGGAGCCAGTGATGGGCTCACCCCAGAGCAGAGTGCCAAAAACGTACACTGGAGTCTGAGGCTGTGAGGGTACTAACGACCCAGCAGCAAATACCGGAGGACGGGAGATTCCAAGTGTCCTGGCCACACCAAGCACCTGAAGGCAAAGCAGCGCAGTAGAGCCCAGGACCTCAGCCAGAGGAGAGGTGCCAGAAAAGGACTCGAGCTGCCTGCCATGCGGGTGAGAGACTTGTCAGCAGGAACAGAGGGCCGCAGCTTAGGTACAGGCAGCAGCAAGGTCCAACAACGAGGAGCGCAGCAGGGAGGCCTCAGAAATCACCGGATGAGATCCCCAACTTGCTTCCAGGCCGCCTGGAGTCACCGAATCACCTGTTGTCAGTGTCCCGGTCTTCATCTTGAACCAACAGTAGAGGTAAAGGAAACTGAGAACTCAGTGTCCGTCATTTATTCTGCATCCTCAGTCCTGCACCCTAACGGTCTACCAGCGCCATAGACTTTAACGGTTGCCCTGGGGAAACGCTCCACCCGTGGGGAGTGACACCATCACAGCTGTTATACCATCATCCCCAGAGGTCCCGCACCGCAGCAACGGCCATCCATAGCCAAACACCACGGGCGGCTTCATGATTCAATTCCCAAAACCATAATTCCCGAACTGCTTTTTATTGACACTGCCAGGGTCATGAAGCCAGGTCTTGACCCCGTGACTCCCCAGCAGAACTGTTGCCCTGTTCCGAGTGGTCCACAGCCCTGGGGGGGGGCGTGTTACTTGACTGCCAGATTAATTTTTAGACTTTAAGCTTGACCCAAAAACTAATTGTCTCCTGATCTGACTCTGATGAATCGTAGATGTGGACTTGACCCCAGATGGATTGTAGACCTGGTTTTGACACCGATTAATTTCAGAGCCTAGACTTGACCCCAAAATAAATTTCGATTCCACTCCCAAATTATTGCATCCCAGTGAAAGATTTCAAACTCTAAACAAGTCCCCCAAATAAATTCAGACCTAAAATGAACTGCCTACTTAATTCCTAGACTTACACCCCAGAATTATTGCAGATCCTGGAAGTAGCCTCCAGATGTATTGCCGACCGTAGAAGTAACTCCTACATTAATGGAGACCGGAGAAGTAATCTATCAATTTAATTCAGACCGTTTAATTTTAATTAGCCTCTGAAAGTAATTCAGATACTAAACTAAGCCTGAAATTGTTATTTAAAAAATTAAATGGGTTCAGACCCCAAGCGATCACTTCTCCCACAGGTCAACTAAGACAAGCCCTAGAGAGTGGGCACAAGTGTGAAGTGCGACAGTCGCAAGGGCCTGGGTACTCGGACGTTCAGAGGCATCAGTCTTTGGCTCACGGTGGTGACCCCAGAAGCCATGGCCTTGATCAAGCATGCTAAGGGAAAATTTAAAGGAGAAAAGTTTATCGTGACGCCATCTGAGGTGTCTGGTCAGATTGGACCAACGCTGCTTGTGGGGTGGTCCCAAGGGAATAGGTGGTATGGTAGCTTGATGGAACACTCCCCTCAGACGGAGTGGGCCGCTGGGGTGTAGTGATGGTAAGGGATGGATGATGGTGGTTGTAGTGGGTGCAGCGGTGCAGAAAGGCTCAGGAATGAGTAGACAGACAGGGAGCTTGCAGTTCTTACCGGTCCCCTTTACTTGAAGTTCAGTGCAGACACAATCCAGACTGGGTACTGTACTCCAAGATTGCAGCTTGGCCGGCTCAAAAGTAGTCTGGGTCCACCCAGCTGAAACTCAGGGAGAAATATGCCTTCCTTGCTGTCTGTTGCTGACTGACACTTCGCTACTCCTTTCCTTCCTAGTGTCCTAGTTGTTACAAGTCCCAAAGGCAGGTGACTACGGCTCCTGTAAGCGACTGCCTTGCAAGTCCTCTTGACCTTGTACAGTTCCTTCATCTGGGAGAGCCCACCTTAGTGGCCACTGTACTTGAAGCCCAGTGGCCTCCAGTTTCTCGACCAGTCCTAAAGCTATCCTGGCTGCTTATGGGTTGGTACCCCTTTGCAGCTAGTTCCTGTGCCCGGCCATCCAGCTAGCAGCAGATTCGGGTCCTCAGGCCTAAAGATCAGCAGCTGACCCTCTTGCATGGGTCCTGCTCTCTCCCCATCTGCCTGACTTCCCTAGATCTGTCTTTCTCCTCGCCAACTCTCTAACTCACTTTCCCCACCCCGTAGACTAAATCACCCCTCCAGCCAGCAGATGGGATTGCTCTGTCAGTGAACCTCTCCTTGGCCTGGAGCTTGGATAGTGTTGGGTGAGTGTTGGTGGTCTCAGCAGGGCTTTCTTGTTTTACCTGTGATGCCACACCTGTTGAATATGTGTAGTACCACTGTGGCGACCAAACTTCAGGGGCGCCACAGAAGCAGATGGACTATAGTCAAGCAAGACAGCACATCGAGATGGGTCACAATAGCCCCCCAACAGCCATAAATATATTATGCCCCACAGAATCCACGATCAACCAATTGACACTGGGTAAATGTTCAGGAAAGGCCGACCACAGTCTGGAGGCCTTCTGTAGAGTTTGAGTGTCTATGACCAGCTGCCCTCCAAGAACATAATGAGCACAGTCCCAGGGGTCTTCCTCATGTCTTACAGGAATCGGCGAGGAAGATGTCACAGAAGCAGATTCCCTTCTTCAGCCTTATCTTGACCGATATCCAAAGGTGAGGACGGATTTTCTGAGAAAGAATTGTGAGAAATATGGCATATAAAATAATAAGATATTACAGAACGGCCATCAGATACAGGGACATAATATGATCTCTGCCAAGACCCAAACCTTTTATGCCTGACCAAGAGATTTTCAGATCTGAGGGCTTTGTGCGACTACATCCTCCATACCGCCTACTGATACTCCATCAATATTTCTGAATTGAAGCCACGTGGCCCCTGTGGCCTCTCTTCTGCCCAGCAGTTGAAAAGTGAGCTGCTTTTTATTAACAGGAATGTGTCATCAGAACATAACACAGTTTAACTTGATGTTTTTTCTCATTTTATATGTTACAATCTATATTTAAAAACAGTTTACAGTAGCCATTTGGATTTATACTAGCCTCCCACTTTCTGATCCTTACAGAAGACTTTTCCACAGTCTCATTATCATCACTGACATAACTATTACTAATAAGTACATTTATATACAATAGATAACACAAGATTCACAATAGATGATATCACAGCTCACCTCCTCCTCCTGTACAATGACTGATAACACCTCTATATACAGTAGATAACACAGGATCCACCATTCACAATAGGTGATATCACAGCTCACCTCCTCCTCCTGTACAATGACTGATAACACCTCTATATACAGTAGATAACACAGGATTCACCATTCACGATAGGTGATATCACAGCTCACCTCCTCCCTCTGTACAATGACTGATAACACCTCTATATACAGTAGATAACACAGGATCCACCATTCACAATAGGTGATATCACAGCTCACCTCCTCCCTCTGTACAATGACTGATAACACCTCTATATACAGTAGATAACACAGGATCCACCATTCACAATAGGTGATATCACAGCTCTCCTCCTCCTGTACAATGACTGATAACACCTCTATATACAGTAGATAACACAGGATTTACCATTCACAATAGGTGATATTACAGCTCACCTCCTCCTCCTGTAGAATGACTGATAACACCTCTATATACAGTAAATAACACAGGATCCACCATTCACAATAGGTGATATCACAGCTCACCTCCTCCTCCTGTACAATGACTGATAACACCTCTATATACAGTAGATAACACAGGATCCACCATTCACAATAGGTGATATCACAGCTCACCTCCTCCCTCTGTACAATGACTGATAACACCTCTATATACAGTAGATAACACAGGATCCACCATTCACAATAGGTGATATCACAGCTCACCTCCTCCTCCTGTACAATGACTGATAACACCTCTATATACAGTAGATAACACAGGATTTACCATTCACAATAGGTGATATCACAGCTCACCTCCTCCTCCTGTACAATGACTGATAACACCTCTATATACAGTAGATAACACACGATCCACCATTCACAATAGATGATATCACAGCTCACCTTGTCCTGTACAATGACTGATAACACCTCTATATACAGTAAATAACACAGGATCCACCAATCACAATAGATGATATCACAGCTCACTTCCTCCTGTACAATGACTGATAACACCTATATATACAGTAGATAACACAGGATCCACCATTCACAATAGATGATATCACAGCTCACCTCCTCCTGTACAATGACTGATAACACCTATATATACAGTAGATAACACAGGATCCACCATTCACAATAGGTGATATCACAGCTCACCTCCTCCTGTATAATGACTGATAACACCTCTATATACAGTAGATAACACAGGATCCACCATTCACAATAGGTGATATCACAGCTCACCTTCTCCTGTACAATGACTGATAACACCTCTATATACAGTAGATAACACAGGATCCACCATTCACAATAGGTGATATCACAGCTCACCTCCTCCTCCTGTACAATGACTGATAACACCTCTATATACAGTAGATAACACAGGATCCACCATTCACAATAGGTGATATCACAGCTCACCTCCTCCTGTATAATGACTGATAACACCTCTATATACAGTAGATAACACAGGATCCACCATTCACAATAGGCGATACCACAGCTCACCTCCTCCTCCTGTACAATGACTGATAACACCTCTATATACAGTAGATAACACAGGATCCACCATTCACAATAGGTGATACCACAGCTCACCTCCTCCTCCTGTACAATGACCGATAACCTCTATATACAGTAGATAACACAGGATCCATCATTCACAATAGGTGAGATCACAGCTCACCTCCTCCTGTACAATGACTGATAACACCTATATATACAGTAGATAACACAGGATCCACCATTCACAATAGATGATATCACAGCTCACCTCCTCCTGTACAATGACTGATAACACCTATATATACAGTAGATAACACAGGATCCACCATTCACAATAGGTGATATCACAGCTCACCTCCTCCTGTATAATGACTGATAACACCTCTATATACAGTAGATAACACAGGATCCACCATTCACAATAGGTGATATCACAGCTCACCTTCTCCTGTACAATGACTGATAACACCTCTATATACAGTAGATAACACAGGATCCACCATTCACAATAGGTGATATCACAGCTCACCTCCTCCTCCTGTACAATGACTGATAACACCTCTATATACAGTAGATAACACAGGATCCATCATTCACAATAGATGATATCACAGCTCACCTCCTCAACCAAAGGAGTAAACAGGTTCTAAAGGCGATTACTGGTGTTAATATTGTACTACCTGCATTTACAGATTATCGTAACCCAACGAGGACAGAATAGTTTGTGAATGGGTGATGTTTCTTCGCAGACTTGTAGGCCATACAATGCTCCTTGTAGAATGTAACTTCTTTAGAGAGGAAGAGGAGGAGGACAACTGTTGGGTGTAGCGATCCCAAGGCTCAATATTGACCCCTGAACGAGCCTTGCCACATGACTTGGGATAAGGAGCTAAACCAGACAATGCGCTTGCAGACACGTGTTTCGGGTTGTTTGCCCCTCACTCCAGCACAAGGCAGGAGATCTGATTTGGCTGATTAAAAGAAATATTTAATTTCCCAGAGAAGCATTGCCTGGACTATAGCACTCTTTACAGCTCTTTACACATCTGTTTATTAGACCCCCTATCGGAAGTCTCTCACTCAGCCAAGTCGGATCTCCTACTTAGCACTGATGAGAAGTAAATGCCCCAGAACATGTTTGTGGTTTGGCTTCTTTTCCTAAGTCATGTGACAAAGTTCGTTAAAGAGTCGATACTGACTTTTAGGATTGCGACACCCAGAGCGCGTCACCGCTCCCTCTCTGGAGAGGATATTTGCACATTTGATTATTGGGACAACACAAAGATGTAAGGGTACTGTCACACCTGACAACGGCACTGGTGATGTCGGCGGCGACTGGCGGGAGTGCGCATGTTTTTGGCGCCCCGCCAGCGTCACCACCCCCCGTTTACCTGGGGAGACATCTCTGGCGAGGCCCCGGCGAGCTGACAGGCGGCATCGCCGCCGGGGTCTCTCAAAACCCCTGCGGCGATGCAGTACAATGGGAGCCCATGGCTCCCATCGCCTGTCAGGTCACCGGCGGCCGTTTACATGGGGTGATGTGGACACATCGCCCCAGATCGGCCGCCTGGTTTCACATCACTGATGTGAAACCAGGCGAGCACTCAGAGGCGCCAACATCGCCCCTGTACATTAGGCGACGCAGGGGCGATATCGGTGCTGATAGGCCACACCCCTACATCGCCTAATAAATCGGCGGTGCCGTCGCCAGGTGTGACGGTACCCTAACTGAGCAAAGTATTGAATTCATTTATAAAGTTCAATAATTGTCCTGTTACATTGGACTGCACAATCATCACTTACATGGTGGAACCCGCCATTATCATCATAGACTGTAGTGCTGCAATATTAACTGATCGTTTCTCCCATCACAGAGCGCCATCTTCCTTTTTTTTGCTGGAAGGATTGAGGAGATTAAAGGCAACATTGATCACGTAAGACATGGAGGGGAGTCCTCTACATTGCTGTATTCTACAAATGTGGAGTCTTTGTGATACATATTGGTGACATTGCTGTTAAATGTCTTCCTCCTCTCGCCCGGCCCAGGCCATCCACTGGTTTGAGGTCGGGTGTTCGGCCCAGCAGTCCTGGAAGCAGTTTCACCACATGTGTTACTGGGAGCTGATGTGGTGCTATGCCTACAAGGGAATGTGGAAGATGGCGTACTTCTATGCAGATCTCCTGAGCAAAGAAAACCGATGGTCAAAGGTGCCGCAGACACGTCCTTTACTCCTCATCTCTCATCTCTACTTCACCTACCTGTTATATAACTGTACATTCAGCCACTAACCTGTGAGTTACCTCCTGTATTATACTCCAGAGCTGCACTCACTATACTGCTGGTGCAGTCACTGTGTACATTCATTACATTACTGATCCTGAGTTACCTCCTGTATTATACTCCAGAGCTGCACTCACTATTCTGCTGGTGCAGTCACTGTGTACATACATTACATTACTGATCCTGAGTTACCTCCTGTATTATACTCCAGAGCTGCACTCACTATTCTGCTGGTGCAGTCACTGTGTACATACATTACTGATGCTGAGTTACCTCCTGTATTATACTCCAGAGCTGCACTCACTATTCTGCTTCTGCAGTCACTGTGTACATACATAATGAACTTATCAATTCTTTGTGATTAATAGCGCGCGCTTCCTCCCAGAGGTGCCATTAGGAGCTGAGATACGAATTGTCATTCAGACAATGCTGTATTCCAACGCCTACGTGCGGGTGCAGGGGGAATAGCAGGAAATGATATCACATGGGGGGAGGAAGAATCCTGTGTGCCTCCCCCGTGTGACATGTCGGGGCTGTAGTATCTATATACACTGTGAAAGCGAAATAAAAGTGAACAAAAGATATTAAAAATAAAATACTTAACCTTTCCACCGACTGTCCCGGGACCCGAGGGGAAGACATCTAATCGCTGCAAGGACCTGAATCATTTGATTGGCCGGTAGCGATCAGCTGATGTGTCACGTGGCATCAGCTGCTCATAACATGGTCTCATTGGCTGAGAGTTTAAACCCCCCGCCAAAACTAATTGGTTTTGGCTGTTGGTTTAAACCGCTCAGCTGATGTCAGGTGACACATCAGCTGATCAGTTGCTGCCAATCAGCTGATTCAGGTCCTGCAGCGATCAGACGTGGACACCTCGCATCACGGGACTCTCGGCGGAGAGGTGAGTGTTTTATTCTATTATTTTTATCACCATTGTTTTCTTTTATTTGGCTTTAGCAGTGTATGTACATACATGTCACACGGGAACAGGATTATTCCTGCCCCCGTGTGACATCACTCCCTCCTGCGCTCTTGGGGGCGAAATGCGGCTGTAAAAAAACGGAATGTTTACTGGCGTTAAATAGCGCGGCCGCAAACCGCTGCACAAAACATGCCCCCAAAAACACGGGAAATACGCTACTTGTGAACCTATACTTCAGAGCTGCACTCGCTCTTCTGCTGGTGGTGAACTGTAACTGGAGAGGTGTTCCCTAGCCTGATATCAATGATTACTTCATCCTTCTGGGGCTTCTTATGGGACAGTCTTGGCCCAGTTGGCACATGTGGATGTAATGGATCAGATCTCCCCCTTTTGTTGATTAGAGAGACTTTCATGCTGGGTTTTGTCCTAGTAGACTGGTGACCATAGAGGATCCTTCTTGGGTTTCTTCACGTTTCTCTTTCTGACTTTTCGGACACTATTCCTCTGCTGACTGCTACTTCTCAGCTTTCTTCCTTTGATCATGGTCTCCTCTCCCTTGCTGTAGGCCATGTATATGTACATGAAGGCGGCCTTCCTCAGCATGCTCCCTCCCGATGAGCCACGGCCTTTCGATGAGAGCGAGGTGGAGTTGTTCAGGTATGAACTCTTAATCTACAGATAGTCATGGCCAAAAGTGTTGGACCCCTTGAAATTGTTCCTAAAAAGTAAGTATTTTTCCCAGAAAAGTATTGCAATTACATGGTTAAGTCGTTTATATGTCTTGGAATAACACAAAAAATTTTTTAAAAAAGGCAATTGGGCACAATTTTAGGCAAAACCCCCAATATGGGCTGAACAAAATTGTTGGCACATTCCCAAAATTGTGGTTAAACAACTTTGTTTCAAGCATGCGATGCTCGTTCACCTGTGGCAAGTAACAGGTGTGGGCAATATGAAAATCACACCTGACACCAGATAAAAAGGGGAGAAGTTGTCTCAGTCTTTGCACTGTGTCTGTGTGCCACACTAAAGACAAAAGGACCGAGGTGCAATATGAACAGTACCTGGTGGTCCAGTGGGGGCTGTTTACAGGCGGGGGAGGTAATCCGCTCACCTGATTTGGTTGTGCAGACCTTGCACAACCTAGGGAATCCCACCTGAGGAAGACAGCGGGACGCTGTTGAAACGCGTAGTGGAAAATACCCTAATAATAAAAAGGCTTGTAAAACTCACTGGATTACTGGTCACTATATGTAGCGCTCCACACTGACCACATAAAAAAAAATTCTGTTTGCCACACTAAGCATGAAAGACCGAAAGACAAGAGTAATGTCTGAGGATTTGAGAACTAAAATTGTTAAAAAAAATATCAGCAAGGCCATTTTTGGAGATCTTGATGTTCCTTTGCCAACAGTGCGCAATATAATCAATACGTTTACAACCCATGGCATTTTAGCTAATCTCCCTGGATGTAGATGGCAGAGAAAAATTGCTGAAAGGTTGCAACACATGATAGTCCAGATAGTACATAATCCGCCCCGAGCAAATTCCAAGGAAATTCAACCCATCCTGCAGGCTCTCGGGGCTTCGGTGTCAGCGCAAACTATCTGTTCACATGTGAATGAAATGAAACTCTAGGGGGAGACCCAGGGAAACCAAACTGCTGACACATGGAGCTAAATAGCCAAAATGTATGTGAGTAAGCCAAAATTTTTCTGGGAAAGTGTCTTATGAACAGATGAGATCAAGATACAGCTTTTTGGTAAAGCACATAATTCTACAGGTTACCATAAAAGGAATGAGGCCTACAAAGAAAAGAGCACAGGACCTACAGTCATATATGGGGGAGGTCAGAGAAAAGAGCAAATGACCCACAGTCACATATGGGGGAGGTCAGAGAAAAGAGCACAGGACCTACAGTCACATATGGGGGAGGTCAGAGAAAAGAGCACAGGACCTGCAGTCACATATGGGGGAGGTCAGAGAAAAGAGCACAGGACCTACAGTCACATATGGGGGAGGTCAGAGAAAAGAGCACAGGACCTGCAGTCACATATGGGGGAGGTCAGAGAAAAGAGCACAGGACCTACAGTCACATATGGGGGAGGTCAGAGAAAAGAGCACAGAATTTAGTCACATATGGGGGAGGTCAGAGAAAAGAGCACAGAACTTAGTCACCTTTGGGGAGGTCAGAGAGGTTTTGGGTTTGCTTTGCTGCCTCTGGCTCTAGGCACTTTGACTTTTTCCAAGGCATCATGAAATCTGAAGATTACCAAAGGGTTTTGGGTGGCAGTGTAGAGCCCTGAGTCAGAAAGCTGGGTGTGCAACCTCGGTCTTGAGTTCTCAATGACAATGACCCCAAACATCCTTAAAGAAGCCCCCACAAATGGATGGAAACAAAGTGCTGGAGAGTTCTTAAGTGATTGTAATGAGTCTGGATATAAATCCCATTGATCATCTGTGGAGAGATCTTAACTTCTTTAGGAACAATGATGCACTAGGTATGTCCTTGGTCGCCTCCCTCGCTTTGATGTGAGCTCATGCTTTCAGCTCGCATCATTCCCTGCACATTTCGATGATCTGATCTGCGACATGTGCAGCTAACGTGTGCGGTTGAATCAGCGATCCCCCTGCTGCTGTTAATCCCTTAGATTGCGCTCAAACACTGACAGTGCAATCTCTAAGATGCTGCAGCAGGGATCATGCTTTCCCCGATGTCATCGGCGGCATGATCACAGGGTGTCTATGTGTTGCTGTGGCGCCCCTTCAGTCTGGTCACCACAACGGTAGTTAACTCCATCAGCACTAATACCACATCTGAGGAGAATTCAGGTATTCTATGGTGGATTCCCCCATACATGCATGCACACACTTCCCAAACTCTAATCAGTGGGCAGGGCACAAAATGCCTGTTTAGGGCAGTGACAGACATTGGTTTGAGGGAGGGCCTAGCTGTAGTGAGGATTAGGGAGGGGGGAGGCATTAGGAGTTAGTTCTCAGAAACTAGTGAGACAGAGTTGAGCAGTGGATGAGCGTGTGGGCCTGCTGACAACCTTCAGGCTGTGCTGGGCAGGACACAAGTTGTGGACCAGAGCCAGGATCTCGGGCTGTCAGGACTTCATGCCTGGTAGCAATCTGGAGGCTGCTGAGTTGCAAGCTTAGCAACCACACTGTGGGACTACCAGGGGTACAATGACCATCAAAGAGCTAGAAGAACCTGTGTGGGTCTGGGTTCTCAAGAGTCTGTGGTCACCTGCCTGCTAGAAGCCACACGGAAGGAAGAGGCAAATGGGGAAGCAGATAGTACCTAGAACCTCAGCCGAAGAGGAAAGGTAGCTGGGAAGGCCATATACCTGTCCATCAATAGCAGTGCTTAGTTCTCCTCAGGTTGACCAGATCGCACTGCCAGGTGAACCAGTGCCCTGGATCTGTTGATGACTTGCAATACTGAGTAAAAGGTAAAGAACAGAGATTGTTTCCTTTCTGGGACTGCCCCGCATCTCCTTACGGCGGCCTCCAACTTCTACAACCCCTACCATCTTACCTACTACACTTCTACTACTACTCTCAGGGGCCTGCTCCTGCTGAGGGGAGTTATCCACCTTGATGCATCACCATCTATCCCCTGGGGACCCTATATGCAGCGTTGGCCAAACGCCTCAGCTGGCGTCATGACAAACTCTATAAATGACTTCCCCTGTAAATACAACCCCCTTCACTTGCCTGGTCAGGGCCACGGATTCTGGGGACGCCACTGTGATCTATAGACTGTTGCCCTGGATAGTCGAGTACCCCTGACCTTGCAACCAATGCATTGCCATGACAGTGAGGGGTCAGATGAGGACTCTTGTCATTCCCATGACTCAATCTCTGTGAGCGATGCCTGACTGCCGGCATTCACAGTTGATAATCATTTCTGCAGTGCAGAGACGTCCTGATGCTTTGCTCTGAACAGCACAAGCGATTGGACTGGGCAGCGCTGAGGTGCCCGAAGGGCCAAGTAAAAAAGTAGAAGTAAAAAAAAAAAGGTATTTTTCAACAAAGTTTTTAGAAATATAAAAAAAAATAAAAACCTAAAAATTCAAATCACCTCCCTTTTTCCCCATTAAAAATAAGACTTTAAAAAACATAACGCATTTGGTATCACCGTGTTCAGAAATGCCCGATCTATCAAGATATGAAATGAATTAATCAGATCTGTAAACTGTGTAACAGAAAAATAAGTCCAAACACCAAAATTATGATTTATTGGTCACTGCAACATTACGATAAAATGCAATAATGGGCGATCAAAACATCACATCTGCACAAATGTGGTATCTTTAGAAACGTCAGCTCAAGACGCAAAAAATAAGGTGTCGTATGTCTATTTTGGAGGAAGGGGATGGAAAAATTAAAACAAAACCGAAAATGGCTCGGGGTGAAGGGGTTAAAATTGCTATTGGGAGAAGACTCCTTCAGGTATGAGACACCTGGGGGAGTTTATAAAGAAAGTTCCAGGTGTAAGAAGCTTGTGGAGGTTATAGGGAGCGACTGATTGCAGGGATTTATCCCAAAGGGGGAAACCAAATATTAACCTGATAACGATGTTGTTCGTCTCATTTTTGGAGTTTTGTGTGATATGATGTCCAATTTGCCTTTTTTTGTGTTGTTACAATAAACACAAAGGAAATGAACTTGTATAACAAAATAATTTCCCGGGAGAAATACTTTATTTTCTGGAACAATTTCGGCTGTACCAACACTTCCGTCCCTGACTATGAGGAGCCGGTAACCGATCACCTTCTGTCTCCCACAGACGTGTGCCCACATTAAAACAGAAGATAGCTGGAAAATCTCCCCCCACTGAAAAGTACGTCATCCGGAAGACGAAGAGGTACCAGGCCAAGGACCCTGTCAGTTTACCGATTCCTGCGCTGGTGGGTACATCGCTATTGTGATACTTCCTGATAGAAGTGATGAGTGACCTCGATATGGGGGCCGGCTATCACTTACCTACCTGCAGGGATATCGCTGCCCATTCAGTGTACAGACAGTAGGGATGGGCAGGATTCTGGCCACATAAAGAGATTGTCCGGTTGTGTCTGACACAGGACCGCTATGTTGGTATGTGACCAGTTTTGTGTAGAGGGGCCGGCTGGCCGCTCATTTCAGTAGCCAGCCTCCTTTTCTGACTATACTGTGGCTGTGATACAGCCATTCCCCTTCATACACAGCCCTGGTCATGTGCAGAAAAATACCAAAGGGTTGGCTTTCCTGATATTCCACTCCGGGGTCCTGGCATATGTGGCATCAGGAAACTAGTCGTGGTGGCCAACACTCGGCCAAAAAGATGTTAAGACTTTTTTCTCCCTTCAAATAAGACCTGTCTCCAGGTCAAAATGGGCCATTTTTGCTCCTCCACTTCCCGCACCCCCCCCCCTCTTGATCCCATCAATCCCCCCCTTTTATATTTTTCCTTCATTATTTCATTTGACTTGGGGGGCCATGAGTATGCGATGGTTAGCATAATATGCTGCAATGTAAAGCTCTCATAATGGGAGTGCTTTCCGTTCGACTGCTATCCACCCCCATACAGCGTGCGCAGCCGAGAATGACCACAGACTGAGGTCTTGGGAATAACAGCTGCTTTACTTCAGCAGGAATGGGGGAATATAATATGGAATAAATTCTTTACAGTTCATGTGGGTCGTCTACAGCAAATACAGTTCAGAGTTAGTCTGACATGGAATTGAGGTTCTGAGCTTTAAGAACCCGTATTATTTAGAAGTAGTATTAGTAGATAGTTATAGGAAGGTTCAAAGTCTTTTGTATAATAGATACATAGCAAGAGGTTTACAGACCTGGAATCCTGTATTACTCTCACAGCTGGTCTTGGCACATGCAAAAATATATGAAGCAAATAAGGGACGGATATGGTGAGGTGGGAGACCCTCAAATTCCTCAACACGCGAGCAATAGGTTCTTCTGTACATTCAGTACGACCTGCTACTGGAGAAGCACAGGTTAATCTGGACAGCGAGGATCCAGGGTTAAGTCTTTAGCCATCTTGGCTGTAGAAACCAAAGAAAGATCCAAGGCATTAGGCTTGGCTGTAAATCTTGTGGTGGAGAGAAGGAGGAATGTCCAAGCATGGAGCCTGGAAGTGGTGTGGAGACCCCTCACATGAGGTCTGCTCTGTCACATCTTGTACCAGACTGGGGATTTCCCACCTCTGTCTTGTCTACACAAGACTGGAGTATCTTCTCCTATTGAACCCTCAATTCTCATGTCAAATCTGTACAATGCGAAGGGGATATAAACTATACACTTTACCAGCACATATGCTGGAACACAACAGATGAGAAATTACCTGGAAAAAGGTATGAATTTAAATGAAATTATATATCTACAACTCACTAATGACGGTAGAGGGATAGCTAAGGAGTGAGCTGCAGTGTAAAGGGTTACACACGGTCCAGGGGTATTTATAGGGACAGACATAATCTGCACTGGGTCACTACAGCAATATTGCAGAATTGTATGGTAAACAGTTCAAGTAATGATCTTCTCCTGAGTGCAAAGGTTTCAGCCAAATGGGCAAGTCATCGTCTTTCTGTGTGTCCAGGAGAGACAGGGTGATGGGTACCAGGACGGACGCCTCATCGGGATCTTGTAATTTATATGCCATTGTCAGAAATTGAAGGCGGCACATAAGTGGTGAAAGAGCAGCAACTGGACCTATGTCTGCTGATTGAGGCAGGTGCTGCCTGTACTACACAGCCGGCAGCCATTGTGTAGAGCGAGCTCAGCTCCTGAGCATGCACCAAACCCAGCTATCTTCTACAAAATATATAATGTCCTGACAAGGAATAGTGTTAATAAATACGATGTGTGTTTTATGTGTGTGGCCCTTTAAGCAGCACCAACATATGTCTTTCTGTCCCGCAGGAGATGATGTACTTGTGGAATGGATTCTCTGTGATCGGTAAAGACGTTCGGCTGACAGAAGAAGCCTTGAATACAATCTGCGCGGCTGAGAACCGCCTGCTTCAGGAGCCAGGTGAGCTATGTGCTGGCTGTGCCACCATCATGAGCCATTGTGCTATGCAAACAATGACCATGTGGATACTGAATGTCTTCCCTTTACAGCTAATGACTACCAGGAGGACGACCACTGCTCCATATTACTGCTGAAAGGTCTATGTCTGAAGCATCGGGGACGGCTGGCCCAGGCAGAGCAGTGCTTCACCCACATCTACCAGAGGTGAATCCAGAGCACAAGGAATAAAGACTTCTACAGATTATGCAGGGAACAAAGGAGTTAGGCTGGTTTCACACTACGGAATTTTTATTTCCGATGCTGTCCGATAAAAATCGGACAGCATCGGACCGATTTTGGTCCCCATGCAGCCCTATGGGCATCGGACCAAATCGGATGTGCACTAAATGGCATCCGATTTAGTCCGATCCGATTCTGTCCGATTTTTTTTATCGGTGCAAAAATCAGAGCATGCATGAAAATAAAAATCGGACCAAATCGGATTGGACCAAATCGGATGCTATTTAGTGCATATCCGACCCGACCCGATGTTTTTAACATGGGGCCCTGTGGAGCAGGGTCTGATGAAACATCTGATGTGTCCTCGGACCCGATTTTACTGTACTGAGCATGCTCAGTACAGTAAAACTGCTCCAGCAGGGGTTAAAAAAAAACAAAAAATGTATGTTCACCTGTCCCCGAGGCCCCCGCCGTCTCCAGACGTCTCCCGCAGGCTTCCGGTGTTCTCCCGGTGTCTCCAGAGGTGGTCTTCTTCTGAACAGGACCTGCCGTGATGTCACAATCACGTGACCGCCTTTTAACATGGTGTAACTGACAGTTAAGTGACTTTGACATCACGGCGGGTTCTTTTCAGAAGACGACGACCTCTGGAGACACCGGGAGGACACTGGGAGCCTGCGGGACCATGCGGGAGAAAGCGGGGGCCTCGTGAACAGGTGAGCATACATTGTTTTGTTTTTTTTTCATCAGCCCGGAGGGAGGACGGGCATCCGATTTTCTGTCGGAATCTATGGGACAGCATCGGCTCCCTTAAAAATCATAGTGTGAAGGTAGCCTAAATCTGAGGATCATTCATTTTTGGCTACTGGTCACGTTACAAAGGGGAACAATATTGCCAAAAAATAGGACATAAGTCTTTTACCCTCCTGTAGTCAGGACAGAGAAGAGAGGCTTCTGCTGCAGCAACCTACATTCTGGATAGTGAGGAGGAAGAAAGTGGCATGGCTGATCTTCTGCAATACTGAGTTAGAGTTTGTACATGGCAGTATTATAATAGTTATATTCTTGTATATAGGGGAAGTATTATAGTAGTTATATTCTTGTATATAGGGGAAGTATTATAGTAGTTATATTCTTCTACATAGGGGCAGTATTATAGTAGTTATATTCTTGTACATAGGTGCAGTATTATAGTAGTTATATTCTTGTACATAGGGGCAGTATTATAGTAGTTATATTCTTGTACATAGGAGCAGTATTATAGTAGTTATATTCTTGTATATAGGAGCAGTATTATAGTAGTTATATTCTTGTACATAGGGGCAGTATTATAGTAGTTATATTCTTGTACATAGGAGCAGTATTATAGTAGTTATATTCTTGTATATAGGGGGCAGTATTATAGTAGTTATATTCTTGTATATAGGGAGCAGTATTATAGTAGTTATATTCTTGTACATAGGAGCAGTATTATAGTAGTTATATTCTTGTACATAGGAGCAGTATTAAAGTAGTTATATTCTTGTACATAGGGGCAGTATTATAGTAGTTATATTCTTGTACATAGGGGCAGTATTATAGTAGTTATATTCCTGTATATAGGAGCAGTATTATAGTAGTTATATTCTTGTATATAGGGAGCAGTATTATAGTAGTTATATTCTTGTACATAGGAGCAGTATTATAGTAGTTATATTCTTGTACATAGGAGCAGTATTATAGTAGTTATATTCTTGTACATAGGGGCTGTATTATAGTAGTTACATTCTTGTACATAGGGAGCAGTATTATAGTAGTTATATTCTTGTACATAGGGGCAGTATTATAGTAGTTATATTCTTGTACATAGGGGCAGTATTATAGTAGTTATATTCCTGTATATAGGGGCAGTATTATAGTAGTTATATTCTTGTATATAGGAGCAGTATTATAGTAGTTATATTCCTGTATATAGGGGGCAGTATTATAGTAGTTATATTCTTGTACATAGGGGCAGTATTATAGTAGTTATATTCTTGTACATAGGGGCAGTATTATAGTAGTCATATTCTTGTACATAGGAGCAGTATTATAGTAGTTATATTCTTGTACATAGGAGGCAGTATTATAGTAGTTATATTCTTGTATATAGGAGCAGTATTATAGTAGTTATATTCCTGTATATAGGGGGCAGTATTATAGTAGTTATATTCTTGTACATAGGGGCAGTATTATAGTAGTTATATTCTTGTACATAGGAGCAGTATTATAGTAGTTATATTCCTGTACATAGGAGCAGTATAATAGTAGTTATATTCTTGTACATAGGAGCAGTATTATAGTAGTTATATTCTTGTACATAGGGGCAGTATTATAGTAGTTATATTCTTGTATATAGGGGCAGTATTATAGTAGTTATATTCTTGTATATAGGGGCAGTATTATAATAGTTATATTCTTGTACATAGGGGCAGTATTATAGTAGTTATATTCTTGTACATAGGAGCAGTATTATAGTAGTTATATTCTTGTACATAGGAGCAGTATTATAGTAGTTATATTCTTGTACATAGGAGCAGTATTATAGTAGTTATATTCTTGTACATAGGAGCAGTATTATAGTAGTTATATTCTTGTATATAGGAGCAGTATTATAGTAGTTATATTCTTGTACATAGGAGCAGTATTATAGTAGTTATATTCTTGTATATAGGGGCAGTATTATAGTAGTTATATTCTTGTATATAGGGGCAGTATTATAGTAGTTATATTCTTGTATAAAAACTAAGGCTAATCCTGTTTCTTTCCCTGTAGTGAGAAGAAGATTAAGTTTGATCACCATTTAGTACCGAACTCTTTGCTGGAGCTGAGTCTTCTTTACATGCAGCAGCGCAGAGGAGAAGATGCCATCCCGTTCCTCCGACGTGCCAAGTAAGTGCCTCTGTATCCTGGTGCTGGTGATTTCTTGCAGTCACTGTATACCCGGTATATAGTAGCTGCAGGCAGATATGTATAATGTAATCTATGTTTATGTGGCAGATTTGCAGCTTTTTCTGTATCATTTCTCTAACCTTCGTCTCCTTTTTTTTCTTCAATTTTTCCTCTAGAAACAATTATAAGAATTACTCCATGGAGTCTCGCACGCTGTTCCGGATTCACGCTGCGCTCTCCAAGCTGAAGGCCCCGGACTCGGAGGAGAACAGCACAGACGGCGCCGGTGTCTCCTGACCGCTGGACACCACCAGACTTCATACATAAGCTGGACGCCCCCTACTGGCTTCTCTTGTTACTTCCCAGATTTGCCTCCATGTGACTGAAGAATCGTTTGTAATATGTTTTATATTAATTGCTGCTGAAATGCTGATAAACTTGGTGACAACTGATCATACTGGAGCCTCGACAGAGAGCGGAGAACACCGTCTACAAATGTGTCCTCTGCTGCAGCCAATCAGAGATCACTATTCATTTTCTTACCTAGACTGGAAAAATAAGAAACGGACTCTGATTGGTTGTCACATGAGAAGGACGTTTTCTGCAGGATCCTTTGAGGCCCAGTGACTGCAGAATGTTAGCTGTCAGTGTAATAAATTTGTATAGTTATAACATTGTGTCCGGTGTTCATCTTATATATCTATAGATGACCAAAGGCCGACAGACCAGTGGCTAGGACAAAACAAAGGGAAGTGGAGTCTGCTCCTCCCACAACAGGGTGATAGGGGGAGGAACTATGGGACAATGACTGCTCCTCCCACTACAGGGTGATAGGGGATGAGCTATGTGACTGACTCTGCCCCTCCCAATACTGTGTGACAGGAAGGAGGAACTATGTGACATGGAGTTTGCTCTTCTCACCACAGGGTGACAGTCAGGAGGGAGGAGCTATGTGACATGGAGTTTGCTCTTTTCACCACAGGGTGACAGTCAGGAGGGAGGAGCTATGTGACATGGAGTCTGCTCCTTTCACCACAGGAGGAGCTATTTGACATAGACTTAGCTCCTCCCTCCTGTCTGTCACCCTGTGGAGGGAGGAGCAGTCTCCCTGTCACATAGCTCCTCCCTTTCGTTTCCCTATGGTGGGAGGAACAGCTCCATTTCACATAGCTCCTCCCACCAAAGGGAACAAGTCAGGGGTGGTGCTATGAGACATTGTGCCCCTCCCACATTAGTGTGACCGGAGGATCTAGGTGATATGGAGTCTGCTCCTCACACCAGAGTGATACAGGAGGGAGGAGCTATGTGATATGGAGTCTGCCCCTCCCACCACAGGGTGATAGGGGAGGAGCTATGTGATATGGAGTCTGCCCCTCCCACCACAGGGTGATAGGGGAGGAGCTATGTTACATGGAATCTGTCCCTCCCACCAGAGGGCTCCATAGTTTATTGACAAATGACCCCTCAAATAAAATACAGTTTTGTATAGGTACAGAGTTACTCAGATCTAGCGCGTTCCTCTTTGAAGGATGTTTTTGGGGCTCAGGTCACAGTCTAGTTCGGTACTTTAACATTTTAAGGTTTTTTTTTTTAATTTTAGATTTTGAAAAAGAGAATTTTGTTTACGTACCGTAAATTCTTTTTTCTTTAATCATCAATGGGAGACCCAGACAATGGGGTTTAGGGCACTGCCCTCCGGAGGTCACACTAGGTACTACAAGTTTGTAGACACCGCCTCCTCCGCTTATAAACCCCTACCGCAGGGAACATCCTCAGTTTGGTCTACAAGCTGCGAGGAGGAAATAAACCACACCCGAAACATCGGGAAGAATGCCGTACACAGAACGGTTCAACAACCCGGCAAACACTGTCTCAACAGAGAACAGAGCAAATGCAAAACATGCAAAGGAACAACTGGGTGGGTGCTGGGTCTCCCATTGATGATTAAAGAAAAAAGAATTTACGGTACGTAAACAAAATTCTCTTTTTTCTAGTCATCATAATGGGAGACCCAGACAATGGGGATGTCCTAAAGCAATACCCCAGGGCGGGAAGAGTTCCTCAACAAGACGGATAACACATGGTTCCCTTTAAAGGTGGGCAACCGCCGCCTGGAGAACCCGCCTGCCCAAACTCGCATCCGCAGAGGCATGGGCATGCACCATATAGTGCTTAGAGAAAGTGTGCAGGCTGGACCAAGTGGCCGCCTGACACACCTGTAGAGCAGACGCTCTATGTCGCAAGGCCCAGGAGGCACCTACAGCTCTAGTAGAGTGTGCCTTCAAACCCACCGGGAGAGGCAAACCAGAAGACCGGTAAGCCTCCTGAATGGGAGCCTTGATCCATCTGGCCAAGGTCGACTTCGAAGCCGCGGACCCCTTACAGCGACCCATCGTGAGGACAAATAAGGAATCCGAACTCCTAAAGGAGGCGGTCCTGGACACATAAATGCGTACAGCCCTCACGAGATCCAGAGTATGGAGGTCGCGCTCAACCTGATGAACGGGAGCGGGGCAAAATGATGGGAGAACAATCTCCTGGTTTAGGTGAAACGTTGAAACCACCTTCGGCAAGAATTCTGGCCGTGGGCGCAACACCACCTTGTCTTGGTGAACCACCAGAAAGGGTGACTTGCACGAAAGTGCAGCCAATTCTGAGACCCTTCTCAGGGACGTAATTGCCACCAGAAAGACCACTTTCTGGGACAGACGAGAGAGAGAGATGTCTCTCAGTGGCTCAAACGGCGGTTTCTGCAGAGCCGTCAGGACCATGTTGAGGTCCCAAGGGTCCAGAGGTCGCCTGTAAGGCGGAACCACTCGAGATACCCCCTGCAGAAATTGGCGGACCTTCGGCAGGAGCGCCAAGCGCCTGTCAAACAGCACTGAAAGTGCTGATACTTGACCTTTCAGAGAGCCAAGGGATAATCCCAACTCCAACCCCGACTGTAGGAAAGCCAACAATGTCGGGATGGACAATGGCCACGGTGAGCGTCCACCAGAGGCACACCAGGAGAAAAAGATTTTCCACGTTCTGTGGTATATCTTCCTGGAGACAGGTTTCCTAGCCCTATTCATAGTGGCAACCACTGTAGGAGAGAATCCTCTGGACGTCAGCAGCCAGGCCTCAAGAGCCATGCAGTCAATCTGAGGGCCCTGGAATTGAGGTGGAAGAATGGTCCTTGCGCGAGTAGATCTGCGCGTTCTGGAAGAGCCCACCGGTGTCCGCCTGACAGTTGCCACAGGTCCGGGTACCAGGACCTCCTGGGCCAATCTGGAGCCAAAGAATGGCAACTCTGCATTCCATCCTGATTTTCCACAGGACCCTGGGAATCAGAGCCAGAGGCGGGAACACATATGGCAGCTGGAAGCTGGACCAACTCAGGATCAGGGCATCCGCCCCCAGAGACTGAGGATCCCACGATCTCGCCATGTATTGGGGCACCTGATGATTCAGCCGTGAGGCCATCAGATCTACGTCCGGAGTGCCCCATCTGCCGCAGATGTCCCGGAAGACGTCTGGATGA
The DNA here is from genome assembly GCA_033576535.1 of Allobates femoralis. NCBI lineage: Eukaryota > Metazoa > Chordata > Amphibia > Anura > Aromobatidae > Allobates > Allobates femoralis. The sequence continues at coordinate 70,853,908 of JARQOC010000004.1, read as the reverse complement.
AGAGACCACTCTCCGGCGTCCATGCCCTGTCGGCTCAGGTAGTCGGCCTCCCAGTTCTCGACCCCTGGGATGTGAACTGCGGAGATCAGGCAGCCGTTTTCCTCCACCCAGGCTAGAATGCGGTGGACTTCGGCGAGGGCCTGAGCACTTCTGGTCCCTCCCTGATGATTTATGTAGGCGACGGCCGTCGCATTGTCGGACTGCACCCGAATGGGGTGTCCTGACAGGAATTTCTGAAACGCCAGGAGCGCCAGATAGACCGCCTTGATCTCCAGCACGTTGATCTGCAATGCCGACTCTGACTGAGTCCAGAGGCCTTGAGCCCTGTGGTGCAAGAACACCGCACCCCAGCCCTTCAGACTGGCGTCTGTGGTCACCACTAACCATGACGGTTTTAGGAAGGACCGGCCTCGTGTCAGGTGACGCGGCTGGAGCCACCACTGTAGGGAGTCCCTGGTCGGTTGTGACAGTGTCACCAGCCGATTCAGCAAGATCGTCCTCTTGTCCCATCTGTGAAGAATCTCCAGCTGGAGAGGACGGAGGCGAAACTGTGCGAACGGCACCGCCTCTATCGCCGCTACCATGCGTCCCACCAGTCTCATCAATACCCGTAGGGATGAGTGTGGTGACAGGAGGACTGCTTGTACTCCTGATTGGATCGCCATCTGTTTGACTCGTGGCAGAGACACCAGGGCTGAGGCTGTGTTGAAGTCCATGCCCAGATATGTCAAAGACTGGGTCGGAACTAGCGTTGACTTCTGAACATTGAGGAGCCAACCGAACTGTTCCAGAGACCGCATGGTCACATCCAGGCTCTCTTGACAGAGGTGTTCTGATGGCGCCCTGACCAGCAGGTCGTCTAAATAGGGAATGACGGCATGTCCCTGCATGTGCAGGAGAGCCATCATGGAAGCCATCACTTTTGTGAACACCCGCGGTGCCGAGGCTAGCCCGAATGGCAGTGCCACAAATTGGAAGTGTTCTTCCCCCACTGCGAATCGCAACCAGCGCTGATGAGCCGGTGCAATGGGCACGTGAAGATAAGCGTCTCTGATATCTATGGACGCTAGGAAGTCCCCCTGTGACACAGCTGCGATCACGGAGCGCAGTGATTCCATACGGAACTTCCGAACCAACACGTGATGGTTGAACAACTTCAGGTCCAGTACTGGGCGGAAGGATCCGTCCTTCTTCGGGACGATAAAGAGGTTGGAGTAAAAACCCCTGAACCTCTCTCCGGAAGGTACCGGGACCACCACTCCGTCTCTGCGGAGACCCTCCAACACCTGGTAAAAAGCCTGAGCTTTTTCTGGGGATGGGACCGACCGATGGAATCGGGATATCGGTTTTGACGTCAGCTCTATCCTGTACCCTCGTGAGATCACGTCTCGAACCCACTGATCTTGAACGTGAAGCAGCCACTTGTCCTGAAAGCGAGACAAGCGGCCCCCCACCTGTGGGGAGGCAGGATGAGAGAGCGAGTCATGTAGAGGAGGGTTTGGGGGTGGCAGCTGCCGCCCCCGCCGGCTTCTTTGGACGACTCTTAGAGCGCCACTGAGAGGCGGGCTTTCCCCCTCGGTCCGTGCGAGCGGACGGTGCTGATGACTGCGAGCTGGAACGAAAGGACCACTGTTTTGGGTTCCTTTTAACGGAATACCGTGGCTTAGGTTTGTTCTGTGGTATCTTAGACTCAGCAGAATCCTTAATTAGCTTGTCCAGTTCGGTGCCAAAAAGCCTGTCACCAGCAAACGGAAGATTCTGCAAAATCTTCTTGGATGTGGCATCTGAGTCCCAAAGACGCAGCCACAACAACCTGCGGATCGCTATAGCATTGGCCGAAGCCACAGCTGAGCGAGTGGCAGTTTCCAGAGTCGCCGTCCTGGCGTAGTCCGCATAGGCCCTTGCCCTTTCGGTAAGTGCTAGGACCTCTGGACTGGATCTTGCCATGTCAGAGATACCATCCAAGCAGGTAGTAATCGCTTGTAAGGTCCAGACCGTGGCAAAATTAGGGGCAAATGAAGACCCCACAGCCTCATAGGAAGACTTGGCGAGCTGCTCGACCTGTCTATCAGTAGCATCCTTCAGTGAGGAGCTATCAGAGGCAGAGAAAAGGGAGCGTGCAGCAATCCTGGTCATGGAAGCGTCCACCTTCGGGGACTGCGACCACTCCTGTAGCACCTCCTGGGGGAAGGGGAAGCGATTGTCCTTGGTTTTACGGACATAACGCCGCCCAGGATGTAACCTGGGAGCTCTAACCACCCTTCCAAAATTAGTGTGGTCCATGAAGGAGCCACTTGGTCTAGCCTCCGGCCGCAGCCATTGATAGACCTCCTTCGGGTGCACCGTCACCTCCTCAGGGGGTGTCACGAGACGTAAAGTCTCGTTGATAGAGGACACCAGATCCTCCACCCTGTCTGGTGGTTCAGATACAGACACAGACCCGAAATTTGAACCCCCATCATCTTCCTCACCATCAGAGGAACGCTCCTCCTCAGAGAGAGTATGGAGCTCGGGTGAATCCTCACGACGAGCCCGCTTAAGGGGTCTCGCAGTAGAAGAGGGGGACACCCGGGGGTAACTGGATGGAGTAGCTGGGCTATCCAGTCTCCTATTAAGTGCCTCCAGGGATTGCGACATGGAGGACAGCTGAGACAGCAGAGATTCATTGATCTTATTCTGAGTCTCCCATGGCCCTGAGATCACCTGAACCTCAGGGTATAGCACCGGAGCTGCTGACTCAACAGTGCCAGCCCGGGCCTCTGGGCGTCCGCAGTTATTGCAGGACCCCTCCACCAGTGTACCCTTGCATGTAGCACAGGTAATGGTGGTTACTGCCGCCTTAGCAGCACACTTCCCAGCTGAGGACATCGCCACAGTAGGGGAAAATAAGCCAAATTGCCGACAACAAAACCGGGAATCCCGGTGGCTTACCGACCGCAGTAAAGCGGTATGAGGAAGCGGTGTGTGTGTGTGACCTCCGCGACGGTTTCCGGTCTCCCCTCTGGAGTGCAGACGCACGCTGCATAAGAATCCCAACCGGGAAGTGAGGGTAAAGATGGCCGCCGACAGTAAAACTGTGGGCGGCGCCGAAGAGACGCGGGAAACACACACACACGCCCAGCGATGACGTCACCGCACGGGCTGCTTCCCATCCTCCAAGCATCCACAGCATGAGGGAGCTGGAGCCCGCAGCGCGGGAAAGAGTGTAAAAACATTATACACAGACTGCATGTACACCATCCACAGCATGAGGGGACAAACATCCGCAGCCTACGGCCTCAGCCCCTGTGACACACAGGGCGGTCAGCCAGGGTGACCCCAGCACAGGGTACACCCGCAGAACCGCGGACCCGAGGGTAACGCGCGGTCTGAGTGTCCTGAAACACATAAAGTGCCAGACACTACCCCCAGGCACGCAGGAGACACAGAGTGCCTCAGTGCCGGTCCGGTCTGTAAGCACCATTTAGGGAGGCCTCGGACGGGGGTGCAGCACCAGTCTGGTCTGTAAGCACCATTTAGGGAGGCCTCAGACTGGGCCGCTCAGCACCAGTCCAGAGTGTAAGCACCATATAGGGAGGCCTCGGACTGGGCTGGCTCCTGTCCGGTCTGTAAGCACCATTTAGGGAGGCCTCGGACGGAGCGGAGCTGTGCAAGGCTCCCATCTCCCACTCTCCAGAGCCCCCCAGAGAGGGATGGAGAGGAGCGTAACAGCGTACCGGGAGAACACGAAGTGTCCAGGCTCTAGGCCCTCCGGTACCTCCACCAGCGTGTGCCACTAAGGGTGAGCGGGGAGGCTGTCACCGGTCCCGATAGGACCGTATTACCTTGTCTTCAGACGCCATCACGTAAGTAGTGAGAATGCAGTGAAGTGCAAGCAAAGCGTGATCCTCCGAGCACACTAAGTTTAAAACTGAGGATGTTCCCTGCGGTAGGGGTTTATAAGCGGAGGAGGCGGTGTCTACAAACTTGTAGTACCTAGTGTGACCTCCGGAGGGCAGTGCCCTAAACCCCATTGTCTGGGTCTCCCATTATGATGACTAGAAAATGAAAATTGTAAATGTTTGTTGTAGCGGTACGGGGGATTTTCTTTCTTCAGAACTTGTATTATTTCCATTGGCCTCATTCACAGTGTACGAGGGGGAATATAACAAAGGCTTCACACTAATCCACCTTCGACCAATGTGTGACTGCAGTCACAGACCGACCCTCGCTGAGCTCTGCCAGAGATCTGTAGATATACCAAGGATTGCAAGGGACAATTACCACTTTTATTACACTTTTTTTTTAGAGCTAAAAAAGTTCCTTGATCGGTTGAAACATCACACAAAAAATATTTGAGTAAAAATTCTGATAAAATCAATTGTGCAACTTTCCAAAAAGTTTTTCATTAAACCTCTTTGACGTCGGTAAGGCCGGGGTCCCATTTGTGCAAGTTTTCCATTGCATCACCCGACAGCTCTCCGGACAGGAACGTGCAGCTGCAAAGAAATACATACAGCTGCACGCTCCTGTACAGAGGGAGAGTGGGCAGCCATGCCTAGTGATTGGATGAGAGACTCGCACAAGTGGGCCCCTGGTCTCAGGGCCACGTCACACTTAGTCATATATAACATGGACAGTGTGATTCCAGCCTAACATGCTCTCACTGAGGTGCCAGCTCACATTGTGTAATGAAGGGCGCTGTCAATGTGTGTCAGATCGACAACGACGGACACATCACTCACAAGCACCAGCGATACTCACAGAGTAACGAGTATCACGAATACTGTACTATCCATGCAAGTAGTGAATAGTAACGAATACACTCGCTCATCATTATAGTGAACTAGGTAAGTTTATGAAGATTAGGATAAACGTGTCATTGACAAATCAGGTACTAAAAGCCTCAGGGAATATAAGGATATGCTGGCACCTTCATCCGATGTAAAAGCCTCAGCAGCATCTTACAGTTCCAGCTAAGTGGATCTCTCTGTGCATGTATGAATCCTTGCACTGCGTGCTGTCAGGATTCTCTGCTGCTGGGATGGTGGTCACACTGCAGTCACGCGCTAACTAGACGTGCGCAGCCTCACTCAACACAAGTGACTTGGGATAGGCTGGACACGTCTAGTCAGAATGTGGCTGGGAGGATGCAGATCGTATACTTGTGGGGACATGGCCGCCCACGCCTGGAGAATTCTGACTGTGCACTTCGAGGATTCACAAGTCTGCAGTTACATAAAGTGAGCTCCAAGGCTGGACAACACCTTTACGGATGCAGCAATACTAAATGTATTTCCCCCAAAATGAAGGGTTTATTTATATATCTTTTCACAGTATTTTTATCCCTTCTATGAGCCTTAACTAAGAAATCATTTAAGTCTTGCAGCTCTGGGGTCAACTTCCACCATGGACGACATCTACAAGGAGTTTGCATGAGTTTCCTCCAGGTTTGCCTGTTTCCTCCCACATTACAAAGACTGATCGGATGTTTAAATTATGAGCCCCAATGGGGACAGTGATGATCTCTGTAAAGTACTGTGGAATTAATGGTGCAATATAAGTGAATAAGAGAAATAAACACATATTCTTGGACTAAATATTATTAGGCTGCCTATCACTGGCAGGCAGTAAGTCTTCAGAAGTTGAGATACAGATCCAACTTGGGGGGGCTTTTATAGGCCTCCGACTACCATATCAGCACATTTCAAGCATCGAGGTGGGTGACAGTGAGGCTGCTCCTCTGTGTAATCACTAATGGGGGAGGTTATACTGCCAGGTTGTCAGACCCACTCCATCAATGCTACGTGTCATTACGGCAGTTGTCTTTGTATGCTGGAGGGTGCAGTAAACAAAATACTTGGCATAAAACCATGTAAGGCCATGGTGACACGTTCAGTTAGTGTTTGGTAGAGATGAGCGAGTCCTGGTCCGGTGGCCACACCGGGAGCCTGTGGATGGGCGGCCTGTCAGTCTCCTCTTACCTGTCGCACACACGGCGTCACACTGGGACCTAATAACCAAGACCCCGGCAGGCAGGAGCGGAGTCGCAGGGCTCAGCCCTCTGTGGCCACATCACATGTATATTAGGGTGGCCCAAAAATGTCAACTTTTTCCTATACCCCTGGGCACTCCTTCATTGTTCTTTACTTTAATAGTTGTAAGTAGGCAGAATGTCAGCGTCCTTGGTGGCACAGATGGCAGGGCTCAGTGACAAGTCTGAACATTTTTATATTTTTTCATCAATAGTAAAAAAAATACCTGGACATGTATAGAAAATCTTACTATATATTGTGAGCCAGCCTATCGCTTATCAGTCGGCTCATCTTCAGTGATGGGCACCATGTTGGTGTTCATACTGCAGCCCAGTCCCGGACGGCTGATTTTTGAGGTGATTAGTTTTGCTCATGAGATCAGTTGCAGAATGGATACAAATACTAAAGGCCACGTTACACACACACATATCTGAGTCCAACTTCTGAACAGATCTCTGGTTGCAGTGAAATCATGGACACATTGTTCCATTTTGTGGCTGTGTACAAATGTAACAATGTGTCCATGATTTCACTGCAACCAGAGATCTGTGCAGATGTTGGTCACAGATATCTGTATGTGTAACGTGGCCTTAAGATTGCCGCCCCTGCCCCAACCATAAGTTACAGGACATATAAAGAACATTTAAGTGCTTGTTTTATTACAAATCACAGATATATACAGAAGGGCTGTAACGACACAGCAGTGATGTTAGGGGCAGTCAGTCATGTATATATGTCATTAGTCTCATCCACTGTAATGAACGCTCCTGTGTTACCAGAAAATCCAGGAATGCCTCCCTGTCCGTAATCCGGGATCACCCCGAGGTATCGGACGCTGGAGGCGCCGGCTGCGCGGGTGAAGTGACTGACTTCAGCAGTTCCGCCATCGCTGCCCTCTCCTCCTCTCTCTGCTTCTTCTTCACGGCCTTCATTTTCTTTTTCTCGTCCTTCTCCAGCTCCTTCACCATCTCCTGGAACTTGATGCTACGGTAATCTACTTGGAGGCCAAACTTTTCCCGGGCGATAGCCAGGAGGCGCTGCTTTCGGGCTTTCTCATCTCGTTCTTTCTGTTTTACTTCCTTCTTTGCTCTGCGCCACTCCTCCACCATCTTGGGCATCTTTGCCATGTTGGCTGCTATCAGTCGCTCCCTTCAAAGAAACAATAAATACACAGTGAAGATGTGTGAGGTCAGAGGATGGAGCCACCCCAATAATGACAGGTTCTGTCCCCTATAGGAAGCCCCTGTACCCCAATATAACATATGGACATAGTCTGCCTTTACACCACTCCCCCCTTTAGGTCCTGACCTTAATCTCTTCATGACGGGGAGATTTTGTGCATTTGGTTTTTTCCCTCATTCTCTTCCAAGAGCCGTAACACTTTCATTTCACGGTAGAACGAGGTTTTTATTATATTTTACCATATGGTGTAGAAAGAAAAACTGATAAAAAATTCTGTGCGGTGGAATTGCAAAAACAAACTAAAAAACAATTCCGCCATTGTTTTTATGGCAATGTGCAACCCCCCCAAACTTAGAAACCTGATTGTCCAGGTCAGTAACAGTACAGCGACTGTCTCAGACACCTGTAATGGTTTATATTTTACATTGCTGGACTCGGGGGGATAAAACAAGTCCTCACTCATGTCTACTGCATTCAGGGAAGGGCCACCCCATGTGTCTGTGCTGTGTACCCTGAGATATAGCCTTTGTAAAGCTTAGTTAGAAGCCATGCGGGTAGTCCCTGGTGCAGGAGCCAGCTCGATTGACAGGGGCCATTCCCTCCCCCTCTGTGATAGCTCTGCCCTCCTCCTCTCTGTCACTCATCCTGCCGCACACAGCATGCAAATGATTTGTCCTGACGTCAGCTCCAGATTCCTGCCCTGCTGTCTGAACAAAGCATAAACAGCACAGCAGGAGGCGACACAGAGGCAGAGGGGGAGGGAATGGCCCCCCCATCAATTGAGCTGGATCCTGCACCAGGGAATGCCCTCAAGGCTTCTAACAGTGAGTTTTCATAAGGCTATATCTCGGGGTACACAGCACACAGACACATGGGGACCCCTTCCCTGAATTTTTTTTAAGGGAATTTTGACTTGCAGTTGTCAAGTCACTTTTAAATTCTGCAGAGAATCGCAGCCTCCTATGAAGACTGGGCTGTGGCTTTACAGGAGGACCCCCCCTTCCCATGTAACGATCCCCTAGTTGTGATGATAACTCATCAGCACCAGCAACTGCATCATGTTGTTGAGAGCTGAAGTGAACTGAAATGGAGCAACCCTTACATGCCATTGTCAACGAATGACTGTGGAATTTAACTGTATGTCCTGATCGCCTAGATTTAGTGTACTTGTTCTTGTCTCCCTTATCCTCATGTAAAGCGCCATGGAACCTAATGGCGCTATGTAAATAAATAAATAATAATTTAAGGGGTTAACAAACATTTGCAGTTTAGCTCCTAAGCCCGATCCAAAATCAGGCAGCCAGTGATGGTAAGGGTGAGAAAGGTTGCTCCTCTCATTGGCAAGTAACATATACACACCATCCTCAGGATAGGACACGTGCACCGCCCCACACCTGCAGAGGCTTCTGATAGAGGGGGCCACACAACCTATGTAGGGACAGACCTAATATCTGCATTGCTGCTTCAATTCCCGGCCCGTCCATACATTTTATTATCCTGACTAATAGCAACGTATGAGGTTGTCAATATCTGCCACCAGATCAGAAGTCGGTACAGTAATTGTTCTGCAATACAGGTAATAACGTATGTCGCTATATGGGTTTGTCGGATTATCAGATGGCGGATTAGAGGAGAGCATTAGGTGGCGCTGTGCTATATGGGTTTGTCAGATTATTAGATGGTGGATAAAATGAGCAGTAGGTGACGCTGTACTATGTGGGTTTGTTGGATTATCAAATGCTGAATTAAAAGGTAAGCACTAGGTGGCACTGTGCTATATTAAATCTTACATTCACACACTCTACCATGGAGCCACCTGGTGCTCACCACTGCGTGATACATGGCTGCCCTCTGCCACCCCCTCCTGGTTATGACAGGCTGCTGTACTCCCCCTCCCCCCCAGATTTGGGCAGGGCATGCTGGGACTTGTGGTTGTGTGGCCCCCTCCTCCCGTCTCGGGCTGGCTGTGTGGCCCCCCCTCCTCCTCCTGTCTCGGGCTGGCTGTGTGGCCCCCCCTCCTCCTCCCGTCTCGGGCTGGCTGTGTGGCCCCCCCTCCTCCTCCCGTCTCGGGCTGGCTGTGTGGCCCCCCCTCCTCCTCCCGTCTCGGGCTGGCTGTGTGGCCCCCCCTCCTCCTCCCGTCTCGGGCTGGCTGTGTGGCCCCCCCTCCTCCTCCCGTCTCGGGCTGGCTGTGTGGCCCCCCCTCCTCCTCCCGTCTCGGGCTGGCTGTGTGGCCCCCCCTCCTCCTCCCGTCTCGGGCTGGCTGTGTGGCCCCCCCTCCTCCTCCCGTCTCGGGCTGGCTGTGTGGCCCCCTCCTCCTGTCTAGGGCTGGCTGTGTGGCCCCCTCCTCCTGTCTAGGGCTGGCTGTGTGGCCCCCTCCTCCTCCTGTCTAGGGCTGGCTGTGTGGCCCCCTCCTCCTCCTGTCTAGGGCTGGCTGTGTGGCCCCCTCCTCCTCCTGTCTAGGGCTGGCTGTGTGGCCCCCTCCTCCTCCTGTCTAGGGCTGGCTGTGTGGCCCCCTCCTCCTCCTGTCTAGGGCTGGCTGTGTGGCCCCCTCCTCCTGTCTAGGGCTGGCTGTGTGGCCCCCTCCTCCTGTCTAGGGCTGGCTGTGTGGCCCCCTCCTCCTGTCTAGGGCTGGCTGTGTGGCCCCTCCTCCTGTCTAGGGCTGGCTGTGTGGCCCCCTCCTCCTGTCTAGGGCTGGCTGTGTGGCCCCCTCCTCCTGTCTAGGGCTGGCTGTGTGGCCCCCTCCTCCTGTCTAGGGCTGGCTGTGTGGCCCCCTCCTCCTGTCTAGGGCTGGCTGTGTGGCCCCCTCCTCCTGTCTAGGGCTGGCTGTGTGGCCCCCTCCTCCTGTCTAGGGCTGGCTGTGTGGCCCCCTCCTCCTCCTGTCTAGGGCTGGTTGTGGCCCCCTCCTCCTCCTGTCTAGGGCTGGTTGTGGCCCCCTCCTCCTCCTGTCTAGGGCTGGTTGTGGCCCCCTCCTCCTCCTGTCTAGGGCTGGTTGTGGCCCCCTCCTCCTCCTGTCTAGGGCTGGTTGTGGCCCCCTCCTCCTCCTGTCTAGGGCTGGTTGTGGCCCCCTCCTCCTCCTGTCTAGGGCTGGTTGTGGCCCCCTCCTCCTGTCTAGGGCTGGTTGTGGCCCCTCCTCTCCTGTTAGGGCTGGTTGTGGCCCCCTCCTCCTCTGTCTAGGGCTGGTTGTGGCCCCTCCTCCTCTGTCTAGGGCTGGTTGTGGCCCCCTCCTCCTCCTGTCTAGGGCTGGTTGTGGCCCCTCCTCTCTGTCTAGGGTGGTTGTGGCCCCCCCTCCTCCTGTCTAGGGCTGGTTGTGGCCCCCTCCTCCTCCTGTCTAGGGCTGGTTGTGGCCCCCTCCTCCTCCTGTCTAGGGCTGGTTGTGGCCCCCTCCTCCTGTCTAGGGCTGGTTGTGGCCCCCCCTCCTCCTGTCTAGGGCTGGCTGTGTGGCCCCCCTCCTCCTGTCTCGGGCTGGCTGTGTGGCCCCCTCCTCCTGTCTAGGGCTGGCTGTGTGGCCCCCTCCTCCTGTCTAGGGCTGGCTGTGTGGCCCCCTCCTCCTGTCTAGGGCTGGCTGTGTGGCCCCCTCCTCCTCCTGGTTGTGGCCCTCCCTCCTCCTGGTTGTGGCCCCTGACCTCTCCCTCTGCAGCCTCGCCTGCTCCCGGTCTTTGGCCTCCAGCCGCTCTTGCATGTCCCTCAGGCTCGGGCACCAGGCCGCCTCCTCCTGCTGGATATCCCGGAGCTGCTCAGGACTCGGCCACAGACTCTCAGGCTTCACCCCGGAGGCGCTGCCATGGCGGCCGTACAGCTTGGCCTCATACGCGGGGCCTTTGTGCCAGGCCTTGGTCTCCGGGTCAATGGGGTCAGGTTTATGGATGCCCCCTAGGCCCCAAATCCTCGGCCTGGCGTGGTACCCCGCCGCCGGCCAGGGGAAGGTCAGTGTCCGCAGCCTGGCCCAGCACCTCTGTATGGGCAGCGCCATCTTTATACACCCAGTGCTGAGTGCCCGACCTCAGAGGTGGCGGAAGTCACTGCGGAGCCGCGATGGGCTGGGGGCCTTCAGAGCTGGTGGAGATATTGCCTGTATAGGAGGCTGACAGGGGGCGGCCAGGGCGATGCCTGTGTAATTAAGTGTAATTAGCCCTGATTATGTATAATGAGCAGAGAGGGGGGGATCAGGCTTTATAAGGAGGATGGGCTGCCTGTGTGTGCAGCACAGGAGAAGGGGAAAAAGGTGAAGGGAGCAGTGGTGCAGCCATATAATGTGTGGTGCTGTATGGAGGGGGCAGAGTGTACAAGGTTTGGGGTTTAGACCCCCTATAAAGGGGTGTAACTACAGCAGGGGTTGTGATCCCACCCGGGCCCTGGAGTCTAGGGGCCCCCGAAAAAGACCAATGCTATTAAAGACTTGCAATAATTGGGGGCCCCATTGGAGCTTCTTCAATGGGGCCCCTGAGCTTCAAGTTACACCACTGCCCATATGGGTGCGGGAGGGGTGTAGAGCTGGTGAATCTGGTGTCCAGAGCTGAGGCTCAGCTGCTCCTGGTTCTGGTTGATGTCACCGCTGCAGATGATCAGTGACCTCAGCAGCTCTACCCATATCAATACCCCTGAGCCACTGATTGTCTGCAGCGGTGACCTCATCAGTGACCTCAGCAGCTCTACCCATATCAATACCCCTGAGCCACTGATTGTCTGCAGCGGTGACATCATCAGTGACCTCAGCAGCTCTACCCATATCTATACCCCCCTGAGCCACTGATTGTCTGCTGTGCTGGAGACGTGACCTCAACAAAACCAGACTGACAGCAGTGGAGGAGACTGTGGGAGGGTGAGGAGGGCACAGCGAGTAACACTAGTCTGATAATAGACAATCCCTTCCAGACCACACGAATCGTCAACTTTTTGCACTTTAGAGTGGTGTTTTTTTTCCCTTCAGTTTCATTTCCAGAAAACTGCTGTAAAACATTGAGAAGTTGCATAATCTTCACACAATCTACTTGTGCAAGGGTGTTTTTGACTTTTGGTGTTTTCCTGCATCTTTTAGAGGCTCATCCATGTCATAGGTGGAGCTGGGGAGGTGGCAGGACAGTGTGGGGTAGCAGTGGCACTCACCCAGAAAATACATTGTCACTTGAATATATTTCCAGCAGTGCTCCAGTCAGTCGGCAGTGAACTGACCTGCTGACAGCTCCAGTGTTTAATGGAGGTGCTAGAGGACATAATTCAGTAAATCTCGAGAGCCTCGTTCTGGTCTTCTTCTAGCGCTCATAAAGATGTATTGCGCGCTTGTGACATAATGTCTGACTTCCGACTAGTTAGAAGTTATGGGCACCAGATGGCACCATGGGACCGGAGTGGGGTTGATAATACGTGAAGCTGCTGTAAGGTGCGTATATTATTTATTTAGAGCACCATTCATTCCATGGTGCTGTTGAAGCGACCGGTGGTAAGGCCGCGGGTGTGTGTGTATGATCTTTCTCAACAGAATCCCCATACTCGGATTTAAACGGTAGTAACGTTTCTTTACTGTAAAACATATTTATATCACAGTCAACCGAATTATATGCGCACTTGTATATATTAGAGTCTCTGAATCTTCACTTCTGCCGGGTACGCAGCAAGAAAAAAAAACACAACAATGAAGGTATCTTTCCCTAACTTTCCCTAAAATCACGTACCAGTCTATTACAGAAGAAGATGTCGCTCCCACGTAGCAGGCCTGGGGATCTCCTCACTCTTCTTCTTTGGTCTCCTTCTGCAGATAACAGTCTGTCTCTCCCAGTCTCAGGGCACACAGAGCAACAGCGGAAGGGAGACCACAGCAGCACAAATGGCTCCCTTATGTCGGTCACGGCCCCTGCACATGCACTCTGGGTGCTCGGCGGGCAAGGTTTTGCAGAGCGGCCAGAGTCACAGCACCAAAGTCCAGTGGCCCAGGATCAGTCACAGGGGCTTCTGCGGGGTGATTTTTCCGGCAAGGTGTTGCAAAGTAGTCCACTTTAAACAGACATCCGCAGGCAGATCTTCTCAGCTCTGGATTTTATACTGCACTGATTCTCTGCTTTCACTTCCTGGTTAAACAACAGAGATGGCTGGGAGTTTCCCAGCTCTGTGATTGTACAGTCCACTGATGACCCCTGGTGGACAAGTGCGGACTGTGCACAGTTCATTTCTATATCCATTTCTATGATACAGTCTGAATTGCACACCTCATTACACTGTACATGAGAAAGGGATACATATAAGCAAGTTAAAAATACAATGAACAAACTAACAGTGACAGATAGTACAGAGGGAAGAGAGGACCCTGCCCTTGCAGGCTTACATTCTACAGGGCAGTGGGTTGGGTCTGCTCTGGTGGTGGTGGAGCCCCGGGTCCGGTGGTGGTGGAGCCCCGGGTCCGGTGGTGATGAGGTGGCATTGTGTTCATTGCAGGCTGTTCTGAAGAGATGGGTTTTCAGGTTCCACTTGATGCGTCTGAGTGTGGGGGACAGTCGGATGTTTTGAAGGGCAGAATTCCAGATCATGCGGGATGCCCGGGCGAATGGCAGGTAGCTTACTTTTAGGCCACATGCACATGTTGAGTATTTGATGAGTTTTTACCTCAGGATTTGTAGCCAAGACCAGGAGTGGATAATTAAATACAGAAGTGGTGCAGGTGTTTCTATTATACTTTTCCTCTGATTGCTCCACTCCTGGTTTTGTCTACAAATACTGAGGTAAAAAACTCACCTAATAGTCAGCGTGTGCACATGGCCTTAAAGCGCCACTCCACTGCTGGAAAAAATAAACCTGCAGTAATGATGCTTCACATGGTGAAGAGTAATTGTGAGCATTTTACCAAACCTGTGACTTTATTTTTCCATAGATGGAGCGGTGTGAGGCCTTGGGTTAGGATTGCTGAGCTGTAGTTCCCTTTTTGGAGCACATATGATTTTTGTTTATATTTTCTTTAAAATGCCTGAAGAAAATGTAGAAGAAGTATTTGTTCCCCTTCAGGTGAATGTAACGCTCTCAGTTGTTGGTGCTTCCTGAAATGGTTTATTTTTTACCTTGTTTTTAATTTCTTTGTTTTTCTGCTTTCACATATGGTTTTACTTTATAAACTCCCTTAAGGGGTTTGTGATGTTTATAGTACGGGCCACAGTGCTATTTTATTGCAGTATGTAGTAAAAGCCCTGATTACCAATGAATAGGAGTACCAAGATGGCGGCAGCAGGGCAGTCACCAGACACAGAGATACCGTAGAAACCCAGGGCCTCCTTGCGATCATGGGGGGTGTGGTATAGTGTGTGTGTGCCATTTAAACACCCCTGATTCTGGCTGATCAGAGCCTCCAGGCCCTCAGGTGTGAGGTTGTGGGATCTTGCTGTATTAGTGCACACAGAGCAGTGATGGCGACAGCTGAGTGACACCAGGTGTGCAGCCTTTTCACCCGTCGTTGTATACACAGCCCCGCACATGTAGGTGACAGTTTCATCTTGTATCCTAGTATCTGATCCCTGTGCAGCTCCTCTTTGATAATACATGAGGGTAGATTGATAATTGCCTAAAACCAGTTAAAGTACCGTTACACGCTACAATGTCATAACGATCTCACGGGAGCGCGGTCGTGAACGACGCACCAACGATCCAGAGGTCGCTGGAATGACACAGCCAACGATATTGGCGGTCGTTATCACGCTATCGCACAGCAACTACGTGAATGACTCCAACCTCAATGTGGGCGTAATCTGTGACACAGGCTAGGAGCTAGGCATGCCAGATTGGTTTCCCGTGCCCCTACAGCTCCGATGGTGGCCACAACTGCGTTACCATTGGTCAGCCTTGTCTGGCAAGATGGCCACTTCATTAGCGCTCTTGCCCTTTCAACCATCTCGCCATTCAAGGCTGTTTTCATTTGACGCCTGTGCAAGCCACAGCTGCATCCCCCAAACTGCCACACATGAGCGCTCGTGTGTGTGCACTGTCGCCTATACAATGTATGGCTATGTGTAGTGTTGCTTTCAAGATGGCAAGCTACACACAACACTGTGCATACGTGTCTGTATATTAGGATGCATGTAGTAATTATGTCTGCATAGATGTGTGTGTGTGTGTGTGTGTACATGTAACTGTACATGGTTGGTTATGTGTACAAATGTGTGTATGTACTTTGCATCTCTGAATTAAAATCATATATGGTGGCAGACATACATGACCAATGAAGTTCTATTATACAGGATGACTCAAATCTATCGTTACCCCAATTGTTTAGCTGAGAGCCTAGAGAAAAGGATGGCGACTTCAATGAGTGTGTTTAATGATGGTGTAAGAATAAACAAGTCAATGAGTCTACTGATCAAAGCATGGATCAGCAAATATGGCGTCTTTCCCATAACCAACGCCAGCTAACCAATCGGAACGCACTACTGATCACCAATCGGCGCAGAAAACACAACGCCAAGGCACGCCTATGGGATTGGCTTGACGATCCCAGAAATCACAAACGACATCGATATCGTGGTGTCACAACGATGCAGCAGGTTGGCTGAACGACGATCTTCTGATTTGCCAACATGTTCTCAAATCTGCGATCGACGATCCAGCGATTTATTGTAGTCGTATCTCGGTGTCACAGGCAGCGATGTCCTAACGATGTCTCTAACTACTCCAAACCCATGATGTTTCAGCGATATCGTTCATGATATCGTCCTGTGTAACAGTACCTTTAGCCACAGCAACCAATCACTAACACAGACTTCATTTTTCAGCAGCAGAATCTACTTGCATGCTTACCTTGTTGCGTCTGTCATGTCATCAACTTCCATCCAGTTGTCCCCCAATTATGCGCCGGTGGCAGCCATTTATGTGCACCCAAATGATCGGTGTGTAAATATGGAATCCACTAATGGTAGTGACTCCTTGTGCAGTACCACCAGTGGTCCCGCCAATTTCACCAACACACATCACCAAATGACTAACTGTGCCTACCTAGAGTGTGCAGGTGCAGTTACACCACTGCCATCTTTGAATACCCAGGTGTGCAAAGATGGTGGTGGCATGATGCACTGGGGGCAAAGGGATGTGTGTGCAAACATGGTCCCTACTGGCACATTGTGTAGTACTGCCAGTGGTGCCGCAACTGCTGCCACCTGCCACTGACCCACCACTTCCTGAGTAAGTGCGCATGCGTATACACGGCACACATGTGCACTTAGCAGCTGACGTTTATAGACAGCTGGGTATACAAAGATGGCGACTGTATTACCCAGTGCACACACTTGCTCATGCTGCTGCTATCTTTGGATACCACAGGAGGGAGGGAGCATGGGGGAGACGGCTCAAAGGAGCGATCACATGAGGGAGACAGGTCAAAGGAGAGAGTACAGGGGCGAGATGACTGCACAGGATAGAGAGTGGACGCGGGAGAGACAACCGCTGCACTGAGTGGCACAGAGCCCACCCTCATCACAACATAATCGCCCTCCCAATGCAGTAGCATCAGGCACACATCTAGTATTATTATTATTATTATTATTATTATTATTATTTATTTATATAGCGCCATTGGGTTCCATGGCGCTTTACATGAGGATGAGGGAGACAAGAACAAGTACACTAAATCTAGGCGATCAGGACGTACAGGTACAGGAGGGGCAGGGACCCTGTCCACGAGGGCTCACAGTCTATGAGGGGTGGGTAAGGATACAGTAGGATGGGGGAATGTATGTAATAGTAGTATGTAATAAAAGCTGCACTGTGATTGGTTGTTCTGTACAAAAACACGGAGCATGACTCCAGTTGACAAAGGGCGTGGTGTGTGTCGGTTGGTCACACATACATGTCTGACTCTTAAGAGCACAATGATGACGACGCCATGTGTATATGTGATATATATATATATAATTTTACAATACAGTTGTGGCGTGTTGACACCCCTGCAATTCTGTCAGAGAATACTCAGTTTGCAATGATTGCAATCACAATTTCTTTGTTATTATTATCTTCATTTCATTTGTCTTCAATGAAAAAACACAAAAGAGAATGAAGCAAAAAGCAAAACATTGATCATTTCACACAAAACTCCAAAAATGAGCCAGACAAAAGTATTGGCACCCTCAGCCTAATACTTGGTTGCACAACCTTTAGCCAAAATAACTGCGATCAACCGCTTCCGGTAACCATCAATGAGTTTCTTACAATGCTCTGCTGGAATTTTACACCATTCTTCTTTGGCAAACTGCTCCAGATCCCTGATATATGAAGGGTGCCTTCTCCAACCAGCCATTTTTAGATCTCTCCACAGGTGTTCTATGGGATTCAGGTCTGGACTCATTGCTGGCCACCTTAGAAGTCTCCAGTGCTTTCTCTCAAACCATTTTCTAGTGCTTTTTGCAGTGTGTTTTGGGTCATTGTCCTGCTGGAAGACCCATGACCTCTGAGGGAGACCCAGCTTTCTCACACTGGGGCCTACATTATGCTGCAAAATGTGTTGGTAGTCTTCAGAGATCATAATGCCATGCACACGGTCAAGCAGTCCAGTGCCAGAGGCAGCAAAGCAACCCCAAAACATCAGGGAACCTCCACCATGTTTGACTGTAGGGACCGTGTTCTTTTCTTTGAATGCCTCTTCTTTTCTCCTGTAAACCCTATGATGATGCCTTTGCCCATAAAGCTCTACTTTTGTCTCATCTGACCAGAGAACATTCTTCCAAAACGTTTTAGGCTTTCTCAGGTAAGTTTTGGCAAACTCCAGCCTGGCTTTTTTATGTCTCAGGGTAAGAAGTGGGGTCTTCCTGGGTCTCCTACCATACAGTCCCTTTTCATTCAGACGCCGATGGATAGTACGGGTTGACACTGTTGTACCCTCGGACTGCAGGGCAGCTTGATCTTGTTTGGATGTTAGTCGAGGTTCTTCATCCACCATCCGCACAATCTTGCATTGAAATCTCTCGTCAATTTTTCTTTTCCGTCCACATCTAGGGAGGTTAGCCACAGTGCCATGGGCTTTAAACTTCTTGATGACACTGCGCACGGTAGACACAGGAACATTCAGGTCTTTGGAGATGGACTTGTAGTCTTGAGATTGCTCATGCTTCCTCACAATTTGGTTTCTCAAGTCCTCAGACAGTTCTTTGGTCTTCTTTCTTTTCTCCATGCTCAATGTGGTACACACAAGGACACAGGACAGAGGTTGAGTCAACTTTAATCCATGTCAACTGGCTGCAAGTGTGATTTAGTTATTGCCAACACTTGTTAGGTGCCACAGGTAAGTTACAGGTGTTGTTAATTACACAAATTAGAGAAGCCTCACATGATTTTTCTAACAGTGCCAATACTTTTGTCCACCCCCTTTTTTATGTTTGGTGTGGAATTAGATCCAATTTGGCTTTAGGACAATTATATTTGTGTTTTTTCATTGAAGACAAATTAAATGAAGATAATAATACCAAAGAATTTGTGATTGCAATCATTTTCAGGAAGAAACTGAGTATTATCTGACAGAATTGCAAGGGTGTCAATACTTCTGGCCACACCTGTAATAAAAAAAAAATATATATATACACACACACACACACACACACACACACATTTGTGTGTATATAATATTTATTTTCCATCATCTCTGGACCCCCAATGTTCCACAGAACATAGGATCCTGCTGTGTTCACCATTCCAGTGAATGTGCCAATGCAGAGCAGACAATCCTCTTGTTTATGGACCTCGTGCACATCTGATGATCTGCCAGGAGGTCAGGGTGGCATTTACCCTGCAGGATTGCATTGTATCATCACATCTAGTGGTGTTGTATGGCATCGCATTGTGATCTGCTAGTTGCATAAAACTTGTTTGCCAAAGACTTGTTACAGGCAATATAAGATTTCAGAAACCCCAGGTTTATTTTTGATTATGATTCAACTGTGACATCGTCTGCAATCTGAATATTTTTTTCTTTAATTGAAAATTAAGTTGCTCTAAAACTGTTCTGACAGCAAGTTTCACATTCTTTTTGTCTGGTGACTTTTCTGAGAATTGTTGTTGCGTGCAGGGCAATGGAGACGGTATAAAATGGACCGACTCCTGAAATGTATATGACTCACCGTGGCCGGGACTCCGGTTTAGACAGGCGATGCTTCCTTCCTCCTTGTCACGGGTGGACCGCGCCTGCCGGTAGTGGGGCCCGGTGGAGTGAAGAGCAAAAGTTGAAGACGTCTTGTAGGGAACAGATTAAAGGGGTTTAATTTATTCGTGACGCCACCTATGAGTAGTTTCGGTAATCGTTACCGACGCTGCGGAACCTCCGGGGGATGGACAGCAGCAAGATGGAACGCTCCCCACAGGCTGAGCGGTGATCCCCGGAGGCTGGAGCTGCTTAAGATGTTGTGCGGCAGCTGCGGTTACCTTGTAATGCGGACGGACAGTTCATAAGGAAGCACGGACACAAAGTCTCTGCAACGGGTCTTTACTGTAACCAGCAGGCAGTACATGGTATACAGTTTACGGGTAGTGGACCGGGTGGACTCAGCAGTGATAGTGTCCCTCAGAGATCCGCAAGTGTTCCTCCATTCTAGCTAAGTGTTTCGCCATTGTCGCCCAGGAATACCAGATCGGGTACGGGGAGGCTGCTTCAATGCCCTATCCAAGTTGTACGTTGTGGATGTTTTGGGGAGCCTTGGATCCCTCGGTGGGTACACCGCTGGTTATACGACTGGAAGTTGGCTGGTGGTGGGGTGCTCCTGTGAAGCTGCTCCTCCACGCTTCTGGTTCGCGTAGCAGAGGTGAACTGCTGCCAGCTTCGGTACCAGTGAACCGGCTGTGAGTTTTGGGCACGGGAGTCTTTTGGAACCCGTGGTAATGATGCCCGATCCCGGTTGTTGAGGCCTCAGGTGCTGACACCCGACCGGTGACGGCCCGGGGGCTGCACGGGGTGCGGAGCCCCCGCTCCTACTCCAAGTTCTAGACTGCTCAGGTCAAGTTCTAGACTCCTTCTTTTTTTTGTCTAAGAGTCAGTTCTCCTACACACTACCCTAGTACTCCGCCCACCAGGACCCTGGATTGGCCCTCTGTTCTAGGTGATGCATGCAGGGTTGGATCTCAAAGTTAACTAGATTACTGCTGTGTCAGAGAATATTGCGGCTGCATTTATGGCTGCAATACCCTCTTGTGACGCACTCGTTGCGGGGCGCCACATATAATAAATTGGGTTAGTAGTTCAATGCAGAATGTGCGGAATATTATAAATTATGTTTATTGTATGATGATAATGATTAAAGCCTTATGTTACCATTGCACTACAATAAATTAAACCTAAACATGAGCCGTGTATGAGGGATCGGAGTTGTAGTTTGATTTCAGGGAAATTGAGGAGTCGGAGGTTTGGCTTACAGACTCCACAGCCCTGGTTATGTGGCACATTGGCACATGTAGGTTCAGCTGAAAGATGCTGCACAGATAACTGCCTGGTGCTGCAATTCAGACCCTTTTTAACTAGGTGTCCTGTGGGGAGCCTCCATACCAGGCCTACACTAAGCCGTCCATAATGATCCACATTGTATGAGTGTAGAGCGGGTATAAGTAGACGATTCAGAAAACAATCACTAGAATCCACCCTCCTGCAGCTGCTCTGGCAGCCCCCACTGGGGCTAGGGGTGATGACTCCCTGATGTGACCCCCTGTAGTCAGTGGTGTAACTTGAAGCTTATGGGCCCCGATGTGAAGGCTCCAACGGGGCCCCCGATTATTGCAAATCTTTAACAGCAATAGTCTTTTTCTATAGGCCAAAGGGACCTTTGGGGCCTCCTAGGCTCCAGGGCCCAGGTGCAATCGCAACCCCTGCACCTGTTGTAGTTACACTCCTGCCTTTAGTCAGTATCCTGACTTTTAGGGCTTCTGATGTTCCTCATTTACTGGTGGAGACTGTCCACTTTGACAATCTCCTTTTAACCCTTGTTTGTTACCATAGGGTCAATGTGACCCCATACAGATTGCATGTGCATTTCATAGTACCAGAAAGAGGTTAAATGGGTTGTCCACTTTTGGGAGGTTTTTCTTAAATTCATGCATCGTTTTTGTACAGTAACTGGATTTTTACCAAAAATGTTGCACCTTTTTTGTAACCTCTGTTTTGTGCTGCCTGTTGCTTGCTGCAGAATAAGGGGGCTGTCTGGGATTTTGCTTTATTTTTCTCTATGGGCTAAGAATTTACAGGCAGGAGGTTGTTGTTGAGAACTATCAGCCTGTTCTGCTGGGCGCTGATCTTCCGTCTCAATCGTCATGGACTGTTCCTACCAGTGACTGTGCCATCGTGTTGGCAGAAGAGCTTCACTTCAGCAGTGATGTCCAGTGGATGGAGCAGATGTCATGCTGATTGTCAGCTTGAGCCCCACTGTCAATAAGCATTACCAGTGACTCCCCATAGAAAGAGCTGCTTGGTTGACATTGGGTCACATGAAGCTGTAGAATCTCCAGTCCATGAGCACTGAGCTGGCAGAGATTGGAAGAACAGGCAGGTAGTTGGCACCATCTGCCTGTACGTCCTTAGATCTATAGAGAAAAAAAAGCAAAGTCCTGCATAACCTTTAACTGAGAATGCTGAGTGTGCCCACGATGAAGGTCTGATGGGGAGTTTGTAACACGTCTTTTTCCAAGTTCACCTCAGCTGAATTATGACCCCAGACCACATCAAAGTTTAATTTGTGGGTTCCCAAAGATATTGGAAACTTTTGAATGAAGCCCAATTGCAAAGATTATTTTCCTGTCCAATACATTTCCTTACACCATTAGGTGACATGTACAGTTTTGCTAGTCTCTTGGTGACTTTATAGAGTTTGTTAGCTACATCAATATATACGGAGGAGTCCTCTTGGCTGTGGTGATCTGATTCATCAGTTGTCCATACATAGTTAGGTTTCTAATAGCCCTTTTGTCACTGGCCAGTCTTGAAATCTCATTGTCAATATGTGTTGCGTCTTCTCGCCCCACTACCCACACCAGAGACCCAGTCCCTAAAATCTCCTCCAGTCCTTCTCCACGTCTGTCACCACCTCCCTAATTGAAATATTTAACCTCTTTCTTCCAGCATCCTTCCCTCCCCCTTCAAACATGCCATTATTAACCCAGAACTACAAAAACATCCCTCGACCAGAATTATACTGCCAACCACAGACCGGTCTGTAATCTTCCCTTCACCTTCAAACTTCTGGATCGTTTGGTCCACTCGTGTTTCATCTGTCATCTATCATATAACCTACCCTTAAGAGCCAAGAGTGTGTCCATGATCCGGAGACTCCGTTTTGGACGCAGCACCGTTCCTCATGGACACCGCTCTCCTCTGGTTCTCCTACCTCTCTGACCGCTCCTTCACTATCCTTTTGCAAGTCCTCTTGCCCTTACTGTTGGGGTTCCTCAGGATTCAGTCCTATGTCCCCTTCTCTTCTCTCCATACACTGCCCCTATTGGACAAACCATCAGTAGATTTGGTTTTCAGTATCCTCTGTAGTCTGACACCCAATTATACACATCTTATCCTGACATCACCTTCACATTACTACAAAATACCAGTGATTGTCTGCTGTCTCTAGCATCATCTCCTCCCTATGTCTAAAACTGAATCTGTCAAACTGAACTCCTCATGTTTCCTCAGCAATGTTGCCACTTGTGTGTGGTTCTACCATTACCCCCTAGCAGCACTCCCACGTTCTTCAGGTTATATTTGACTTATGATTTCTCCTTCACTCCCCACATCCGATCGCTTGCTCACCCCACTGTAGAATTTGACCTTTTGTAGCCTTACACTCTGGAAAAACTTAATTTCGCTCTAATTTTGTCTGTACTATTTCAACTCTCTACTAATCGGTCTCCCTCTTACTAAACTCTCTCCTCGCCAATCCACCCTGCAGCAGCCAGGATCATATTGGCATCTAGCTATTACACCAATGCTTCCCCCCTGTGCCAGTCATTGCACTGGTTACCCATCAGCTACAGAGTACAATATTTGAAAGTTATCACTTAGCATATCCTAAAAATGCGTCTTTTTAGATTGGTTTATCGCCTCACTAGTCTATTCTGTTCTCTTCCACGCACTTAATAGCCCTTATCTGTATCTGTCTAGATCCTGGCCGGTGACTGGTTCATGCAACGTTATTTGATCTAGTTTGTCATACTGATGATTGGACCTTGCTCGACAAGCACTTTGTTGTATACCTTTTGTGCCCCATAATATTCTTGCATGCCGGGCTCTCACTCCTCCTGTATCTGTAATTTATTTATATAGTCTGCACATAAAGCCTCTAGTTGTTGTGCTGCTGAATATGTTGGCACCATGGAAATAAAAAAAATGTAGTAATTTGTCAGGTGTCCTGATATTTGTCATTCCAAAGGGTTTGAGTCGTGTCATGTATGGGATTGGCAACCTGCACGGCACCAGCTGTTGTGAAACTACAACTCCCAGCATTCCCATGATGTGCTGAGTACAAGCCATTGTATACAGTAAATCATTAGGTGTCTCAGGGTGAATTCATTTGCATAAATTATTTTGAGTCCTTCTTGTATCCCATTGATATTTAAATGTGAGCGCCCTGTCGCCTCTCCAGTAACAGAAGACGGCAGCAGGTAATGGAAGTGGCTAATTTGTAACGAGGCCGATTATGGCTCCACATAATGAGTTTATGGAGCATCATAACGAGTTGTAGACTAGGATGAGCGCTGCTCTGGAGAGGTCTATTGTCCTCAACTGATGGGGGACACAACGCTGCGCTCTATTCAGTGCCCAAATGAGACTCGTATGTTAGATGCTGGATTATTGGAGATTTCAGATTGGGTGGATGTATAACACGAAGTAATAATTGCAGCTGTTTTGTTTTCTTGCAATTTTTTTACTCTGGGAATTAGTATCCCAAACACTCTAGGGTTATTCCCATTTCTTAATTTTCATGGCACATCCATAGGAAAGGCCATGAATAATTGATGCGATGGGACCACATATATAGCACAGCCTGGCCAGAGGAGTGACTATCATTTATCCACATTAATTTCTATGGGAAATTGCTAAACGTTATTTATTGCTTGACAGTTTTTTGGAGCACCCATGAAATACAGTAGACACAACGATGAGGGTTTACATTCACTCAGTGTGGGATGAATCTGCAGCCAGACTACTCGCAAAGGGTTGGAGATGTTGAAACTTGACATGCCTAATTCATCTCTCCCCTTGACATTTGATTTCTGAGGGGATTGGAAGTGGAAATTTGGCAATTTCAGCCAAAAATCATTCAGATTGTATGGTCTAGGAGGAGGCCATTGGATAGGTCTGGTCACACGCTCCTCCATCAGCAGCTATGTTGGGGGATTGGGACAATAGAAAAGTCAAATACCCCATTACAAAAGCAGGCCCTCATTTGCAACCAAGTCCATTACCCCGATCGGGGAATGGCTGTAAAGTCTCCAGAAGGCCTGACATATTTCTGAATTGCATTGATCGTACATTTTACTGAATGAATACCTTGTAATGCTTTATTTCCTCTGTGAGGGTGCTATGGACAAATTGACCAATTTGTATTAAGGTACCGTTACACGCTTCAATGTTGTAACGATATCGCCAACGATCTCGTGAGAGCGCAATCATTAGGATATCTTTTTTACATCGTTGGTGAGATGTCACACATCTAGATATTGTGGACGACGCACCAACGATCCAGCAAGCAGCTATCATTCGCACAACCCAGTGATCGATACTTGTTCACTGATGTGAATAGGGGAAGTCGTTAATGACGACATCGTTATCGCAGTGTCACACACAACGATGCAGCAGGTTGGCTGACTGAGGATCGTCTGATTTGAGAAGTTCTCAAATCTGCGATCAGCGATCCAACGATTTTCGTAGTCGTATCTGTCACACACAACGACGTCCTAACGATGTCGTTTGAATGACTTCTAACCCGTGACGTTTCAGCAATATCGTTCACGATCTCGTACCGTGTAATGGTATCTTTAGATCTTCCCACAGATGAGAGCTGATCACGGTTGGCCTCAACTTATTTTTGGGGTTTGTCCATAGTCGACCTACTGAACACCACAGTAATATATTGCCCCAAAACTGATTGGAAAAGGGATGATGTATGTGCAAATGATGTTCTAGATCAGGGGTCTCAAACTCGGCTGGGTTGGTGGGCCGCACATAGTAATGTGGCCCCCCGATATCAATTTTTTTCTAAGTGACATTTTTAGTAACTCCAGAATTTTTCCCTCAATGTAGTCATGTTCAAATCCTGATCTCCTTTTAGTAATGTCCCCACCGTGGTTCCCTTCTTGTAGTAATGTCCCCATCCTGGTCCTCTTCTTGTAATAATGTCCTCATACTGGTCCCCATCCTAGATTAATGTCCCCCATTACGGTCATTCTTGTAGTAATGTCACCATCTTGGTCCTCATCATGTAGTAATGTCTCCATTGTGACCGTCATCTTGTAGTAATGCCCGCATGCTGGTCCTCTTCTTGTAGTAATGTCCTCATCTGGTCCTCCTGTAGTAATGTCCCAATCTGGTCTCTCTTCTTTTTGCATACACACATACGCAGTCTCATACACACTCACACACACACACGCTCATACACACACTCTCATACACGCACATACACACTCTCTCATACATACTCTCCTACACACACACACTCTCACACACGTACACTCATATACACCCACTCTTATACACTCACTCTTCTGCACACTCACTCTCTTATACACACACACACTTATACACATTCTCACACACACACTTTCTCAGACACACTTTTATACAGACTCATACACACACACTCATGAACACATTCATACACTCATATACACACACACACTTTCTCATATACACACACACTCATATACACACACACTCATATACACACACACTCATATACACACACACTCATATACACACACACTCATATACACACACACTCATATACACACACACTCATATACACACACACTCATATACACACACACTCATATACACACACACTCATATACACACACACACTCATATACACACACACACTTTCTCATACACACTCATATACACAGTCACACTCTCCCTCACACAAACACACCTTAACGATGCCAGGATCCCCTGTGCAGGGGGCCGCCACGGTGCGCTGTGTAAGGGGCAGCCGCGGTGCGCTGTATAAGGCGCCACCACAGTGCATAGTGCTGGGGACTACAGCTTTATTAACACTTCATGCAGCCGCTATGACAAGCTCCGAGCCTCCTTCCCTCAGCTACATCAATGGAAGCTGGCGGGCGAATCAGATCACAGACCTGCAAGTGACATCAGCGTATGACGTCACTTGAGGTTTCTGATTGGCCGACATCACTTGCGAGTCTGTGATCTGATTGGCTCGCCAGCTTCCATTGATGTAGCTGAGGGAAGGAGGCTCGGAGCTTGTGGTAGCGGCTGCAGGAAGTGATAATAAAGCCGCAGTCCCCAGCACACAGCACCGTGGCGGCCCCTTACACAGCACACCATGGCGGCCCCCTGCACAGTGGATTCCAGCATCCTTACGTTGGCAACGGTGCCACGGGCCGCACTTTGAAGCCCTGGGGGCCGCATGCGGCCCCTGGGCCGCGTGTTTGAGACCCCTGTTCTAGATGGTGATGAACAAGTAGTAAGATCTTCGGGTTCGGATAGCTTTAACTGAAGACTGTTAACCTTTTTTGTGTTCGGATCCAAATGAGTTCCCCATTTAGTTGCATTGGATTCATTACTCTATAGAACTATATGAAACCGAGGATCTTGCTACTTGCTCATCACTAGTTAGACTTTATGATGTAGCTTCTGGCCTTAAATTAATGGTAACCCCCTGCAGTGTCACCCTGACCTGTACACAGGTTTTCACCCCATCACCTGTCGCCTGTGAAACTCAAACATGTATTAATTGGCGAAACCAACCGGCAGCTCCTTGTACTTGACACCAACCGAAATTTGTTTTTCTGTTCAGACAGGTGTGATGAGTGTGGATGATCTCTCCAATGACATTTCCTAACTTTCAGCACAGGAGCCTTTCTTCCCCCATCGTGTATATAAGGTCCTACTGAGCCTAAAGTGTTTTAAGAAGATAAATCTGCATATGACTCTGGGGTCTCCTGAGACTCTCCAAGATTGACGAAAGGGACAGATCCCCAGACTGTACAGCATTAGACCTGCCTTACTGCCGAAGAAAATGCTCTTGCTCTTCATTATTCTGGCTGCCTCTTTGGTGAGCTCGGTTCCTTTCCTTGAGGGAGAAGGATCGGCCTTCATTAGTCTGGAGCCAAGTCATAGCAGACCTCTGGTGACTTCTGATAAAAGAGAGGTTGAGGAAGGGTTCAGCTTTCAAAATAGAAGGGGCAAAACTGATTCCTTCCAGCCAGTTTACCAAGAGACGCTCAGAGGTCCTCCAAAACATCACATGGACAAAGAAGCCTTCCAAAGGCGAATGGTTTGGGAGAGTGCCATCCGGAGAGGGAGGCCCATGTCTCGTCCTGACACAGTGCTACCAATCGGGCGAGATGCCCTGAAAAGATCCAGCTGCAATGCTCTACCTTTCATACAGGTAAGGGGACTTTTCTATGTAATACATCCTAGAAAGTTGACTCTTGATTTCTGCCTATCATACCTAATGGTCCACTGTGGATCTGGTGTAAGACTCAAGCTGCTCTGCAAAGGGTGAAATGATAAAAATCCCCACAATAAATTGATATGCAGTGTATGTAAAATCAGCCCTGAAGGTGTGTGTGTGTGTGTGTGTGTCAAAATCTACACATTACCCACAAGCAGCAATGAGTTGCACATTTTCTGTGCCAAAGACCAGAGGGGAGATGTTTGATGCATCCCACACACATTGGCACCCAGCCACTTTATGTCCAGTATTTCACAACTGAGACAGAAAGGTATTACAAAATGCTCAAAGTATGTCCCATTTCATTAAGTGTTGCTATATTGCTGTTGTGGGGTGGGGGAGAGATGTCATGTCATTGGGAACAAATTTTAACTCCTATATAGGTGATGCCTGTTGACTTTAGTGTAAAATCTGGTTTTCCATTCGATACTTTGCAATTTCTGGGCACAAATCCTACAAAATTGGGCAGTTTCTGACTATGCAATTGCCTAACACCATGAACTCTTATAACAACCAGTGAGTATTGGAACCTATATTACAGCCACAAGTCCAAAACCAGACTACGGTGTTGAGTCAACTGTGGGGATTTATGTGGATAGTTTGACTCCATAGACCTCCCCCAAGCGGGCTAAGACTTGAGCTTTATATATAGATTCTATGAGCCGCCAAAAGCATCTGAAACTTTTTATATTTTTTGACCTTTTTATCGGACTCCATGTTTAAAGCATACTGTAATTATATTGTGCCTTTTTTTTTTTTTTTCTCCCCAGAATGTCTTCAGGAACAGCTGCGCTCCTTTGAAAATTCCCAATAAGTTTTGCTTCGGTCAGTGCAATTCGTTTTATGTCCCGGGTTTGCCCTCCGGACTGTCTCAGCCCTGCACGTCGTGCGCTCCGGCACGCTCCAGGCGTATCTCTGTCCCTCTTGCGCTGCCCCGGTGGCCGTCTGTCCTGGGAAGAGGTGGTCCTGGTGGAAGAATGTGACTGTATGACCCCGGAACTCAGCCATGTTGGCAGTGGCGAGGGTTTTATACCAGTGGCCTAAATCGCAGACTTCAGTAAAGACTTGATTTGACACAGGGCCTCTACGACGGCCTCTGATCTTCTGTAATTCTCTTTGCCACAGAAAAAGTGGTCCCTCAATGACCCCTGGTGCCCCTCGTGTATGACACAGCCAGACGACAAATGATGGCTCTTAATTTATTGGTTTTTTTTATAACGACGCTCCTTTACAGGAGTTTGTGAGACGAATTTCAACAATGGGATGTCACATCCTGTATGTAGGTATTAGTCCTTTGTGTTTTTAGATTTTAATTTGTCACTTTTATACATTCCTAAATCTTATTACACTTCTACATTTTAAAGTCTTTTCTCAGCTTTGTCTTTCTGTAACGTGAAATTCTGTTTCAGCTTTTTCTAACATTTTACAAGATCTCCGCATGCAGTCGCCGAATAAGAAAACTGCCCACATTATCATTTGGAGTCTGTCCTGACCTAGCCCTACAATGTGTCGGTGTAGGCAAACTCTATCATTGGAGAGTTCTTAGTCTTGGACGACAGAGCAGCAGTTGGTCAGGATGATTTGGGTTCTTTTAGGCCATGTGCACACTGAGTATTTTAGATTTTTACCTCAGTTTTTGTAAGACAAATACTGAGGTAAAAAACTAATCGATTTCTGAACGTGTGCACGTGGCCTTACTCACAGGTCAATTGTGTTAGGCCTTGTGCACACGTTCAGTATTTGAGTTTTTTACCTCAGTATTTGTAGCCAAAACCAGCAGTGGGTGATAAATACAGAAGTGGTGACGTGTCTATTATACTTTTCCTCTGATTGTTCCTCTCCTGGTTTTAACTAATACTGAGGTAAAAAACTCACCAAATACTAAATGTGTTCACATGGCCTAAGGCCGGCTTCACACCACATTTTTTTTTTTTTGTGGTCTGGGGCTGTCCGATGTGAACCAGACAGTCCCAGATCCAATTGTGGCCCCATAGTATTCCTATGGGACTGGATGGCATTGTTTTGCCATCCGGTTTCCATCTGTCTGGGAGGATCAGATTCTTCTTTTTTTTTTTTTCCCCACCAGACACAATTGCAGCTTGCAGCGTTTATGTCCGGGGCAAAAAGTTACACAAAACCAGATCGTGCCAGACCTGACAGAAAAGCCTTTCTGGTTCCCGGACACCGGGTGCTGGAGGTCCGCACTGGCCGGCGCTGAACTTCAGCACCTGGAGAGCTCCCTGCTGCGATTTGAGGACCTTGGCTAGTTCTCCTCAAGTCACGATCCTGAAATTTCAGCAAGGGGCAGCTGCGTTCTGCCGACTCCGGCAGAAAACAAGACCAGAGGGTATATTTGTTCTGTCCAGTTCTTCCTACAAAACACCGAAGAGAACCTGACAGCTCCAAACCGTGGTGTGAAGCCGGCCTAAGACACAGTTGACCTGAGAGTTTGGCCATGATCATATGCTGCGTTTTTTACCTCAGTATTTATAAGCCAAAACAGGAGTTGAACAATCAGAGGTAAAGTATAATAGAAACACATCACCACTTCTGTATTTATCACCCACTGCTGGATTTGGCTACAAATACTAAAAATAATGCAACACTCAATGTGTGCATGTGGCAGAGGTTTTTTTTTTTTTTTTTTTACCTCAGAATTTGCAGCTAAAGTCAGGAGTGGGTGATAAATACAGAAGTGGTGACGTGTTTCTATTATACTTTTCCTCTGATTGTTCCACTCCTGTTTTGGGTACAAATCCTGAGGTAAAAAACTCACCAAATGCTGTGTACGTGGCCAATAATGTCACCTATGTTTAAGCGCTGACAGTGAGCGGAGATCTAAGGATTGAAGGGCTGGTACATGAGAGTTTCAGAATTTTAAAGCAGGTTAGAGGACCCCTTTTTAAAAACAGACTGTCCCCCTGCCCTCTTGTGCCACTTCTGGTAATGCACTTTGCCCAGAGCACCGAATACGACATATTTTGTATGATGTTTTATGTATCTGGCAGAACAGCTTCCCGCTTTATCAAGAGATGAATCGTGTCTGATTCCAGTTCCGGTTACCTCTTTGTTGGAAGGCGATGCTAATTTATCCATTGACCCTCCGGTAGTGTCCTGCCACAGCTTTATGCTCTGCACTATTATAAAGGAGTCAAATTTATGCCAACCCAAGGTTATTTCATAGTCTTGGGCTGGCACATTTTTGGTTGAGCTAGGGCCAACATCTTGCATTTATTAACATTTGGTTTTTGGGAAACGGCCTGATGGGACTTGTGATATTACAGAGCATCAAGATGAAATGCCAAGTAGAGAAGGATGGCATAGAACAAGCCTAGACCCTCAACAGCCAGTATTACAGCCCCCCGCCTAAATGGTGGTGGACAGCATAGTGACTGCCATCTGTGGCTCTGCCATGGAGGAGGCTCCCCACAATGTGAGTGAACCTGATCACTGTCCTGTTCTGATGTTCACCACTGTCACCGGTGCTGTCTCTAGACTATGGCGGGCACCTCCTTGTGCCAGGGTTCACAGGACAGCATGATGTCAGGCATAATCTTATTTGCATTTTTTTTTTTTTTTATAGGGGGGGGGGGGGAAGGCATATTCCTTTGCACACCCCACTTCCAGGGCATCCACAGTGAAGCCTGCTCTATGGGAGGGGGGTGGTGTAGGGAAAATCTGTCCTTGGTAACATGAAGTGGGGAAAGGGTCGTATCATTTAATCTGGTGAATTGTAATATGTAACTGACCAAATGTGGGCGTCACAACCCGATCATGAATAAACATTTTATTATAAATCTCTTGTCTTCTATGTAACATTTAATTTTAATCTGATATTTTACAATCAAAATTATGATAGTCCTTTTGAAGCCATATTGATCTAAATTTTACTAAGAGCTAAAGATGACCAGAAACCCAAAACAATGATGTTCCTCTGATTTAAAGTAATACTTGCATTTTCTTTGTTAAATATTTTACATCTGAATAATTCAGAATAATTGATAATCCTGCATTTCTGAGGATCAGTAATGGTGGATGCTGTTAGCGGAGCTGTTTAAAAGCAGTTCCAGAATTGGCCACCAGATGGCCTTTTCTTTATTGGCTGAAGAAAAACTAAAGTTTATCAATATAATTCCAGAAAAGTGCCACCTGCTGGATATTTTTGGAACTGCAGTTTACTAGAACGTTTTTACCTGATATATAAAAAAATCATAATTCATAATTTATATAGCACTATATTAATTCCATAGCACTTTACATATATTTGCAACGCTGTACCCATTGAAGCTCACAATCTAAACATCCTATCAGTATAGATCTATTTTTTTTTTTTTTTTTCTCCTCCATTGTAGTAAAGCTAGTTTATATATTTGGCTTTGCCCTGGATAGTCATTGTTTATTCCTTTTACAGTGAATGTTATTAGGTGAGTTAATAGCAATTTATTGCAATACTTGGGTATACAATGTATGGAAATTTGTTGGAAAAATACTGGAATCTGAGAGTCCTCAGTGGTTGATACCTTTTTTAATGGTTAACTGAAAAGATAGTAAACATAGCAAGCTCTCGGGACACTATGGCCTTTTCATCGTACTGATAATGACACAAATTCTGAAGACACATACATAAGCAGGGTTAGGTGATGTCGTAAATACGACAGGTGACATTAAGCAGAGTCAGGCCAGGGAGGGGGGGAAAAGCTGGGAAAGTAAAGTCAAAATTCTAAGATGGGAACAGATTGTATTATTATTCTACGATTAGTGACCTGTGGGGACCTGAAGATTCCTTAGTGAGTTGTAGAAGGCCATAAATCGCACATAAGTGTCAAAAGTCCATTGTCCTCTAACTTGAATCTGTTGCAAGATGTGATATCACCAAATGCCCGTTTATTTTATATAAACACACATGAATAGGTGGCATGTACGTAGGGGAGACCGGACTAAAATTCAGAACAAGAATTAATTGTCATTGCCCTCAATAAAAGAAAAGCGTATGGATCTACCTGTAGCAAAGCATTTTTGCAGCCCTGACCACAGTAAAACCGATATGAGGCTGCTCATCTTAAACAGTAACCTCAAATCTCAGAGAAAAATTTGGGAATACAAATTGGTAATTACCTTTGACACATTCAAAACAGGATGAAATGTTTCACATGGATTCATGCGTCTTTATATAAAATGAAAGGACATTTGGGGATATCACATCTTGCGACAGACTCAAGTTAGAGGACAATGAACGTTTGACACTTCCTATGTGAACTGTCTTGCTTTGATTTATTTGCCCTCTATAACTCACTAAGGAATCTTCAGGTCTCCACAGGCCACTAATCATAGAACAATAATACAATTGGTTCCTCTTATCTTAGAATCTTGACTTTACTTTCCCAGCTCCTCTCCCCCTCCCTGGCCTGACTCTGCTTTATGTCACCTGTCGTATTTCCTACATCACCTAACCCTCTCTGTCTGTGTTTTCAGAATCTGTGTGTGCCTCCAGGTACCAGCTGAGGACCCCTGGGCAAACGTCACGCCTGTAGATCACGTGTTCTACTGTTCCTGACCAGATTTCGGGTGTAGGGGGTTGAAGGCTTTCAGTCGGACCTCAGTTTCCATAATGGTGGCTGCGAGGACACGTCACCGAGAGGACATGAATTATCATTACTGCGTCACAGTTCAAAATTGAAAGTAGGATATGTATCAGCTGACCTAGCAATTGCCCCACAATGACCTGTGGACAGATCACGTGTCCATCATCTGCTGTTTCAGAGGGGTTCTTGCAACAGACAAACACGCACTTTCTGCTTCATAGTCTAGATCTATAAAATACAGTAAGAAACTTCTGTAAGGTTTAAAAATAATTTTTATTCTAGATTTTATTTATTAAATATATATCTTCCTCCCTCATCAGACTGGCATTGTGGGCTCACTGACCTTTATACGGCCCAACCCCGGCGAGGAATCTGACCGGCAATCTGTTGCCCCGTCAACATCACCGTCAAATTGCCTCACAGTTGGGGAATTTGGCAGCGATAAAGGTTGCGCCTGGTTCCGATTTCACAGCACTGCTCCAAAACCAGAGGCAATCATGAAGGCGACATTCCCGGCTTTTGGCGTTTGAACAGGCGCTAGTGATCTGCGTCGCCTATTGATTTCCCAGAGGCGTGCCGCAGCGTGCTGGAGTCCGCGCCCCATCAGCGATGATTGGTGGTGGCTACTGTGTTTCCATTGGCTGTCATTTCACAGGGCACCATATTTGAAGAGCTGTCACTTCAGCACCACACGCATCTTCACCAACACAACCATCCACTACATCAGTCCAATTACGCGCGCATGCAATAGCGCAAGCTATGCTGTGCGTGTGTATTGGAAGTTACACTGTGTTCACCATACTGCCACACATGGGTGCCATGGGCAACGCACTGCAATCGTTAGTGAATTTGGTGACGCTGATGGCTATATTACGCTACTCCGGCTACGCGGACAGCTACCTTGTTAGCGTCCTCAATGTTTGGCGGCACCAGTGTGCGTGGTGACGTCATGACGTTTGTTTTGGTTACTTCCTGCCTGCCAGGTGCCTGCCCCTCCCCTGCACATAGGAGAATAGTCATGGCCGCTGCACAGCGTGCTGCCACATGGGGTCTGGCAGAGCTACTGCTCCTCAGACATATGTGACCGACATGATTACTGGTGTGACCAGCGTCACTGGCACCCACGGCTGCTTACTGATGAGGATCCAGCGTGCCCTGCTCCCCAAACTGGGCGTGGAGAGGACCTGCAAGCAGATCCAGAAGAAGATCGCAGACCTGAAGCACGAGTCCCCAGGCCGCATTGTGGATCTTCGTGCCAGGATTGCCAGGCTGCATGGTGAGTATGTGGCAATGCCAAACACACACATGGAAAGCTAAATACTCCAAACACTACACAAACATCATGTGGTATTGTGCCATGCCACATAATGTGGCCTAAGCCACCATGTGGAGCTGTCACCAATGTGCATCTGCATGTTGCTTACACTGCAACATGATGGTGTATGAATCACTCATTTGTCATACAAATGGTGATGGCTATAGTGGTCCATGACCTGTGTGGTGGCCAAACAACATATTAATGCGATGTTCGAGACCCACATGACACCTTGCAGCACATGTGTGACCTGTCACACATACTATTTTACTACACATTGATCACAATACAGAACACTGACTACAATCTCACTGTTTTGTGCTGGCCCCCATGGTGCGAACACCTGATGCTTCCTGGCTGCTCTTGTGTTCAAGATTCAAAAACCTACCATGCTAAGCCAAGGGTTATCTAACATTTAAAATATGTGGCCACTGGTGTTGGACTCATGTCCAAAACCAGAGTGGGCCCTCACCATAGGGTCGCTGCCGACCATAACCTTTTACCGTACCATCCACACTGTCATGACATTCATACACACACAAGGTGGATTCCCTATGTTGTGTTCCTTTTCTTAAATTTGTCTGTTATCATGTTTGGTATTACAGATGACAAGAACTCAGTGTCTGGGGACTCTCCACACTCCCCAACGGCACCCGGGACACCCCCAAAACCTTCCCGGAGGGCCCAGCCCACACCTGGGACTCCAGCAGCCCCAGCCCCGGAGGGCCCAGCCAGTCCCTCACCACCCGGGACTGCAGCAGGCCCGGCCCTGGAGGGCCCAGCCAGTCCCTCCACACCAGGGTCACAAGCCTTGGCTGCAGGCAGTCCTGGACACCTGGGAGCAGCAAGCCCCATCCTGTGGCCCCAAACCCCGAGCCCAGGAGCAACCCCCTTCCCCAGCATCTCAAGCTCCCTGGCAAGCCCTGGGTTGATGTGGTCCCCACACCCTCAACTTAAGCTTACTGATGCTTTGCATGGTGGTAAGTGTCTGCTAAGGCCTACAAGCTTGCTAATCTACTTACTGTTGTGTGCTCCAGACACCAGTATGTGCTGACTCGTGTTTTTTTTTTTTTTAATTTTGCCTGAAGGTGAACGACCACGTGCTGCAGGCTGGGCTGTCAGCCCATCCCCATCTCCGCCAGATGACAGCCGGGATGGTGATGTGCTGCGTACGTATAATCAAGTTCTATTCACTTAAACACCCACCTACACATACACAGGTAACTCACAAATGTCCTTCTTTCCCATACAGGTGTACCAACCATTGAGGAGCTGCTGCTGGCTCACCAGCAGGCATAGCAGCATATGGAGAGGGCAAACCAAGAAGGGCAGCAACACCTTGCCCGCTTGGGTGCCATGATCCACGCCCTCCAGACAGCCCAGTCTGGCAGGACCCCTAACCCATCACCCCCCACCCAATAATGGGACCACAGTACCCTAATAATTGTTGTCCATGTTGGACCTTGTTTTGTTCCCTGTTGCCATGTTGGCACCTTAGTTTTTTAGGCCACGTTGGCCTCTTTTCTTATAGTGTTCCACATTGGGAAAGTGGGTAGTGTGTATTGGCTACTCCTAACCTGACCAAGGCTTTTGGATTGTGTCTGCAATGTTTAAAAACAAGGTTGTTGGTTAATTAAATTCTGCCCAGCTACATCCTGTGTCATGTGTTTCAACACACACAGGGTAACGTTTGAGAGGTCACATTTCACCAACAACACTGGGCCACGGTTTATCGAGAGGTATATGGTGTCACATGGCAAACATGTCACCATACTGGGCTATTACAACGGCCATGCCCCCCAATATGACATCAATGTCTACTATATGACACACACATACTAGTGTAGGTGACACAGATATGGACAGAGTGGTGGTGAAATTAAGCACTTATTGTTTGTATTATTTCTTAAAATATATTTTAAATAAAATAAAAGGGGCACACCTGGCCATTTAAAAAAAAAAAAAAGTGTTCTGTTGCCAAGGTTGTGCATTGGCTAGTAGTTCTCTTGGTCTTCCCCTTCCTCTGCTGGATCAGACAATGGGGCCTCCCCCTCCTCATACACCCAGCAGCCTTGTGATGTAAATGCTCTGCTGGGCTGTCTCCTTGGGGGAGGTGGAGTACCACGATTTTGTCGCCTCCTCACCATGCGTCTTGCGGGCGCAGTGGGCCCTGGGGTTGTCTTCTGGAGGAGCGACCATGCGCCCCCCAACGCAGCGACCCACCACGCCCGCCTCCAGGACACGAAATATGGCCCGCTCCGCGATGTTACGCTGCTCTGGCATCATGCGGGCCAGCATCTTGCTGGCGATGTACCTGATCCCAGAGTCGGGGGTCCTCTCACGATCCAGGAGGACCCGTTTTGCCCAGGTACCCAGATCCGTGTTGGGTGGGGCAGGTGGTAATCTACGTCTGATTCCAGAGCTGGGACCTGGGCCTTGCCCCCCACCACTGGTCTCGGGCACTGGCTCTCCCACAGATGTTGAGGGGAGAGCCTCGCCAGCTGCTGGCTCCTCATCATTGGAGCTAGGCGCCAGAGGGGCCTGAAAAACAAACAAAAAAAAAAAACCCATGAGCCACATGTTGCTATGTAATTGAAGCAAATACCACAACCAAACACCCAATACAACATAGAGCCAAGATCACCAAGGCTAACACTAAAAGCCACAGGAGCAGAGATTAGTGAAGAAAAAGCCTAACAAGTAGACAAGTGCAGTATACTCACCTGAGGGTCCATATTGATATGTAAAGTGCACACAAAAAAACAACACAATCTAAGAGAACATAGACCAAAAAACAGATAAAAAAGAACAGTGACAGGATTGGTGCAGGAAAAGTACAATGGCGACTACCACATGTGATGCAAAACCCACATCAGTGCAAACAACATGCTGGTTAGATCGATCACACAAACACAATTACCCACCTCCTGCAACGGGGCAGGGTCTTGGGCTGTGGCCACAGCTGGTTGCGGGCGGCGCCTGCTGCACCGTGTTCCACGAGGCCCCTCTTGGCCCAGGGTGAAGCTGAGGAGGTCATAGTACCAGAGAGTAGGCCTACTGACCTCCTCAGCTCCAGCCACGGACCGGGCCTCCATCCACTTTTTGTGGGTTTTGTTGAACACGGTGCGCAGGCTTTTGATCTTATGCACAACCAGCGCCGCTGTCCAGATCTTTTGTGGTTGGAGCCGGTTGCACAGCTCCACCAGCGGCATGTAGGCCGCAGCCCACGCTGCCTGATCGTGATACGCAGTCAGCGACACCCGCCACAGGCTTTTGTGTGCCTGGTACATGCATCAGCCATCTGAGAAAAAAAAAAAAAGGTCATGCAAACAAACACATGGCCATCACAGGTGACACCTTACTCTGTGTGTCCAGCCCATGTCCTGCAAGACTAATAACATGTGTTCTGGTAGTCAGGTTGGCTAGTCCAAAAGATTATTGGCGTTAACATGTGTTCATACATGGGGCATGTCGGACAGGCTAGGTGATATATGTATTTGGGGCAACTGCAGTGAAATAGGTCAAGGTCTATCATTACAAATGCCACACATTGTGTAACTAAGGACATTTCAACACCCACACCTCAGATACACACATATTTAGGGCTAAACATAGTGCTGGAGTACACATATTGTCCTGGCAAATATCTCACAGAACATTATGTGTGCTACAGGACACGGACTGTATTTACATCGTACACATCGCTAAATACACTTCTACACGACGCTACATGAAGCAGGACATAAGGCGCACAAACATCACCCAACATATGGGTCTACAGCACACAGAAAAGAACGTCCAGGAGTGCCCAATAGCATGTGCCCCCACTTACCGTCTGTCCAACAGAGAACTTGTGATGAGACACAACTTGCTCAATGCACATTCCAGTCGGAGCAGGGGTGACACCCGAGCACGTGCTTATTTAAACACAACCTGACCAATCACAAAAGCACAATTGCGCCTAATCATTGGTTGCACCTGCGTACGCCCAGGTGGCTACATCGATTACAAGACGCCGCTGCGTTCTGATTGGTTGCTTAACATATAAAATGCACTCAAGGCCGAAGTCGGACACGCTTGCTGCCCAGAGTCATTAAGTAAGTACTCATGTGCAAACATGAACTGTGATGTGGGTGTGTTGCGTTTACAGCACCTTACCATTAGGGGTCGCTATTATGTAGTGTAGGTGACACCCAAGTGGTGGGTTTTGTAATTACTCGTGATGTTTGTTGCCATATATACTATTGTGTTGTGCCAAATGGATGCATGATTGTTTGGACTACCCAAACCCTATCTTCATTGATAAAACATTTTGGCTTTGCCATAGAGGATCATGTTTGAAGGATGCGAGTGTCTTTAATAGCGGGGATAATCTGAATTGAGGACACATAGTACTGTCGTTTACCACACACAATGGGACGTTTAAGGCCGAAATCAGATGTGGATTGTGGCGTGTGGCTTCTGCGAATGTGATGCTCACAAGATCCTGCATTCACAACACATCAGGCAAGTCTTTTGGACATGATGAGTATTCAATAGTCTGCTGCGTGGTGTGATATTTTTGGCATCACACAAAAAAACCTGGGTTACCTGTGTAATGTAATTGTAAAGAATTTTCAAAAGCATGATTAAAATAATGTGACCTATGTGTTTGCCCATGCCTTGTGGTCACACATCAACATTATGGCCACGTATATGGGCTTAGGCTCATGATGTGTTGCAGTAGACAAGGGAGATGTATTGTACAGGAGGCCCAGGGGTGTAGAGTGACCAGGTTTGTGTGTCACACACTGCAATGTTTTGTTTGGGCCTTGATTGGTCGTCTACTGTATATGTATGTGTGTGGGCTGGAGTTCACACTTGGGTAGGCTGTGGTAAGTGGGCAGGAGATGTATAGGGAAGGAGGATGGTGTGTGTGGATGATGTGTGATGAAGCGTTCTTGTAGTTATGTTTCTTTTTTTCACTTTTGCAGGGGTTGGTAAGTGACATGATGTTCGACCCTGATGGAAATGCTATCGTGGCTCTTGCCTTGGTGGAAGAGCAATTGTGGCTGGAGGATAGATGAGAGGTTGAGGGCTCGCAGACCACGCCATGTGTGGGCTCGGGATTGGCTTCACCGCCGGGACACCCGGAGGCACATGCAGCTGGTGCGTGAGCTGGAGGATCGTAGTCCGCATGATTTCAGGAACTACCTCCGTATGTCCGAGGACTCTTTCACATTCCTGTTGGAACGTATAAGGCCATTGATAGCTCGACAGGTCACAGTGATGCATCGATCTGCGCCACCTGAGGAGCGTTTGGCTGTAACTTTGCGGTTCCTGGCTACAGGTCAGTCAAGGACAGACCTGCAATACACTTCACGTGTATCACTGCCCCTACTGAGCCGCCTGATCTCCGAGACGTGTGAGGCCATCTGGAGTAGTCTGCTGCCATCCTCTATGCAGTTTGCCAGAGGGTTTGAGGACCGCTGGCAATTTCCAAACTGCGGCGGTGCATTGGATGGTAAGCACGTGAGGATCAACAAACCCCCAAACTCTGGATCTTTGTATTACAATTACAAAGGATATTGGAGTGTGGTCCTCATGGCCCTGGTGGATGCGAACTATGAGTTCCTCTACGTGGACGTTGGAATGAACGGGCGTATCTCAGATGGGGGTGTGTTCGCACACTGCTCCTTGGCCCAAGACAAAAAAAAAAACCTCACCAAATTTTGGCCTCTTATAAATATCATTGCATTTAGCAGGATACTATCAGCCACCTCTGAAGCAACCCATATCTCTCAACACCGATGCACCATCCCCTACAACCTTGACACGGGGGCGGTTGTGGCACCAACCGTGCCACAAGGAGACAGGTGGTATCACTGGACATGAGATCACTACAGGGCGGCAGCCACTCCAAGAGTGAGGCATAAAGTCAGAAAGCAGCCTATTAATGACGCCCAGCTGTTAGATAAGGTGGGCCGCTCTGCAACAAAATATGCAACACAAGTGACTGTCGCCCCCTAGAGGACACAGCTGTAGACTGCAGATAGATAAAAAAATGCAATATAACTCTATAGATAAAAGTGAGGAGTTAGTTTGATATTTTGGACCAAAATAGTGTAAGCTCGTAGCCCCCGTCACGGACCCTGCCGCCCTGTAGTGATCTCATGTCCAGTGATACCACCTGTCTCCTCCTTGTGGCACAGCTGGTCGCTGGTGCCACAACCGCCCCCATGTCAAGGTTGTAGGGGATGGTGCATCGGTGTTGAGAGATATGGGTTGCTTCTGAGGTGGCTGATAGTATCCTGCTAAATGCAATGATATTTATAAGAGGCCAAAATTTGGTGAGTTTTTTTTTTCTATATATTTATTCTATGTACCAATTCGGTGATTTTTGTCCTTGGCCCAAGACCTAAGGACCGGTGGGCTGAACTTGCCCTCAAATGAAGAGACAAGCCATCATCTCAACTTTGCGTTTGTGGCGGTTGAAGCCTTCCCACTTCAGGAACCTATTACGGCCATATCCCCAGAGGACGGTTACTTCTGAGCAGCGCATTTTCAATTACCGGCTATCCGGGGCCCACCATGTGGTTGAAAATGCGTTCGGGATCATTGCCAATACATTTCGGGTTTTCATACACGTCTGCATATGAAACTGTAATCTATCGATGTGGTAGTGCTGGCCTGCTGTGCGCTGCATAACTTCCTGCGTCGTAGGGATCGGTCATCATACACGCCGGCGAGTTATGGGGATTCAGTGGACCCCACAACAGGGGAGGTCCGTCCCGGGGACTGGCGTGCTACCGACCATGGTGTGGCGCCACTCCAGCCGCTGAGCCAGGGTCGGACTCAGCAGGATGCAAGGAACAGTAGAGACGCATACTGCTCCTACTTTAATGGCCCTGGGGCAGTGGGCTGGCAGCACCAGCAGGTGTAGGGTGGCTGGTGCTGTGAGGCAGCAACATGATGAGGAGGGTGGAGTCACCAGGGTGGCTGCACTAGGAGGATTTGGGTTGTCTTTTTGTGTGTGCACAATCTTTAGTTAGTATGTTTTTGTTTTTTACTGTGACATGTTTTTTGTTTGACATTATTTCTCATCATGTTGCATTTCTTTGTGTGAAGTGAACACTTCTGGTTTATGTTATTTTTTGTGTGTTGTTGTATTGTATTTTTTTGAGGCCAAACATATAAACAAAACAAATGGATCCAAACTACAACCTGTGTGTGTCGTTACTTTGGGATACAGGACAGTTGCACATAGCTTTATGCTGTGCACAGAGGTATGTGATTGGTAAAATGGTATTGATGGTTCCGTGAAACATTGCGTGGTAATATGCAGTACACAGGTTCAGCCCTTTGGGCCACAATGTATGGCGCAACTGTGTGTATATATCCATTGTGATGTGTTGTGGTCAAAGGGGCACGTGGCCACACACATTGAGCAAGCAATGGTGTTTGTGGGGTATGTAGGTACAGTCCACGACACACACAAACATGTGTACACAAACATACTTCAGCTGGGCCATGGCATGGACCAATGTAGGC
Source organism: Allobates femoralis (assembly GCA_033576535.1). Lineage (NCBI taxonomy): Eukaryota > Metazoa > Chordata > Amphibia > Anura > Aromobatidae > Allobates > Allobates femoralis. The sequence continues at coordinate 70,811,664 of JARQOC010000004.1, read as the reverse complement.
ACATATAGGCATAGTGTTGTGTGAATGTTCCCACCATCAGCTACAGACGCACACATAGCAAACTATTGTGTAGTGTAAGCCACTGTCCTGCTGAACAACGCTCCTGTGTGACGCTTGATCGGCTCGAAAGTGTGTCACAGCAGCCACTTTCAATGACACGAGCGTGTATTCAGTCCAAACTCCAAGACAATGGCGTCACGTATTAGCCAGCCTTCCAGCGCAGGCTGGCCAATCAGGACGCTATTGCATTGTCCAATTAGCGTGTTTGGGGCACGGCGTAAAACAATTTGGCACGCCTATGTTCTCGCCGCACTGAACATGTACACATTCCTTTGGGGATTGCGGCATGTGAAGCGGCGTCGGGAGTCTACCAGATGTTTACCTCTGTTGGTGTGGCAATTTCTGGGCCGACACATCGCTTTAGGTTGAGGGCGAAATTGCGGGGTGTAAAAGCGCCTTCGGCGATCTGAGGCAACCATGAAAAACGTGCACGCGCACGTTAGATTGCCTCCTATCGCCGCCAAAAGTTGCGGCGTGTAAAGGTACCATGACAGGTTCTTGGTGAACTCCATTAAAGCCACCAATAGCCAATGCAACACAGAGGATATAACAGGCAAATGGTGCTAAATTGTTAGCTTTCCAATCCGTGGTGTAACTTAAAGCTCATGGGCCCTGTGCAAAAGCTCCAACCATTACTCTAACTATTGCAAATCTCTAATAGTATTAGGCTGTGTTCACACATAGCGTTTATTTTTGCAGCGTTTTGCACCCGCGCAAAAAAGCCCCGTAAAAAAACGTGGTGCATTCACACACTGCGTTTTTTTACAGGCTCACTTCTCTCCCTAAAGTGCAGGGGAGAAGTGATGCCGCACAGGAGAGGAACAATCCTCCCCTCTGTGACAGGTGTGACGGCCCCTTTTGGGTTTTGAAGTGTATTAATATACACTACGAAACCCAAATTAAACTAAGGCAGATGTGTGAAAAATAATAAAGAATGAATACTTGCCTCTCCGCCGGGTGTTCCGGGAGATCCACAAGTATCAACCTTCCAGGGCCTGGCAAGATCACTGATTGGCTGCTCGCGGTCATGTGCTATGTGACGCGCATATCGCATGACCACGAGTGGCCAATCAGCGATGACAGGTCCTGAAAGGACAGTACCTGTGTACATCTCTCACCTCCCGGTAACTGGAACACCCGGCGGAGTGTTCATTCTTTATTATTTTTCACACATTTGCCTTAGTTTAATTTGGGTTTCACAGTGTATATTAATATACTGCGAAACCCAAATAGGCTGTGACAGATGTCACACAGGGAAGGAGGAACAGGATTGTTCCTCCCCTGTGTGACATCAGCCCCGGAGTATTTGTGGCGCCCTGTGCCAGGTAAAGCCACAGAACCAAGTAGTTCACTAAGGGATTTCCACATCTGGTGCTCACATAACCCCAACACTTTCCATGCCAGGCCTGTAGGGGGAGCTCCACTGGTTGCTGTTAAGCCAGATCCCCTATAAATACAGGTGCTGGGGGCGGAGTTAGGCAGAGTGTGCAGTCGCTAGGAGAACTGTGAAGTTCAGCTCAGAGCTAGTGAGCTAAAACTGGTTATCAGAGGCGTGCTAGGCCCGACACCAGTGCACGCCAGAGCCAATGTGATGGCCAGAGAGCGAGGGCCACAGGCAGAGGCGAGAAACAGTACAGAAGGGGCAGAGGAGCCATCCCGGCTCACCCCAGGAGAACACTGGTCACTGCAGTCCGAGTCTGCGAGGGAAATAAGTTAGCCCAGCAGAGAATCCCAGTACACGGTGGAGGCTTAGTGACGCACCCCAGGCTAAGGCTATGGGAACTCGAGTATCTGGTCCCTCTGCTGCGGTTGGGATGTCACTAGTGGCCGGCCCAGACCCTTGGCCCTGGTGGTCCGCTTTAAACAAGGGGTAGTTGAAATGGGAAATAAAGTTCAAATTCACGTGATGCCACCTGTGGTGTCTGGTGACAACATCAGCCCTGCGTGAGGCCTCCAGGGATGATGGACGGGCAGTTAGGTGTAGATGCTCCACACAGGTGGAGCTGGTTTCCTGGGGAGTTTGGTAATGATTATGAGTGATGCAGCAGCTATTTGGCCGGGCTCTTAAGTAACGGATCAGCCTCTGTGGATGGCAGGGGCGCGGCTAAGGAACCGACACACACACCACTGGTTGTTTCTTTACCTTTTACTGGTGGAATTGCAAGTAGACGTCCAGGGCACTGCCGGGTGTTCAGGATGCACTTATGGGTCTTCAGTGGGTATAAGGCCTCCTTGTCTCTTTTCCCGCGTGTGTGAAGCACCTGCCCCGTGTGAAACTTGGCTGACCTCCTCTGCTCTCCTATCACATGTGCTGTCTCGGGGAAACTCTTGATGGACTACCGCTATTCCTCTCTCCATGGTGCCTGGCTCCCTGGTTGGTGACTGCACAGATGCCCAGGAGACTGAAGTCTCTACGGTAGACTGGTATTCTCAAATGGGCCAGGTGCTCTCCAGTAGACTCGGACTCCGGTGTCCGGGATGCTGTTAGGTTCACTCCAAACGATGGTTCCTCGGTCCCCACTTTGCTCTCTCTTCACCTTCCAACCCCACTCTTGGGCCCTGCAGGACTACTTCAAAGACTGGCTCGGGCGTAGCATGGCACCACCACCAGAACGTCTTCACAGCTCTTGTAGCGTCTGCACACTCAATACTGGTGCTGGGGCAGAGTTAAATAGGGGATCTTGCCTAAGGGCAGCAAGTTGGGCTCCCCTTACTGTGCCGGGGTGGAAGGTGTTGCTTGTGTCTGTGTACCCACTGTGGAAATCGATCCGTGCTGTAGGTGAGTCTGTGGTTACCTGTGTGAGAAGGGCGCCACATTAGCTTCCCGGACATCCAGAGCACCCACATTTGAGAGCTAGGAGCCGCAGGAGAGATGGCGGTAGCCAAGCGAGAGCCCTCAGTGCAGCAACATGGGTGTGGAGGAGCAGGAAAAGTCAGGCCTGGTTTCATACACGCCAGACTGAAGACAAGGGAGAGGGACAAGGGGACCTATATCTCACTCGGTGAGTCTTATATTACTCCACCTTACACTTGCATGAGGCGCTGAGAATCCTTAAACAAGTTGATACAATCAGCATGCATAATGAAAATAAAATGTTCGAAAGGGGCTCAGGTTACCAGATGACAGCAAGCAAGCACGCTGGTGGCCTCTTTAAAACCCTGATGCAGAGTTTGCCACCCTGAAAGAACTGACCATTAAGGGACAGCAGCTTCCAGCAGTACCAGACTTAGCCCCACAGCCGCGATGGGTTAAAACCCCCTCTTTGCCAGAAGCACCTTCCTTATCCCCTGCAGCAGAGACCAGCATGCAGGCTGTGACCCCTGACCGGTTTGACAGCCTGTGCTCCGAGGTGTGCCACCTGAGCAGAGAGATGGGCAAGCTCTGAGGTGCTAGGCAACCCAAGACAGACACAGCCACAAGGAAAGATACAGCTCGCTGACAGCCTGGAAGACGTCCCATGGATAAGGAAGAGGACACTGCCGCTTGCAGGGAGGACCACAGACTGCTACAGCTCCAGTCGGCAGCCCATCTGTCGCAAGTGCAACAAGGGAGGGCACATCTATCGGTTCTGCCCTTTAAACGAGCAACCACTGGAGCCCGTGGCCCAAACCCCAGGAGTAGACTGCCAGGCACGTCCAATTGGCTGCGCAGGTACGTGTGAGTTCGTAGGTACCTGTCCATCATCATAGACGGCTACCACTGCTTTAGTAGACACTGGATCCCAAGTGACCACCATCCTAAGTATCCTTTACAATTGGTTCTGGCCTGAACTCAAACTTGACCCTCCAACCCCTGAGTTGAATATTATTGCTACCAATGGGTTGCCTATCATTGTAGAGGGGCATCAAGAGGTAACCGTAAATGTGGGGAGGATGGAATTAAAGAATCAAGGACTCATTGTGGTTACGACTAATCCTAATGAGAGGGATCCCCATGTGATACTTGGTACAAATATCATGGTTAATTGTTTAGATGAAGTGCTGTTTTTGCTTCAACAGAGTGCAGATACTGCTACTCCAGGAGAGAGGAGTGTTCTTCAGAAGGAGATCCGAGCCCTGTATCAGCAACAGGTAACAATATCAAGTGTTGAAATTGGTAGCGTATGTGTAACAGACCCAATTCCTATTGTAGGACCACCAAGAAGTGAAATGATGATCCGGTGTTGGGCAGCAGTAGGCCTCAGAGGGCAGGACTACCAGGCAGTAGTGGAGCCCGTGATGTCTGACAGTACTCCTACACTCCTGACAGCCAGGGAGGTGGTTGATGTACATAAACGAAGGGTACCAGTACGTGTATTGAATTATGGTGATGATGAAGTAAAGTTGCCAAGGTATTCCACTGTTGCTAAGTTGTTCCATGTAGATAACAACTACATGTAGCAAAATTTCTGACTCAATCAGTTTAAGATGAGGGTCACAACTCCAAGAAGCAGTTAGAGAATTGGTGTCAGGAGCTCCATGTAGGAACTGATCACACACCTTCTCACCAGAAACACAGAGTTTATTGGGTAGTTCAAGAGTATGAACAAGTGTTTAGCAAGCATCCACTTGATTTTGGGAGAATAAAAGGGGTACACCACCATATACCCACAGGTGACCATCCACCCATTAAAGAGTGATCAAGGCCTATACCACCAACACACTACCAGCGAGCAAAAGAGATGTTGCAGGACATGAAGGACGCAGTGGTTATCAGAGATAGTTGTAGTCTCTGGGCAGCACCACAGGTCCTGGTTGAAAAGAAAGATGGTAGTATGAAGATGTGTGTAGATCATAGGCAAATTAATCAAGTGACACACAAAGATGCATACCCGTTACGAGAGCCCTCAGTGCAGCAACTCGGGTGTGGAGGAACAGGAAAGGTCAGGCCTGGTTTCATACACGCCAGACCCAAGACAAGGGAGCAGGACAAGGAGGCCTATACCTCACTCGGTGTGGAAATCCCAAAGTGCAACCTTCAACCTTGGATGTGTACCTGGAGAACCATCAGTAAAAGGTACAGAAAAAGACTTTACTGTGTGCGTGTCCCTTCTTCAACCTGTCCCACACTACAACGACTACGCTGCCCATTCCTACCATGCTGCCCTATTCCACCATCATACCTTGCAGCCCCGGGGAACCTCTGCCCATCACCCCGGAGATCCCAGCAGCATCGGTGCCATCACTAGACTTACAGGTGGCGTCACGACTGGCAACAACTTTAATCCCTGTAAATATTCCCCTTTTTATTTTGTCACCAGGGGCACGGGCTCGGGCACCGACCACCCGTGACATCCACGTACCAGTACGCCCGAGATCCAAGTACCCCAATCCCTTGGTACGAGACATACTCCTGCTGGAATTGCGCATCGTCTGAACGGCGATGCGTAATTCCAGCGAGAATAATGGCCTCCTATGGAAGAAAGCGTCGGCGCTGCTGCGTAAAGAATTGACATGGTCATTCTTTTTACGCCCGCACCTTCTCCCATAAAAGCGCGGCGTATTTTTACGTAGAGTCTGCACAGCAAAAGTGAATTTCACATCCACTTTGCCGGCAGACACAAGGCACATTGTGCATTTTTGAAAAGTGCGCGCAAACAAAGCACTCAATGTGTGAACATAGCCATAGTCTTTTTCTATAGGCCAAAGGGACTTTTGGGACCCCCTAGGCTCCAGGGCCCAGGTGCGATTGCAACCCCTGCACCTGTTGTAGTTATGCCCCTGTTTCCAATGATTTTCAACACAAAGATTAGAATTAATAATATATGCGTTGGGCTTCAATAAGAATTTAGCACCAATTACCTTTTATATCTTCTGTGTTGCACTGTCTATTGCTGACTTCATAATGAGTTCATTGAGAACCTGTCAGTGAGTCCACTAAGCCAGTCTGATGGGGAAACCTTCCAGATGTTTGGTAGTTTGGATCTATGCCCTGTCTTGACCATTATAGGGATATTACAGGCTGTACTACTGTAGTGTATCCAGCCATGTCTTACCATTTCAATTCCATATCTGTATTCAGCGACTCCAATCACCTCTCCACTCATAGGTGATGATGCAAATACTTTTTTTTTTCTTTCTCTTAAGGCTGGTTTCACATCGCAATTTTTTTCCTGTCCGTGGGATCCTACTTTTTGCAGGATCCCATGGACAGGAAAGGATCAGGATCGGATGTGAACTTCAAGGCTATTTCTGTGTCCGGGGCTGTGATTTTCATGGGTCCAGACACAGAAAGAGCTGTGCGGGGCACTTTCACTATATCCATACATTGCGGAAGTGAAATTACGTAAAAGCAAAGGGTTAAAAATAAAAAAACTCAATTCTCACCTTCCAGCGATCCCCCGACGCCTCCAGCAAGCTCCGGGTGACTACAGGATCACACTAATCGGTCATGTGACTTGATCAGCTGACCGGGTTGTGACGTAATGACAGGTCCTGTAGTTATCCGGAGCTTGCTGGAGGCATCGGGGGATCGCTGGAAGGTGAGAATAGAGTTTCATTTATTTTTAACCCCTTGCTTTTACTTAATTTCATTTCCGCTATGTATGGATATACATTGTAGTATATGCAGTCTCCGATTTTGGGTACAGCTACAAATCGGACAGAATCGGATACGATAAAAGTCGGATGGCAATTAGGCCAAATCCGATCCGATCAATGCCCATAGGATAACATGGGGGCCAAATCAGATCCACGGCTGTCCGTTTTACAACGGACAGCCACACATCCTCAAAAATCGCAGTGTGAAAGCAGCCTTAGGGGAGGGAAAACTCTTTGCTGATAGCAAGCAAAGAGATCTTTAAAATGGTGAATTGAGGTGCATTTTTTTTTCTTTGCAAGACCATCTTTCACCACATGGTGGTGCTGTAACACTGCACACATCAGTGCACTGTCCTCCATGACATTATGGACTTCTCTGTCGCAATAGCTGTAACCATTCATCGCAACAAACAACGCAGGGAAAAAAACTAATTTGCAAATAAGTTGAATTTAAAATATTGCACAATTGTTATTTTTTTTTTCCAGCACGTCCAACTCTGTGGCCAAAAATCCGCCGAGGACGTAAAAAAACAGAAGTAAGGCTGCCTTCACATTAGCGTTCCCCTCCGCAGGGTTCTGCGGAGGGGAATCGCCATGTGTGCGAAGCGGCCGCCAGCTCCTATCTTTATAATGGGACCGCACGGTGCTGCGCTTGACAGCGCAGGACCATGCGCACCCATTCACTCCCATATGTGATCTGTGCACAGGCGGATGCCTGCGCACAGATCACACAGTCTCGTCTGCACCAGGGACGCGACATGTTGCGTCCCTGGTGCGGGCGGGAGTGTGTGATTTGTGCGCAGGCATCAGCCTGCGCACAGATCACATATGGGAGTGATTGGGTGCGCACGATCCTGCGCTGTCAAGCGCAGCACCGTGCGGTCCCATTATAAAAATAGGAGCGGGCGGCCGCCGCGGTCACATTGCGGACCCCTCCGCAGAACGCTGCGGAGGGGTCCGCAAATGTGAAGGCAGCCTTACAAAGTCAATCAGCCCTTTATAATGGATTTAATGACTTACCACTTCTATAGAGCAACTGGAAGCTAAATGGGGTAAATTTAGCAAAATGTTTAATGTTTCCTATTGGAAAAGTTATTTTTTTAGCTTCTGAATTAGACATTTTGAGAAGGAGGAGATAAGGGGGCAGAAGAAACAAAAAAACCTGGTCTATCTCTTTGAAAGGAATGTCATCCTTTTTTCCACAATTGAAAAAAAATGTAATAACGTTTAGATTTTTTTATATAAAATCTGAAAAATGTTATTATAAAAAAAATATATATTCTCTTTTGAACACCAGTTGAAGCACCTGCAATTTATGTGTTGTGAAAGCATTAGACTGCAGTAAATGTGCGCGGGATCCTAATGTCACTTCTCTTCTCTTCTGGGCATCTGGAAAATAAGGGAGATGTTTAGGATCAAGTATTTTTAACACAACAGTGACAAAGCTCAGGGGCCACTAATCCCTTACCTCAGGGGTGCACAACATTTGTTATTGTGTAAGGGTACCGTTACACGTCGCAAGATTGCATGCAATTTCACTTGCAATTTGCTGGTTGCAGTGAAATCATGGACACATTGCTCCATTTGTACACAGCAACAAAATAGAACAATGTGTGATTGAAGCAAATTGCAAGTGAAATTGCATGCAATGTTGCGACGTGTACCGGTACCCTCAGGGTCATATTGCCATACTGAATCAATCCCATGGTCTACATAAAAAAAACAAAATTTAAAAGGGGTATTTACATGAATACATTATGTTCTCTGCACCCCCCCATGTACCTTGTATAGTCAGTCCCAGCTCCTCCTAATCTGTTGACAATTCTTCTTGCCGTGCAAAATGTGGCTCCGCCCACCCGAGTCACATATGCACGACGTCATCGCAGGTCTTGGTCCAACCAGCATCTGTACCGGCGGCGGAGCCTAAACTATGATCCCGCCACCCGGCCTGCCACCTGCCATCAATCATGCTGCAGATTGCAGTGCAATCTGCAGACTGTCTGCAGCAACAGCTCCAGACCTCAGCCAGGGTCATGCACCATACCGGCACGGTGTGGCACCACCACCGGCGGTTCTGTGTCGGGCGCAATGGCGCATTTACAGAACATATACAATTACCAGCGCTGGAGCTGCCTGCGAATGCCGAGCCGCCGCCGGCTCAGAGCAGGAAATAAAAAAACCCCATTAGACGCCGCCGCCCTCCCCGAATTCCGCCGCCCTGGGCACGTGCCTACAAGTGTCTAATGGCAAATGGCAAATACAGCCCTGCCTGCATGCACTGACAATGCATACAGAAGCTCAGCTGCTCCAAATTCACTGTGTGCAGGACTGGTAAGCAGGGCAGGGTAACCTCATGACACCCGACGGGCCTGGCAGGAAGTGGGTTTGTACAGGGCAGCGCACGGATAGCAAGGAGGGGCAAGAAAGACACAGAGGACAGTGAACATAGCAGAAGGAACACTTGGGGAGCCTCAGAGAGACTTTGTACCCTCCGGTGACTTCCCGGCCAGCTACCTACAAAGACTGTGTAACTGTGTACCTGAACTGCCGTGAACTTGTTACCAGTAAACTACCCGTACAGAGTCAGTAAGCCTCTGGTGTTTTATTTTGCTTAAGTCGAGAAGTAGCTGCTGCCACATTGACCAGCTCAGCAGCAGCAGCTCTGCCCCGGGGACCCCGCTCCGCCGGCAGGGAGCGTTATCAACTGGTTGCAATACCACCATGTCCGACGGACGGATAGCGGCACTGGAGAGATCACCAGAATCTGCAGGTGGCGTCACGAGACTTTATTCTTTTATTTTTATTATTTTCCCCCCTGTTTACCCAGTGACCCCTAGGGTTACGGGCACCGGCAACCAAGACATCATCCCAGCACTAACGCCTGAGTACCGAGTTCCCAAAGACTTCTGGGTGGGTCACCTCCACCCCTCGAACCTAACACAGTCCCACTGTCCACTCTGGAAGAACTCCACTTCTGCACTCCACTTTCAACCCCCCCCCCCCCACCAAGCTGTCTGACTAGTCATCAAGTGAACAATCATTCATATTCAATTTTCACACTTAGGACATCTCTCATGACTCACCTGGAATGGCCCCTGCCTCTCTGGACAGGAGCGTGGAGCTGCATAGAAACACAAGCAGCTGACGCACTCCCATTCAGAGAGGCAGGGGCTGTTCTTGGTGAGTCATGCGAGATGCATGAGACATACTCGTATGCATCTCACATAAGAGTGTTACCAGCCTTGGTCACAAGCTGCTCTTCCTAATTATCTCAATGTTCACTGAAAAACAGAAAGAGGGAGAAAAGCTGTCAAAGGACTAAGTATGAAAATTGCATATGAGTGGAGTGGTCATGTGATGACTGCTGGACCCAACAAGCAGAGCTGAATCCTGACAGTGAGTATTTTACACGCTGTTAGGATTGTGAATGCTACAGTACTTAATGTTAATAATTATAGGGTCTTGTCCAGCTTTGAGATGAAAGTCTGTAGTCCCTCTAGGTAACTGCAGGTCTCTGAATTCTCATAGTACATGCATTGCACACTTCCAGGATTGTTCATTGCCAGTGGCAAGATTGGACGGTCATGTAAGCACGAGTATGTGACTTGTATACTTCTGGCCAGGGCTGTTGGAGCCGAAACCCATTTTGGTGGAGACTGATTTGTTAGAAAATGCTCCTACTTTGACTCCTGAAATATATAATAAATTGGGTACAGTAGTTCAATGCATTACTTGCTGAATATTATTATGTTCTATCTAAATAGCTTGATTATCGTGTCATAACAATGATGAGAGCCTGATGATCACATTGTACTACAATAAATTTATCACTTAAAAATGAGCCATGTATGAAGGAGTCTGAGTCATTGAAGAGTAGATGGTTTGGCTACCGACTCCACAGCCCTGCTTCTGGCCACATTATGACTAGACATGTCCGGTCTCATTCAATTTATTTTCATAGAGTGAGGCCACACATGTGTAGTTGGCACGTGACTGCGTGTAAGTAAATCGCATACTTGTGGTTTCATGACCTCCCACTCTCACAGCTGGCACCAGAGAATCCTGAGAGCATGGAGTGAGAATTCAGAAGTCTATTGTCACATACTGATGTATGTAAAGTGCTTATGGAATTAATAGCGCTATATAAATGAATAAATTATTATTATTATTATTATATAGAGTAATTGCAGTCTCATTACTAACTTGGGATATCCCTCTTAACGCTCCTAACATAATTAAAACATAGTAACCCTTACATTGATAAACGGGACAATACAGTACTTTATCGTCATGTCTAACGTAATCTTAAAAGTTATGGATTGTTACATGTGTACAGGATTAGAATTTCTAACAGCACAGAAGTAGTCATATGAAAAAGTTTGGGCACCCCTCTTAATCTTACTAATTTTTTTGGGTTTAAAATTGTGTTTTTGCAACAGCTATTTCAGTGTGATATATGTAATAACTGATGGACACAGTAATATTTCAGTGTGATATATGTAATAACTGATGGACACAGTAATATTTCAGTGTGATATATGTAATAACTGATGGACACAGTAATATTTCAGTGTGATATATGTAATAACTGATGGACACAGTAATATTTCAGGATTGAAATGAAGTTTATTGCACTAACCAAAAATGTGAAATATGCATTATTTCAAAATGTGACATGTGCCAAAGTATGGGCACCCTTCTGATTTTCATGATTTGAATACTCCTAACCACTTTTTACTGACTTACTGAAGCACTAAATTGGTTTGGTAACCTCATTGAGCTTTGTACTTCATATCCCGGTATATCCTATCATGAGAAAAGCTATTTCAGGTGTCCACTTGCAAGTTGTTCTCCTAGTTGCATCTTCTCTGAGGAGTGGCATCATGGGCTCCTCAAAACAGCTCTCAAATGATCTGAAAAAAAAGATTGTTCAACATAGTTGTTCAGGGGAAGGATACAAAAAGTTGTCTCAGAGATTTAACCTGTCAGTTTCCACTGTGAGGAACATAGTAAGGAAATGGAAGACCACAGGGACAGTTCTTGTAAAGGCCAGAAGTGGCAGAAATGTGACAAAAATATCAGAAGGGCAGAGAATAAGAATGGTGAGAACAGTCAAGAACAATCCACAGACCACCTCCAAAGACCTGCAGCATCATCTTGCTGCAGATGGTGTCACTGTGCATCGGTCAACAATACAGCGCACACTGCACAAGGAGATGCTGTATGGGAGAGTGATGTGAAAGAAGCCGTTTCTGCATGCACGCCACAAACAGAGTCGCCTGAGGTATGCAAAAGCACATTTGGACAAGCCAGTTTCATTTTGGAGGAAGGTCCTGTGGACTAATGAAACAAAGACTGAGTTGTTTGGTCATACAACAAAGCGTTATGCATGGCGCCACAAAAACACAGCATTCCAAGAAAAACGCTTGCTACCCACTGTCAAATTTGGGGGAGAGTCCATCATGCTTTGGGGCTGTGTGGCCAATGACGGCACCGAGAATCTTGTTAAAGTTGAGGGTCGCATGGATTCCACTCAGTATCAGCAGATTCTTGAGAATAATGTTCAAGAATCAGTGTCAAAGTTGAAGTTACGCCGGGGATGGATCTTTCAGCAAGACAATGATCCAAAACACCGCTCCAAATCTACTCAGGCATTCATGCAGAGGAACAATTACAATGTTCTGGAATGGCCATCCCAGTCCCCAGACCTGAATATCATTGAACATCTGTGGGATGTTTTGAAGCGGGCTGTCCATGCTCGGCGACCATCAAACTTAACTGAACTGGAATTGTTTTGTAAAGAGGAATGGTCAAAAATACCTTCATCCAGGATCCAGGAACTCATTAACAGCTACAGGAAGCGACTAGAGGCTGTTATTTTTGCAAAAGGTGGATCTACTAAATATTAATGTCACTTTTCTGTTGAGGTGCCCATACTTTTGCACCTGTCAATTTTTGAAATAATGCATATTTCACATTTTCGGTTAGTACAATAAACCCTCATTTCAATCCTGAAATATTACTGTGACCATCAGTTATTACATATATCACACTGAAATAGCTGTTGCAAAAACCCAATTTTAAACAAAAAAAAAAATGAGTAAGATTAAGAGGGGTGCCCAAACTTTTTCATATGACTGTACATCACCAGAGCCCTCATCAGTTCAGAAACACAGCATCAAAACCCTCATCTATAAAGGAATACATCACAACAACCACCGAGATACAGAAATAGATACATATTTAGATCCCACATAAGTATAGAATCACAGCATCAAAACCCTCATCAGTACAGGAATGCATCATCAGAACCCCCATAAGTACATAATTACATCACCAGAATCCTCATCTGTACAGAAACACAGCATCAAAACCCTCATCAGTACAGGAATGCATCACAAGAATCAGTACATGGTACATTAATTGTAATGTCAGATCAGCTCCATACATATATTTGTATTGCATTAGCCTACAACTTCCAATATGTCCTTAAAAATGGTAGAAGTTACTGGGAGTTGTTGTTACCAGTCATCACTAGACCATACAGGAACCACGGTACTGTTGAGAATTAGTATAACAAATAATTATTTACATCCAGGTACCAGATAAGTGACTGTCTGTGATCAGAGTTGTTTGCTTTTCTTCATCTTGTCCAGATGCCATTATGACTTTTTGCGGCCACAGTTCATCTCTGCAGGCTTCCATTTTCTCAGCTTTTCTGCAGCACATCCAGACATCATGCCTTTAAAAATAAGGGTGTCATTATAGCCTCCCTGTATCTACATTGTGTCCACCTATAGAGTCCAGTCTCTATTCTGTGCCCTCACACTACCCCTCTTCGTCATACTGTCCCATCCTTTCAGTGACCTCACACTTTTCCCCCATGCATCCCCCTCTACATACTCATCCCTTCCCACACTACCTAGTGGTGTGTGCATCCATCCCACCCCCACACTACTCAGTCTCTGTGCCACCTGAGATTTTTCTCCTCCTACTGTGTCCACATGCACCCCCCTCTAATTCTTCATACTGTGTCTGCATCTATCTCCCCTAACTCCTCATACTGTGGCTGCACCCATCACCCCCTTGCTCCCCATTCTGGCCTTTAAAATTCCCCCGTTTGCTTTAAATAATCTCCTCCATTTCACGTTGACTTCATATACACTCCCTCACCCTCTCCTTAATTACAATAAACTTTATTGTCTTCGTATCGCACTAAGGTATGGGGTACTCAGCAGCTGGGCCGGTCAGCCTGGATCACGGTAGCTACACCCAGTGTTGTAACCCTGGCCGACATTGAAAAAGGGGAAAAAGTACAAATGGTGGGAAAAAGAAAATAAAAATAGAAAATAAAAAATATTAGTGACTCAGCTGAAGGTTTCCAGCCATTAGATGGCCGCCACTGCATGTAGAGTGTTCTCAATGGATAGGTGTTTTTGCAGTGAGATGGAATACTCGCCAAGCATGGGGCAGGCCCTCGAGAAGTGAAGTAGATGGTGGGAGTTGTAGCAGCAGAGAAGCAGTGTGGAAGTGCAGAAGAAATTTATCTCAGCAGACCGTCCTTTTGAGTTCTATATCTTCTCACTGTAGTTGATGTAGTACAGCCAGGACACGTGAAGATCCAGTTACACAGCTTGACCAGTCCAGAATGAACTGAAGTCCACTCTGCTGAGATAAGGTGTTATGGCCTTCTTGCTGACTTCTGTCCCCAAGTCACTAGCTCCTCTATGGGTCCTCTAGATCCTTCTGAGTCTGGGATACCATCCAGCCAGGCAGGTGACGCGGGCCCTGCGAGCGACTGATTCAGTCTTCTGGCTTTCTTTGCCACTGTTTCTTGGACTGGCCCACAAGGGTGGCAACTGGGCAAGAAATGCAATATAGCCACCAGGTTCTATGGCCAAGTCCTGGAAACCTGATCACTTATGGCCTGGTTCCCTTCCTGCAGCTTGTTCCTCTGCCCAGCCACTCAGAGCTGCCAGCAGATACATCCTGTCAGCTACTCGGCTCCACACCAACTAGAACAACTCCTGTTGCCTACCTCTTCCTATCCTAACTCCTCCCTCCAATCAGAAGTGGAGTCTGCCCAGAGGTGGGTCTCTTCCATCCTGCATTCTCTGGAGCTTGGAAAGTGTTGAACGTATGGGGATTTCCCAGCAAAGTGATCTTCACCTCTCTCCAGACGTGACACTACACAGAATGTTAAATGTTATACCACTTGTGGCAGCCAGACCGCAGGGGTGCCACATCTTCAGCTCCAATTAAGCTCTTTTTCACCACCGCTTTGTGCGCATTTGAGGAATGACGTGATCAGCTGACGTGATCACACTTCTGGCATTACCCTGACCTGGATGTGCTGGCGGTCAGAGCTTCAATTGTACAAGCATCTAAAAGACGCTTGTAGAGTTGATTAGTAGGAGCCGGGACAGCGGCTTCTCTGAGCTGCTGTCATCTTGACAGCAGCTCAGAGAGACAGAATGTCAGTTTCCCACTGCAAAATGCAGCTGCTGAGAATACACCAAGGACCGTTGCATAAGGTGCTCCAATGGGCCCTCTCCAGCCCCCCTCTAGATATGCTTTGGGGCCCCATACAGGATTAAAGGTAGCAATGCCCTGATGGTGACCCTGCTGGTAAGTTAGATCAGGCAGCCTTCCTAACCAAACACTGACAATCACGCTGAAGCAGAGTATTGTAATTGAGGGGTCGGAACAGTGCACCAAGCTCTTGGCCACATCAAGGGTGTAACAAAGCACTACTACAATCTGCAGTACATGTATTATATTTCTTTTTTTTGTGTCTACGTTCCCTATATAAATGTGTAAATAGTTCAGTCTTTAGGGTAACAGATACTGTTTTAAGACACAATTAGGCTAGGTCCACATTAGTGTTGTGGCATGCATCTGGCTGGATCCACCATAGAGCAGTGTAACGCTCTCATAGAGTAATATGGGTGAGCGAATCCCCAGTGCATACAAACAAAGCCACAAAAAGTGCCTGCGTTTGAAATCTTGCGCTTTTTCCGATGGACAGCTGTCCGCTAGAAAAAGGGTGACATTTCAAATGCAGGCACCTTTGTGGCTTTGTTTGTATGCACTGGAGATCCGCTCGCCCATATTACTCTATGACAGCGTTACACTTTTTGACAATCATTTATTTTAGTGGCACAAAAGATACATGGGTACTATTTATATTCACTAACCAGAAGCTACACAGAGTTCTATGTCATAATATCTAGGACTCATATCTAGAGGAGCTCTGCAGTGCAGACCTACATCTCCGCACAGAGGACACAGCTATATACACTGCAGAGCTCATCTCCTGTCTATACATGGGTCCTGTGAGAGCAAGAACAGTTCATGGGCCCTTTGTGCCAATAGCTTATTATAATGCAGCCTTAGGTCTGTTACAGAAGCTGAGTCAATTTTTGGGGGTGAAAGTATGACCCAATGTGGCAGTCCCAATGGTGTGAGTGCCCCTGGATCCTTTATATTATTACAAGGCACATACACTGTGCAATTCATAGGGTATATATGCAACACATGTTCCTGTAAATACTAATATACAGGAGCTGCCTCTCTCTTCCCTCCCTTCCCTGTGGAGCTTGTGCTTCGGTGATGTTGGTGTTCTGTGCTCTGTTCATCAATCAGATCAATGCTCCTGTCCGGTACTCCCCACCTCTGAGCAGCAGCCACTTCCAGCTGGTGTAGACATCCTATGAGGATCTTCACCAGCACCCACTCCTCCTTCAATTCCCCCTCCCCAGCACTTCTGTGCGCCAGCAGAGGAGCAACAATAAAATTATCTATAATAATATAATAAAAAAGAATTGTATCTAGTGCTGCCCGAGACACTGAATCTCAAGAGCCTAATGGCAAGTAGGACCCAGTATGTGAAATGAGCCACTATGTAACTGATACATCCATCTCTGTGTCTAGTGCTTAAGATCAGCCATGACTCATGACTCACCGTGGCCGGGTCTACACGTTGCAGGCGTTTTGTTCTCCTCCTTGTCATGGAAACCACCCCTGCGGCTGTGGGGCCCGGTAGTCCAGATCAATATATTGGCTGAACAGTAAAGGGTTAATTGATTCTGTCGTGACGCCACCTGTGAGGGTTCCGGTGAGTTCACCGGCGCTGCTTGGGCCTCCAGGGGATGGAATGCAGCAAGATGGAACGCTCCCCACAGGACGAGCGGGAGTCCCCGGAGCCAGGAGCTGCTCAAGATGTTGTGAGGCAGCTGCAGTTTTTCTCTACACACGGAGATGGACAGTTCTTAATAAACACGGACACTGTTAGTCTCTGTAACGGGTACTTTACTGTAACCAGCAGGTGATACATGGCATACAGTTAACGGGTAACGGACCGGGTGGACTTAGCAATGACCGGTGTTGTCTCAGAGCTCCGCGGTGTTCCTCCGTTCTAAGCTAGTTTGTGTTGCCATTGTCGCCTTGGGGTGCCAGATCGGGTACAAGGAGGCTGCTTCAATTTCCCTACCGGTGAATTCTGACCGGGTGTGAGGGGAGCCTTGGGTCCTTTTGGTGGGTACTCCGCTGGCAAGACAACTCTGTGTGCGGCGGTGGTGGGGTGCTCCTGGAGTGCGGTCCTTCCACTCCTGGTTTGCATGGCAGTGATAAACGACTCCCAGCTTCGGAACCAGTAATCCGGTAGTTAGTGGGCGTGGGTGTAGTTTGACCCGTGGTTGCTCGCCCAGAGTCCGGTTTCAGGGCGCCAGGCATTGGCGCCAACCGGAGGTGGTCCGGGGGCTGCACGGGACTGTGCAGAGCCCCCGCTCCTATGTTCCTTCCTCGACCACGTTCTTCCTTCTCTCTCTCTCACTCTCTACTCCTACATTCTGCCCACCAGGACCTTATTGGCCCTCTATGCTGGTGATGCATGTAGGGTATGGAGCTCTGAGTTTTAACCATGCCATTGCTTAGTCAGAGAATATTACAGCTTCAGTCGGGGATGCAATACACTCCTGTGACGCACTTGTTGCGGGGCGCCACACTCCCCCTTGGTGAATTACGCTTGTCCCCAAGTGTCACGCAACCCAACATTACAGACATATTTTTATATTTTTATAACAGGTAATAAAAGGACACTTTTATTAATAGCAGGTATGCATATAAACCAAAACCGGTATAAACGGGTTAACCATTGCGGAGCCGGCGGGCGGTCAACTGTCCTTAAATAAGTCCAGGAATAGCCGCTGGGCCGCGCTTCTAGCGGTTTAAAGGGAAACAGTCATTTGCAAAGTTCACATAAAGCTACTTATGGAGAGAACAATTACGCACTCGTATGGCAAACCAACCATCATAGCAGGCATGTCGCTCATAAGTGATTAATATCCCCTCTATACAAATCGTGGTCTGGATGTCCTTTCGGTAGATGCGGCTCTACATCGCGACGCCCCACAAACACCTCTTCATACACACCCTCCTCCCTGGCAAAACCACACCCGGTAGATAGGTTGAACGAGGTCACTCTACCTTCCTTGCGAAGTTCCTCAGGTTACGGGGGTTGACGACGAGCCTCGGCACGGGCTTCCATGTTAGCCCGCTCATGAGCTCGCCACTCCGCGCGGCGGAGCCTACGTGCATCGTCGTCTGTACGGCACGGGGTATGGGCGTAGTCGCTACGATGAAAGGCTTGCTGAGAAGGTTGACTTTGGCGGGCAATCTGAATGGGCACCCGGGCGGGGCGCCACAACTCACATAGGAGATTTCACATATCTTCATTACTTAAATGGATGGTGGAAGGAGTAGGTTGATTTTCATCATAAGGCAGTACAGTAGTAGTGATCACAAAACAGCACTGTTGATTATGAGTTATTCCATTGTCACAGAACCGTTCTCTGTTATCAGTGTAGGGCATACGAGTACAAAGTCTGGCCTGCACGCCACATCCAGCCCTCTGACTAGTCTAGTACAGTCCATTGACCAAGACATCTGGAGGCCTGAAAACAGCGTACTGCAGGTGATGTGGATAACGGTGAATACATTGGTGGCAGATGGAGCTGCAGACTCGTTCTTCCACCAATCAGCATGTCAGACAGCACACACGATGTTGGATCAGCGCATCTGCTGTGTGGAGAGTCAGTGTGCTAGGGAGCAAAAGGGAGTATGTGTTTTTTTTTTGTTTTCATATGTGTAAGGGCTCAGAAAGCATATCAGAGGCTATGTGGGGCTCATAATGTATATAGGAGGCAATGTTGGACTCATACAGTACATACAAGGCTATGTGGGGGCTTATACCGTATATAGTGAAGCTAAAGGGGGGCTCATATTGTATATAAGGGACTATGGTGGGGGCTTGTACTATATATTCCAGCACCTGTTTAACTGGAGCTTACAATCACAGAGAGTACCAGTTCTATGGAAGACTTCTTGCCTGGTGCCGGTTCCCAAGACTACCTTCCCGAGCTCCCATAATGACTATAGACCGGTGGCCTTAACATCGCATGCGATGAAGTCCTTGGAGACAATTGTACTTGCCTACTTGTGTCCGAGGGTGTCTGCTTTTACGGACCCCCTTCAGTTTGCGTATCGGCAGAGTCTGGGGGTGGACGATGCTGTAGCGTATCTGCTACAAACAGTACATTCCTTTTTG
The DNA here is from genome assembly GCA_033576535.1 of Allobates femoralis. Taxonomy (NCBI): domain Eukaryota; kingdom Metazoa; phylum Chordata; class Amphibia; order Anura; family Aromobatidae; genus Allobates; species Allobates femoralis. The sequence goes on along the minus strand of JARQOC010000004.1, from coordinate 70,792,478 downwards.
GACAATGATGGAACCACTGTGCGTGCCATGTTCTTCGATTTCTCCAGTGCATTCAACACCTTACAGCCACTATTATTACGTAAAAAGCTGGTTGAAATGGCGGTTGATGAGGGATTAGTGAATTGGATCATTGATTACCTGTCGGACAGGCCACAGTTCGTAAGGTTGGGGGCGGCCGTATCGGATAGTGTTGGAGCCCCTCAGGGAACGGTGCTGTCGCCATTCCTTTTTACGTTATACACAGCTGATTTTCAGTATAAATCAGACCTTTGTCACCTTCAGAAGTACTCTGATGACTCAGTGATAGTCGGAGGTATTGAGAGAGGCCGGGGGGAGGAGGAATACAGAAGGGTGGTCTCGGACTTTGTTGACTGGTGCCAGGCTAACCATTTAGAACTCAACGTAAAGAAAACCAGGGAGTTGGTGTTGAGTTATGGAAGGTGCATGAAGGATTGCTTACCTATCACTATTGATGGTCAGGATGTGGAGATGGTGGAGAATTTCAAATATTTGGGGGTTCACCTGGACAGCAAGCTTGATTGGAGGTGCCATATGGAGAAGGTTTGCAAGAAAGGGATGAGTAGACTTTACTTCCTAAGGAAATTAAGGTCGTTTAATGTGTGTAGCAAAATGCTTGAAATGTTCTACCAATCTATTGTGGCGAGTGCAATCTTTGCTGCAATAATATGCTGGGGTAGTAGTGTGACGCTAATAAGCTGAATAAACTTATCAAGAAGGCTAGTGCGGCGGTGGGTCTACAACTTAGGACTTTCGAGGAGGTATTAGAGGATAGAATTAATAAGAAATGCAAGGCTATAATGAGCAACAATACACACCCGCTCTCTGAACTGTTTGCGAAGCAGAAGAGCACATTCAGCAAGCGTCTAATCCAACTAATGTGTAAAAAGGAAAGATACAGAAAATCGTTTGTTCCGACAGCTGTGGGGATGTTTAACAAATGTATAAGTGTAAAGCGTCCCAAGACTAAGTGAAGTTCTATGTGTATGGGGGAATAGGTGAGGTACATGTACCAGTCTACCCACATCTGCTGTCCATATAGACTTATTTTGTAAAGTGTGAAATGTTCTTGATCTTTGTTCTGCTGCTGTAATACTGTAATTTCCTCCGGGATCAATAAAGTTTATCTTATCTTATCTTATATAGGGGTCTGTGTGTGGGCTCATACAATATATAGGAGGGCTATGTAAGGGGCTCATACTGCATATAGAGGACTATGTGAGGGCTCATACTGTTTCTAGTGGGGCTGTGTGTGAGCTCACAGTATATGGGCGAAGTCAACATAATAAATTCTGCTCAATATTAAGCAATACAATTAATATTACTATAAAATAATTATTAATACGTTAATATTGAGCAGTATTAAATTCAGCCTATTGGTTCGGCATCAAGACTAGTCACGATCTCTCATGTGGCCACTCAGGAAAATAAATTGCCCACCCATGGTGTACGGTATTGTTATGGGGGCAATATATGAAAAATCTGAACAACACTATGGCTGGTTCATGTCATCAAAACCCATCCGCACAGTACAGAAGAACCTGGTTCTTGTTAATTTGTCTTCAGATTTCTTGTTAATCTGTCTGCCCCTTGCTGGCTCACTTTGCCCTTAGGAAAATAAGATGGGGCTAACCTGAACTGTGCAATACTTCCCTTGGGCCCCAGAGCATACAATCTGGGTATCCTTGCTTATAATTATCATCAGTGTTATGGGGACCCTGTGACAGGCATATTCTAGTGCAGTGATGACTTCTCCTTTTGTACTGATCCAAGCTGGTAAATAGGAGACATTAATACGAAGAGGCAGAGGGTTTTATATACTGTATTTATATCTATGATCAAGTGGCTAAATTAAGCGATCCATAGTGTTAAAATGGGTGATAATGGTTCCATGTTCCTGGACTGAATGTAGCTCCGGAGCACATAATTCTGCCTCCCTGAACACTGAGCAGAGTGAATACATCTCATTTCTTCTTCGGTACTTTGTAATGTAATTAACCAAGGAGCCCAATTGTGTTGGGTCTGATTGTTTCCCGCCTATGTAGTTTCTACTCTACTGCTTGTTGACTCTCTCTGTTAGATACTTATACTATTTGCTGGCAGTCCATCAATAACCAAACCTGTAAAGGCCTTGTTTCCCGATAGCTCATTGGTTAGCACTGCTGTCTTGCAGTGTTGGGGTTCTGTTTTCAAATCCCACCAAGGACAACATTTGCAAGGAGTTTGTATGTTCTCCTTGTGTTTACATTGGTTTCCTCCCACATTCAAAAGACATAATGATGAGGAATTAAATTGAGCCCCAATGGGGAAAGTGTAGATGACATCCGTAATGGAATTAATAGTGCTATGTAAGGCCCCTTTTACATCAGCGTTATTTGAAAAATCCGGCAGTTGCGGTGAAAAAAAATGCATCTGCCACATTTACCGAATTATTCAAATAACGCTGATGTGAAAGGGGCCTAAGTGAGTAAAATAAATAAAAATAAATATCAGTTCTTCAAGTTTAAGTACTGGAAGTCGGAAACTTAAGGGAGAGGAAGGATCTGACCAACTGTGCCCAGGGTCACGCTGTGGTGGTGAAATGACTTTGTTCAGAGAGTCTTGTGGTGTGTTGCCGGTACATGATGGCTACTACCAGAACACAGAGTATCATGTATATGTAGCTGTAGCTGCAAATCGATCACAGTGCCAGGATCACTTTGTCCACCACCTGCAATGGGCACCTCATCATCAGATAAGGGGTGGACATCATTGGTGCAGACAGTTCCATTTTACACCTTCATATGAATTGTGCATATACTGTTCTTGTACATGGGCCCTTTCTATCAGTGTTCGCCACTTCTTCAGACCTTTGCCAAGGTGCAATGTATGAAAGTTTCTTTGTAGGTGGACGGCCGGGTGCATGTACGTCAATTGCCTAGGGCAGAGATGGCACCAGGATACATTATGAGGAGTATCAGCCGTGGAGGTACAGCGATGGGATAATGTCTGGAAACCTTGTGTCCTGGCATCATGAGTACACAAATCTAACATTGTATAGACACAGTGCCCCCTTCATGGCAGCCATGTTTCATATCCGGCTATAATATCATGCAGGTGGTTGATGCTTTAGAGTTGCCATCCAAAGGAACATTATGGATGGGAATCGTAGCTTCACAGCAAATATTTTGCGGCATTACACTTAGAAGAAAAGTCAGCAGCGTACAATGATGGAGACTAGCCCAGGTACGGCAGTGCCAACCTCCCCATTACTCACACTTCAATGAATCCACAATCTGAAAGTAGCCATGCCGGTCTACTGCCCATGCACATACCCATACAAAGCATCCTTGCAAGGCGCTCTACTCCACCCTGACCTGCATACACAGCTCAGGTACGCCATGGGCAATGCCACTGCCAGCCTATGCCCCCCCTCCCTGTTTTCATTTCTGAAGATGCTTCGGGGAGTCCTGACAGCCATTAAATATTTACCGAACCAAATGGAAGTTTTGGCAGGATCGCAGAGAGCACTCTTCCCCTCTAACTCCATTGAGGCGGAGAGCCCGCAGAGCGTCGCTAAGCAGGGACTTAGTGAGCCAGAGAAGATTAACCCTTCCATGTGCGGCATATGCTAACACGCCTCATATTCCAAAAAAAAAAAAAAGATTTTGGTATAACTTACGTAGTCTATGACCTTCGTGTCCGCCAATACAAAATGCCCCCCGAATCTCTGATGTAGAATAATAACAATATAACTCCTATTACGGGTAAGAAGTTACAGGGAAATTGAGAATGAAAGAAATCTAGAGCAAATTTAGGAATTTAAACCAATTTAAAATTTTTCCTTTAAACCTGATTTTTTTGCTTTTTTTTGCCTGCTTTATCCGGTGTAATTAGTCTTTCCCATTGGGCGCAGAGCATTTGCATAAATTGTCTCTCCACGTCTCGGTCTCTATATATAATTGTTCTGCGCGCTGCCTCTAATCCCAGATGTCTATTATGGTATCATGTATGACAGATAACGCAGACATGTGGGTACGGGAAGGACGGGGCACTGAGGAGACGGGAGAAAATGATGGAATTGGGGATGAGCAAGGGATGAAGGCAGGTGTTGCAAATGGTTTTCCAGTGCGATACATTTAGTAAGTGACGATGGAAGGAAATTGGTGTTGTTCTGCTTGTAGGAAGTAATCTGCGTCGTGCCACCTGCCTTCATGTGAATACCCTCCCGAGAGGCTGGCTGGTGGCTTGACATTTGCAGCTGGTACAATACAGGTGCCAGGTCTTTTTGGGGGTGAGAGGGTTAAGTGCTGGCTCCGTAATAACCACTTTGTGGAAATAGGGAAGGAGAAAAGAAAGGGGGGAGGGAGGGTGGGTGCAGGTGGCATGAAGGCTGGCATGGAGGCAGTGAATAGGGAATGCCAACACCATCTGTTAGAAATAGCGCATCTGGGTCTTGCTGTGCCCCCGTCACCCTGCCTTACAATTAGGAGCCTGGCATCTCTATTATGGCGGCAAGAGGGGAACCCTGACGCAGACACTGGCGCAGACTCGGAGGAGCAATGCACAGAGAATGTGCCAGACTTATTACCGTGCGCAGAGCAGTGTGCTTTCCATGCCAAACATATCACCTTGTGCAGAGCAAGATGCTCTGCTCGCTAATGTTATCACTTTGTGAAGACTTGTTATGTAACTCGGTGCCAGGCTTTGTGCGCAGAGAGGAGGACAGGCCATAGAGGGGTCCCACTATCTCCACAATCTAACATGGGGCAGCAGCTGCGGGGGCACTGGCTGACTGGTGTGTCACCTTTACCAGGAACACAGCACTTTGTGGAAGTTAATGAGATTGGCAGGCTGGGCAGCGGGCACTGCACAAGGTAATGCGTTTGGCACAACGTTACCTCCACATCATTTGCAAACCATATTACCTTATGCAAGGCCTTGTGTGCCTGCAATGTGCCAGCTTTGTGCAAAATATGCCAGCCATGTCTGATGTGTGTGCACAATGTGCCATCTCAACAGACACAGAATGAGACCAATCAAACCACTTCCCAATGGTCCTGCACTTCTGAGTGTCGACCACTGAGTGTCAGCATCTGTCTGTCTGTCTCACAGAATAATTGAGAAAATCAGCAGTCACTCAGACTCAAGGATTCAGACTTTAAGGCCATGTGCACACGTTGAGTATTTGGTGAGTTTTTCACCTTAGAATTTGTAGCCAAAACCAGAAGTGGAACAATCAGAGGAAAAGTGTAATAGAAACACGTCACCACTTCTGTATTTATCACCCACTGCTGGTTTTGGCTTCAAATACCGAGGTAAAAAACTCAAACAGGTCTAGGAAACAGCTTTCCTCTTTGCTTGGGTATCTTGATTTCCATCTTCTTGACCTGTCCATCTTGACTTGGGAAGACTTTGGTTACCAATCCTTGAGGCCACTCATTCCTTTTAGACTGAGTGTTCTGTACTAGGACAACATTTCCAGGTTTCAAGTTGGGCCCTACTAACTTGCCATTTGTCTCTTCTCTGTAACGTAGAGAGATATTGTTTTCTCCACTAGGTCCAGAAAAGGTCTAGCATTTGAACTCTCTACCACTGGGATTTGTACAAGTCTTTAGCAGTAAACTCCAGTCGGCGTGCTCACATTAAATATCTGGGTCAGAAGAGTTGAAGGAGTGAACAAAGATGCGTCATCAGGATCATTGGATATGGCAACCCGTGGTTAGCGTTCATAATGGCTACTATCTCGGCCATGAAGGTTGTGAGTCTCATGAGTGAGCTATGAAGGACCTAAGGCCCGTTACATGCAACGATATTGCTAACGATATCGTTGCAACGTCACCGGTTTTGTGACGTTGCAACGACCTCGTAGCGATGCCACTGCGTGTGACATGTACCAACGACCAGCTATCAGATCGCTGATTGTTGGTAAATGACCAGGACCATTTTTTGATTGTTGGTCTCCCGCTGGGCAGCCAGCATCGGCATGTGACAGCGGGGAAAGCAACGATCAACGACCTCTCAGTGCCGCACAGCACACGCTGGGATGCTGGTAACCAGGGTAAACATTGGGTAACTAAGCGCAGCACTCTGCTTAGTTACCCGATGTTTACCCTGGTTACCAGCGTCCTCGCTGATCCCTGGTGAGTCTGCCTGTGTGATAGCTCACCAGTGATCAGATAATGATTAGTGATGAGCGACCATGCTTGCCGCTACTCGGTACTCCATGAGTATCCCGGTACTCAGGATGCTCGGCGAGCACCGAGTACCGTCAAGATGCTCGGACTCATCACTAATTATTATCGATGTGACACAAGTAAACTGCACCTCAAAGAGAGCAGATTGATTGTTAGGGTCCCTCTGGGGGGCACTGCAAGGTGTTGTATGCTGTGATGCTTGACGATATGAAAAGGCCCACTCTCCTGCCCTTTCCCAGAAACACTCGGTTTATAGCCGGATGTCTGTGGGTGGAGCCTTTCACTCATTGACTTGCATTGGGTCGATGCATCTTGAAATGCTCGACCACAGCATAGAGCACCCGAGCATTTTAATACTTGCTCATCACTAATAACGAAGTCCCAGAGACCCAATCGTTGGTCAGGTCGCTGGAACATCATTATGTGTAATGGGGCCTCTAGTTGTAGAAAGATGCAATTTTGGTAATTGTTGCCTGTTGGTAATTGTTGTGTTAAGGGCGGAAACTTGAGGTCGGATCCTACATCTGATTCCGGTTCATAGAGTTCATGTGTATGTGTCTCGTAAGCAGTGGGTACTGGTTGGTACAGAAATGCAGGCCCAACAAGCCAGGTGGTGTCTTTAAGGCATGATGCCGGTATCGCTCTGGTCGCATGGTCTGCAGGATTCTGGTTCGTCGGTACATATCTCCACTGAGAGGGCTGTGAAGACTTCCTAATTCTGAGTACTCAGTTATTTACATAACTTTGCTATCAGTGAAGAGTACTGATGTGATAAGTTCTGCCAGTTCTACGGTAAGAACAGCAGCGCAGAGTTCTAGTCTGGGTATGGTAGATTCGGGACAAGGAGTCAACTTGGCCTTTCCCATGACAAATCCTACGAGGACATTACCCGTGACATCTATAGTTTTCAAGTAGGCAACTGTGGCTATGGCCTTAACTGAGGCGTCACTAAATACACACAACTTCAAGAGAGAACTTTCTCTGAAGAGATATTCGTGTACGGTCTGGGTATATGCAAGTCAGATAATGTTTTTAGAGGTCCTTCCAGGTTACCCACAAAACATCTTTCCCAGGAGAAAGTGGGGTGTCCCAATCAACCGAATGTACAAATAACTTTGTAGCAAGGTCTTACCTTGGATGATCACTGGTGCAGCAAATCCGAGGGGGTCATATAGACTGTTGATTGTGGACAGGAAGCCTCATCGTGTGAAGGGTTTTTTCTCTAGGATGACCTGAAACATGAAAGTATCAGACTTTAAGTCCCAATTGAGCCCTAGATTGCGTTGTACGGGAAGAGAGTCTATGGATAAGTCTAGGTCTTTCAATTTGGTAGTGTAGTCTTCAGTGTAAAAGGCTTCCATCACTGTTTTGCTATTAGAAGCTTTTTTATGCAATCTGAGATTAGAACGAGCAAGTGCATTCGGAGTCCTCTTGAGTAGGCTGATTGCAGCCTCTGGCGATGGAAGAGACTTTAGTCTGTCATCTACATAGAAGTCTCTTTCAATGAAGTGTCTGACGTCTTCATCAAAGTCTTTTTCACATCCTTGCAAGGACCACTTAAGTCCAATAGATTGATATCACAGGGGAGGGCTATTGCCAAAAACATGCACCTTCATACGGTATTCTACAATGTCTTTAGTAGGTTCGTTATCTTTGAACCAAAAGGACCGTAGGAAGTCTCTGTTCTTCATCGACTAAAAAACAGTGAAACATTAGTTGTATATCTGCGGTGATTGTAACTGTTTCTTTCCGGAATCTGATGAGAACACCAATGAGAGCATTGTTAAGTTTGGGACCTGTTAAAAGAACATCATTCAAGGAGAGTCCTTGGTTTTGCGAGCTGGAGTAAACACTACACGTATCTGTCCAGGCTTTTTGGTGTGATAGACACCGAACATTAGGAGATACCAGCATTCATTGTTCTCCTTCAGAGATGGGGCTACCTTTGCGTGACCATTTTTGAATATATTGCCCATGGAAGCAAAGAAGTGTTCTTTCATTTCCGGCTGCGGTTTATGTAGGTAAGGCGCTTTAGTGCCAGCTCTTTGTTGTTAGGAAGACAGGGTCTCTGTGGCTTGAATGGTAGTGGAGCCACACTGCTGTTGTTTTTATCTTTGTGAAATCCTTGATCCATTATCTCCAAAAAGGTCTCATCTTCAATGGAGTGGGCAAGTTTATAATCTTCTTTGGTGCTTTGGAAGACAGCACAACCTAGGTGTTCTTTATCTCTGTCGCCACAAGTAATCCATGGCGTGTATCTGTCTTCCCAGTCGTTGAGTTGGCGAACTTCTCTTTTACAAGGAATTTGTTGTGACAGGATAGGAAAAGGGATAGACAGCCACTCTCCAACGTGTTCGTGTAGAGAGAGTGGACGTTGTTCGGCTTGTGAGCATTTCGATTCAAACGTCCCCTATAACCACACCATCCCAGGTCTAGCTTCTGAGCATAGGGCGAGTTATGTGGACGTTTCTCTGTTTCCTCACCTTGTGGACTCTGATGGTGTGCCTCCCCAGCAAAAGGAACAACTTTGGCTTGAGGATTGAGTGCAGGAATGAGATGCATTATGCTTCTCAAATGAGGATGATGTAGTGCCGCTTCTGGAATGGGGATTTCTTCTCATTGTTCGGGGTAGACTTTCACTCGATTAATGTAGGAAGGGGTAAGGAGATTTGATTTGATAGCCTGTAGCCCTTCTTCCAGATTCTTCACTCACTCCTATGCATGTTTTTAGTGAATAGGACGAGCTGAGTCCCTCAATTTTAAAGATGTCAAAGAAATCTGGGCTGGCAAGTGATCTAATTACTCTGGTCATCGAGTATAGCATAGAGATTAACCGCCTTTTCTCTGTGGCATATAGGGTAAACTGTAACCAGACAGATCTTTGAGCAGGATTTGTTAGTAAGACGTTCTCCGCAAACCTGAGTGCACTGGAGTGACACTTCAGGAGTTGTACCGTCTTTGTCCTCCCCGCTGTGCTCTGTAAGTCAGTCTATGAGCAAAAGGGTTCTGTAGGGCTGTGCTCTTGGCTATTACACTTCGAACAAGCAATACTATCTTTCCAGTCTTTACCTAAGTGAGATGTAGATGCGCAACATCTGTAACATATGTTGTTCTCTTCGAGGAAGATTTTACGGTCTCTAAGGGATTTTCCTCTAAAACTCCTGCACTTTTGTAGTGGGTGAGGCCTTTTATGTAGGGGGCACTCCCTTTCTGGGTCTATTGTTAGTGACCCTTCGGGTTCTGCTGTACTATGGGTCTTGTGTGATGAGTCTGTAGAAGACATATTAGTTTTGTGTATGGTGATAGGTGAGCCTCTGGGGTAGCGGACAGGAGCAGGCTTACCTGTTTGTGAGATGACAGGATCTACAGCAGAAAGGTTGAAGCTGGGATCATTCCTGATCTTGGCCTGCTGGCGCTCAAAATCTACTAAGATGTTGAATGGAGAGAACAGCACGTTGTGACGTTGTTTGTAGACTGAACCCCGGTTCAACCATTTCTCTTGCAAACTGTAAGGTAGCTTCTTCACTATGGGTTTGATGCTTTTGGCTGTGTCTAGGAACACGAGGCATGGCAGGTCTCCTTCAGTCTTGGCGACTTGGAGTTCTACTAAAAGGTCGCTCAATTCTCTTAGCATGTAAAAGCTCTTATTAGAGATTTTAGGAAAGTCTTCCAACCTTTTGAAGACGGATTCTTCGATCATCTCTGAGGAGCCATAGCACTCGTCGAGTCTCTCCCCTAACATTCACAAACTTTTGCTTGGGTGGTTGATGCTGATATCTCTGATGCGTTTCGCGTGTTCTACCGATTCATTTCCTAGCCACTTAACCAAGAGATCGATCTCTTCGCTGGCACAGATGTCTAGGCCAGCTGTGGCATTTCTGAAGGAAGCTCTCCATGCTCTGTAACTTTCAGGACGGTCGTTAAACTTTAAGAGACCTTTGGTGAGTAACTCAAGACATGGGAAGAACTTGAGGAAAGCTGGTAGCTCCTGGTGTCTGAGAGGGCGGTCCGGGTGCGTGTCGCCATGATGAGGCTTCAGTGAGCTATTGTTGCCGTAAAATGCATCTTCATCACGATAGAGTCCTCCATCTTGAAAGCATTCGCTGTGTAGTAGGGATCTACAGGCTTGGGTGCAGGTTGCGTTGATGGGTGGTAGGTAGACGGAATTACCTTTATGCTTAACATGGGATGATTGGTGAATGAAGGTTGATGGCTGAATGACAGGATTCGGTCTCCCTTTTGGAGCTGAACGTAGATGGTCATCTAATGAGGCATGCTGTAGCACATAGTCTGAAGTGCGTTGTGAGATATCACGATGACTAAGTTCAGGTCCGAGCCTTAAGCTGAAACCTTTACTATTGCAGCGTGCTGCTTCTTCTAAAGCCAATACTTCAGCTTCTGCTGCTTCTGTGTCTACGGCGAGTTTTGCAAGATCTGCTTCTAGATGCGCTTTTTTCTTCTTTAATTTCAACTCTTGTTCAGCGAAGGGAGCTCTCATTTTGGCGGCTTCCGCCTTCACCCTGGCGGTGGCAACTGCAGCGCTCACAGACTTCCTTGAAGCTGATGAGCTTACATGGGAGCATGTTACATAAACTTCAGATGCTCTTTCTGACATCGTGTCTGTATGCGGCTTGACTGCTCTCTGATAAACGTCAGTGTCTGTGCTTCAACCCCGATATATAGTAGTCATTTTACTATTCTAACACCCTCACTCTGTACTTAAGAAGAATGAGTTGGCAGACATCAAAACTCTTTCCCATCGATGCATTGACTTGGACGCGGGAGAGTCTTTTTCAACTTTTATTGATCGGATCAGTGTAAAACTACAAAAAAAAAAAATTAAAGTACTCAGTAGAACATTCAACATATCTGAGATACATAGCATTGCATTTTTTACAGGACACGCAATGTAATTGTACAACATGGCGAATACACAATAGCTATAACAGAAGAAAACTACTTGATAATAAACATGTATAACAGAGTAGCTACATTATACAATTAGGTGGCCTCTAGCAAGGGGATCATACCACTCACCAACTCTGCTATGTAGAGGTAAACAAACAGAAAAGCTGAAATCCAGAGACAGAGATCAGCATACCAGGATGTCAGTGTCCATAAGGTTATAATGGCTGCTGCTGAAGAAGAAAGGGTTGAGGCTAGTGCAAAGGCTGATGGGAAACCGCTGAAGCCTTGATGAGCAAAATTAGATTGTACATTAACCAATGGAACAAGATATAAACAAGTTGTAGTGAGAGAAAGTTATCAACAGATGGAGCTGTTGGATACGTTATCATTACTGGACAGTAACTAAAACTCAATGTTATCACAAGCATAGTAAAACTAATTATATGCATTTCTATAAAGGCATGACAGGCGTCATGAACTATTCTCCCCTGTAAATATCCCCCTTTAATATGTCTGGCTATGTCCATGGCTCCTGAAGACCACTGCCGTGAACTGATGCCCCAGGCCTTTAAGCAGCTGAGTACCCCCGACCCTTAATGTGCGTGGTTAGAGGTTCAGGAGGCGGGTTACTGTAATAAGAGGTCAAAGGGGTAATAAGAAGATCAGGAGCCGGGTTACTGTATTAAGAGGATCAGGAGCTGGGTTACTGTATAATAAGAGATTACAGGGGTAATAAGAGGATCAGGAGCCGGGTTACTGTAATAAGAGGTTACAGGATAACAAGAGGATCAGGAGCCGAGTTACTGTATAATAAGAGATTACAGGGATCAGAGGATCAGGAGCCCGGTTTCTGTAATAAGAGGTTACAGGGTAATAAGAGGATCAGGAACTGGGTTACTGTAATAAGTCGTTACAGGATACTAAAAGGATCAGGAGTCGGGTTACAATAGTAAGAGGTTACAGGGGTAATAAGATGATCAGGAGCCGGGTTACTGTAATAAGAGGATCAGGAGCCGGGTTACTGTAATAAGAGGATCAGGAGCTGGGTTACTGTATAATAAGAGATTACAGGGGTAATAAGAGGATCAGGAGCCGGGTTACTGTAATAAGAGGTTACAGGATAATAAGAGGATCAGGAGCGGGTTACTGTAATAAGAGGTTACAGGGGTAATAAGAGGATCAGGAGCCAGGTTACTGTAATAAGAGGTTACAGGGATAATAAGAGGATCAGGAGCCGGGTTACTGTATAATAAGAGATTACAGGGATCAGAGGATCAGGAGCCAGGTTTCTGTAATAAGAGGTTACAGGGTAATAAGAGGATCAGGAACTGGGTTACTGTAATAAGTCGTTACAGGATAATAAAAGGATCAGGAGTCGGGTTACAATAGTAAGAGGTTACAGGGGTAATAAGATGATCAGGAGCCGGGTTACTGTAATAAGAGGATCAGGAGCCGGGTTACTGTAATAAGAGGATCAGGAGCTGGGTTACTGTATAATAAGAGATTACAGGGGTAATAAGAGGATCAGGAGCCGGGTTACTGTAATAAGAGGTTACAGGATAATAAGAGGATCAGGAGCCGGGTTACTGTAATAAGAGGTTACAGGGGTAATAAGAGGATCAGGAGCCAGGTTACTGTAATAAGAGGTTACAGCGGTAATAAGAGGATCAGGAGCCAGGTTACTGTAATAAGAGGTTACAGGGATAATAAGAGGATCAGGAGCCGGGTTACTGTATAATAAGAGATTACAGGGATCAGAGGATCAGGAGCCAGGTTTCTGTAATAAGAGGTTACAGGGTAATAAGAGGATCAGGAACTGGGTTACTGTAATAAGTCGTTACAGGATAATAAAAGGATCAGGGGTCGGGTTACAATAGTAAGAGGTTACAGGGGTAATAAGATGATCAGGAGCCGAGTTACTGTAATAAGAGGATCAGGAGCCGGGTTACTGTAATAAGAGGTTACAGGGGTAATAAGAGGATCAGGAGCCAGGTTACTGTAATGAGAGGTTACAGGGCAAAAAGAGGATCAGGAGCCAGGTTACTGTAATAGAAGGTTATAGGGATAATAAGAAGATCAGGGGCCAGGTTACTGTAATAAGAGGTTACAGGGGTAATAAGAGAATCAGGAGCCGGGTTACTGTAATAGAAGGCTACAGGAGTAATAAGAGGATCAGGAGTCGGGTTACTGTAATAAGGGGATCAGGAGCCGGGTTACTGTAATAAGAGGATCAGGAGTCAGGTTACTGTAATAAGGAGGTTACAGGGTAATTAGAGGATCAGGAGACGGGTTACTGTAATAAGAGGTTACTATAATAAGAGGCTCAGAATTCAGGTTACTTTAATAAGATATTACTGGTTAATGGGGCTGAAGACAGCTGCGCTACTGTAAAATATGAGGCAAAACCTAGTTCTCTTCGGCATAGAGACTGTTAAATGGTGCCCATATGCCTGGCATCCTCTTGGGGAGGGGAAAAGCCCAGGAGCTGGTAACCAAAATCTCAGCCCAGATGGTGACCAGCAACTGTATTTGCAGAAGGAACAGATGTGGGTGCAGCGCCAGAGACTTCAAACAGCTGGCGGGAAGAGAAGGTGTTAAAGCAATGGATGGGGACTCCCTATTAAACTGTGACTTGTATGCACATATAGTAAGTAGTACAACGTGGCGCCTTCACACTGCGCACTACACCATGACTTGTGTGATTGCAGATTTTTTTTCCCACAAGCGATCTGCAGACCACCGATGTATATTCTCTTGTTCTATCTCCACAAGCAGAGAAATATCCTGTGTGCAAAGAAAAACCACACAACATTTTACTGCTATTTTACAAGTATTTCTGTAATTTTTATCTCTGTCATTTAGTTTTTTTCCTTAACTCTTCTAATATATATTTGTGTCTACAGATCTACCGACTGGATTTTTTGTTTTTTCATGAAACTTTGCCTTTTTACGGAGCCTTTCACATCAGCGTTTTTGCTGATGTGCGGCAGATCCCGGGAGATTTACTGCATCTGCTGCCTAATGGTCACACTTGCGCTGCTGATCCAGCAAGCCCCATGCATTGTTTATGGGGCTTGTGGACCGGTGCGGCAAGTACGGTTACACTGGATCGGACGGATCCGGCACTTGCGGCCGCGAAAAAAAAAAGATGCAACCGGCAGAACCCCACTTGCCGCAGCGGACCGCAAGCCCCATAGACATTGCACGGGGCTTGCCGGATCCGGGCCGCAAGTCAGCCATTAGGCGGCCGCTCTGGCAGATGCGGCGCCACCTGCCGGATCAGCCGCAAGCATCAGCAAAACGCTGATGTGAAAGGGGCCTAAGCCACATATAAATTGTGAGCAACTGCAGAATGTTTCTTTCAAGCAAATTGTATCTCTCAGGACAGATAACACTCTCCAAATGGGAAGGGGCATAATGTGAAAGGCAATCTTCATTTTTCCGATTTTTCTGAGAATTCCTCTTTAAACGTGCTAACATAAAGATTATAAAAATACAAAAAGGGAGGAGACAAGAGGCGCAATAGTGCCCTATCACTAGTGAAACTGTCTGTGTGAGTTTATCAATAGGTGTGCACTCACCTGATCCAGTTGTGTGCCCCACAACTGGTTTATAAGCATTTGGTTTTTAGCTGCTGCAGGACCTCCACCAGCCACTCGCACGTGGAAAAAACTCTCAGATATTGGGAAGATGGTGTACCACGGTCCGTGCTGTTCACCCTGATGAAGGTGCCAAGAGAGGCGCCAAGACGCGTTGGTGGAATAAAGGAGATTGTTACTTTTGGAACCTTGCATTCCTTGTGACTTCTTGGAACCTTACATTCCTTGTGATTCCATTGAGGCAGCAGCGCAGACCGTGGTACACCATCTTCCCAATATCTGAACATAAAGATTGCACATATATAGAGACTATCAAGTGTACACATTACTTTAAAAATGAAAGATTAGAAAAATTATTCTGATGGCACTCCCTAACAAGTGTGAACAGGTACAAAACTGAACATGAAATATACTCAAATAAAGTTACATTTTCTATTAGCAAATCCCTCCTACACCTTAATTTGTAGGCAGTGGCCTAACATGAAGCTCATGGTCCCCAATGCAAAAGCTCCATCGAGGCCTCCCATTATTGCAAATCTTTAATAGTATTAGTATTTTTCTATAGGCCAAAAGGACTTTTGGGGCCCCCTAAGGCTCCAGGGCCCGGGTGCCATTGCAATCCTTGCATTTCTTGTAGTTATGCCCCATGTAGGCTTTTTTTTAACTCAGATAAAGGCATTAGGTGAGGACCCAGCAAAGAGATACACTACCGTTCAAAAGTTTGTGGTAATTTAGAAATGTACTTATTTTGATAGAAAAGCACATTTTTTTTTCAATGAAGCTAACATTAAATGAATCAGAATGCACTCTATACATTGTTAATGTGGTAAATTACTATTCTAGCAGCAAACGTCTGGTTTTAATGCAATATCTACATAGGTGTATAGAGGCTCATTTCCAACAACCCCCACTCCAGTGTTTTAATGGTACATTGTGTTTGGTAACTGCGTAAGAAGGCTAAAGGATGGTTAGAAAACTCTAGAAAACCCTTGCACAAGTATGTTAGCACAGCTGAAAATGGTTTGGTTGATTAGAGAAGCTATAAATTGACCTTCCTTTGAGCTACTTGAGAATCTGGAGCATTACATTTGTTTGTTCTATAAAACTCTCAAAATGGCAGAAAAAAAGAACTTTCATGTGAAACACGACAATCTCTTTTTGTACTTAGAAATGAAGGCTATTCCATGTGAAGAAACTGAAGATTTCCTAAAACGGTGTGTACTACTCCCTTCGCAGTAGAGCACACACAGCTCTAGCCAGAGTAGAAAGAGAAGGGGAGGCCCGCTGCACAAGTGAGCAACAAGACAAGTACATTAGAGTCTCTAGTTGAGAAATTGACGCCTCACATGTCCTCAACTGCCAGCTTCATTAAATAGTACCCGTAAAATGCCAGTGTCAACGTCTACAGTGAAGAGGCATCTCCGGGATGCTGGCCTTTAGGGCAGAGTGGCAAAGAAAAAGCCATATCTGACTGGCTAATAAAGGAAAAGATTAATATGGGCAAAAGAACACAGACATTGGGCAGAGGAAGATTGGAACAAAGTTTTATGGACAGACGAATCAGAGTTTGAAGTGTTTGGATCTCACAGAAGAACATTTGTGAGACGCAGCACATAACTGAAAAGCTGCTGGAAG
Source organism: Allobates femoralis (assembly GCA_033576535.1). Classification (NCBI taxonomy): domain Eukaryota; kingdom Metazoa; phylum Chordata; class Amphibia; order Anura; family Aromobatidae; genus Allobates; species Allobates femoralis. Next base: position 70,776,142 of record JARQOC010000004.1, on the reverse strand, counting down.
AGGCCTGACGCCATCTGTCAAGCATGGTGGAGGGAATGTGATGGTCTGGGGTTGCTTTGGTGCTGGTAATGTGGCAGATTTGTACAAGGTAAAAGGGATTTTGAATAAGGAAGGCTATCACTCCATTTTGCAATGCCATGCCATACCCTTTGGACAGCGCTTGATTGGAGCAATTTCATCCTACAACAGGACAATGACCCAAAGCAAAGCGCACCCCCAAATTATGCATGAACTATTGAGGGAAGAAGCAGGAGTGGTTTCTATCTGTAATGGAGGGCCAGCGCAGTCACCAGATCTCAACCCATTGAGCTGTTGTGGGAGCAGCTTGCCCGTATTGTACGCAAAAAGTGCCCATCAAGCCAGTCCAACTTATGGGAGGGGCTTCAGGAAGCATGGGGGAAAATTTCTCCAGATTACCTCAGCAAATTAACAGCTAGAATGCCAAAGCTCTGCAATGCTGGAATTGCTGCAAAGGGAGCATTCTGTGACAAAAGCAAAGATTGAAGGAGAAAATTATTATTTCCAATGAAAAATCATTATTTCTAACCTTGTCAATGTCTGAACTAGATTTTCAAATTTATTTTGCAACTCATTTGATAAATACAAGTATGAGTTTTCATGGAAAACACAAAATTGACTGGGTGACCCCAAACCTTTGAACAGTAGTGTATGCCTTGTCACTGGCTGCTGGGCTCTCATAAGAGTGGCCTTTATTATGCACTGTCTGAATTTTTTAATGTATTTCCTTAGCTGTGATGCATGTCATATTTCTAAACTCAATGTTTGCTTACCTTAGCGTTTCAGAGTACAATTGCTTTATATGAGTATATTTCATATTCAGTTTTGCACCTGTTCACACTTGTTAGGAAGTTTTTTTTGTTTAGTTTATGGGGTCCTGCCTTCTGACTGTGCACTCCTCTCCACCAGCTTTAGGTGATCTTCAATTTTCTGTTAGCAGGTTCCTTCCCACCCATAAATTGTAGTTTTTTTTTAACCCTGATAGTGGCATTAGATAGGGACCCAATAAAGAGACATACCTTGTCACTGGCTGCTGGGCTCACATAACACTGGCCTTGTTGTTGTCTCAATTTTGCAATTTCCTTAGCAGTAATGCATGTTTAAATCGCTATATTCAATGTTTGGTTACCTTAGGGTTTCAGAGTGCAGCTGTTTATCAGACATTACTTTTAGCGGTGTGCATGTAGTCTACTATTAAAGGGAACCAACCACCAGGTTTTAACCACCTGTAAATCAGTGCAGCAGGTGATTGACGTGTGCAGCATGACATCAATATTCAGGATTTTTTATTCCTCGCCTGTGGGCTTGTCTTTCTGCTGCAAGCCGAACCCCCACCCCCTCCCTCTTATCCAGACTCATCCGGGGTTATATGAATTATGGTCCTTTTGCACGGACTGCTCATTCTCAATTTTTTTGGCGGCTGATTGAATTGTATATTGGTATGATATTATCTGATCTGTAGTACACCGCCTGGTGTCGGATCATTCTGCTCTGTTCCATATATAGGAGTCCTTACCTGCCCATCTGTACGGACCATTAAATGACCCCAGACCAGTATGTAGTTTATTGCAGGATTTTATCAAAAATAGCAACACCGATCCATGGGTCGTGTTCAGAATTGGAGTTCGGCTTTAGTAAAATGAATAGAACTGAATCTCAATTCCAAAAGATTCCGTCATGCTTTAAAAAATAAACAAACGTTCAAGGGTCCCTGATTTCTTCCCCCCCCATTTCTTTCCTCGCCCTCAATCCCTTTCCCTTTTCATTTGAACGTCTCCCCTTTTCACTCTCTGAACTTTACCTCTTTTGTCTTTTTCCTTCTTTCCTTTCCTTTTTCCTGTTGCTATCTTTATCTTTTCTCTTTTCTTCTTTTATGCTACGTGTTTCTTTTCCAACATATCTGCTATACCTGCCACTCTCCCAGCCATTTGAAGCTTGGCTTTTGCAGGATTGTGAGTCTACTAGTAATTCACCTGTTGGCTAGCTGACTCACTAGAATGCCTTTATGATATAATGGTATTGTGGGCACCTAAGGGTCCTATTGCAACAGTGTCATTATTGCCCCTGGGTGATGGTGTCACGCTTGAGAGCAACAGAAGGGTATTCACACCAGGTAGGTAACCGCACACAACACCTTCTGCCTCCAGGCCTGAAGGGGGAGACCTAAACTCAGCTTCAGGGTGAGCTCCCCTATAAATCCTGGTCTAGGGCGAGCTAGTCAGTTTATTTCCTGTGAGGACTGTGAAGAGTACCTGGAGGCTAGAGCACTGCTAAGCTCATCCCAGGTACAGCAGTTCAGTTCTATGAGAACTGAGGAAGACATCCTGGTGGACTGGTAGCCGCCTTAAGCTTTCCCAGGATCACCAACTCAGTGGGAGACCTAAGTCAAGGGTCTGAGGAAGTGGAAGAAGCCTGGGAGCAGAGCAACCCCATGGTCATCCCAGAGGAACTGCGCAGAGAATGGACACCGGAGTCCGAGGCTGTGCAGAGCCTAACTTACCGGCAGTCAATACCGGAAGGTGGGGGATTCCAAGTTCCCCAGCCACACTGTGCCTGGAGGCATAGCAACATAGAGAGTTCAGGAGCCATCACTTGAGACGAGGACTAATAAAGGACTCGAGTTGCCTGTCATACCGGCACCTTGCAGGAGAGAGGGCTAGCAGCATAGCTAAAGCAGCAGCAGGAGCCTACAGTAGTGCAGCAAGGAAGCCTCAGAACCTGCCAGGTGAGGAGAACCTCGAGTTGCTCTCAGGCATGGACTCAGTGAAAAACAGCCAGAAGTACAGATGCACCAATAAAGGACTGAGGAACTACAAAACCATGAGTCTGTCTGTTGCTTTGCGCCCGCCATCCTGCACCCTACAACTTTACTACTCCACTGCCCCGGGGATTGCTCCGCTCATGGGGAGCCGCTCCATCCAGCTGCCCGTCCATCCCCCTGGAGGTTCTGTAGCAGCGGTGGCCACTTATAGCCACATACCATGGGTGGCATCATGAATAACCCCCTTAATCATCACCCCTTTCCCTACTAAGCCAGAAGTTCCACCTGTCAGCCGCACCCAGGGTCACGGAAGCCGGTCTCGACCCCTGTAACTCCCCAGAGACAGTACAGCCCGGTTCTGAGTGCCCACGGCCCTTGGGGTCCGACAGTATCAGGGTTGTGATGATACCTCATAGTGTTTGGGATACAGAGAGCATTGAAAGTTTGGGGATTTCCCCATCCTTTCCCTTTTACTTTGGTACTCTGAAACTGTCATTTGCTACCCCCAATGTTACAAATTTGTACCATTTTATATGTTACTTTGTTATTTAGAAATTTTGTAATATATGTACGATTTGTTGATTTCTTCTCCTTCATAAGTCCGGCTTCACACCACGATTTTTGGCTGTAGGTTGTGTCCGGTGTTTTGCAGGATGCCAGGACACAACCTGACAGCACCGGACGAGCAGAACTGGAGGGCAGATTTGCCCTCCGATCCTGCTTTTTGCCGCCTTCGTTTCTGCCACTGTCTAGTGCTGAAATTTGAGCCTTGGAGCTCTGTCCATGGTGCTGAATGAGCACGGCTACTTTTAACAGCCACCACTCTTCAGTACCATGTATCCAGGAACCGGTCCGATTTTTTTGTCGGATCTGGGGTGATCCGGTCCCATAGACTCCCATGCTATGGGCCAGATTGTGCCGGATCCGAGAGGATCTGGTCTTTGTCTGATATTTGCATCGGACACAAAAAAATGCTGTAGACTCCGATTTTGTGTCTGATGCAAAAATCGGACAAAACGGATCCTCCCGAAAATCCCCAAAACGGAGGCCAAATAAGGCAAATCCAGCACCATAAGGCTGCATGGGGACAAATACGGATCACAAAGGACAGACCCGGACCCAATAATACGTCGTGTGATAATAAAAAGAGATTGAACCAAAAAATAAATAAACATTTCTGTGTAAAAACACCTTGCTGTGCACATATTCAGGCGTTTGATCATCTTTTACCCATTTTAGCATGCTCTATATTCTACAGTACAAGTCAAGGAAAAGCTCAAAATAAACCTGGAAGACGGTTTCTTCATTATTTTTTGAAGTTAAAAAGAAAACACTAGAAGACAACACTAAAAAAGAAGTCACAGAAACAATGCAAAGATGTGTCAAAAGAAAAATCAGAGTTTTCTGAAACATGTTTATATTGAAAAACTCAATTCATCCAAGGTTCAAAGACATCATGCGCACGTACCCAATATGTCTATGCACACAGAGTCTTTTTGCTGAGTTTTCGGAGTAGTTTTTGAGATTTGAATGAGTATTTGAGATTCTTTTTTTACTGCTCCAAATCCATGTGCACATACCCTATGAGATTGTGGAGCGCAAAGGGCTGGGGTACCCAGCAGCTGGGCCAGTAGTCAGGATCACGGTGGCAGTGCCCAGTGCTGTGGCCCTGGCTCCAATTGAAAAGGGAAAGTACAAATTGAGGACTAAAAATATTAATGAAATAAATAGAATTTGTGACGCCAGTTGGTACAAACAGCCAGATATGGCCAGCACTGAAGGAGAACCCTGGGAAAAAGATGGAGTGTCAGTGCAGATATTAAACCCTTCCCAAATAGGACTGGCTCCCAGGGGATTGGGAGGGTAGTGTTAGTAATGATGAGATGCAGAGAGGAAGACGGCATACAGAGTAACTCTCTTTGCTTTACCTTTTTCTGAAGATGTTCAAGCAGATCCAGAATAGTACAACCTACACAAGGCAGGTGGCCTGACCTGTCTGATGAGAACTGTAGTCCGCTCTACTGGGTGGGCATAGTGGCCTTTCTGCTGACTTCTGTAGGTTGGTAGTTTTCTAGGTGCCTTTGGCTGTCCTGTACTCCCTCTGGTTGCTGTGGTTTACCTTCAGCCAGGCGGGTAATGCTGGCCATGTGAGTTTCCGTGATCCTCTTACACTGGCCCTCTGTATGACTGATGCCCAGAAAGTTCTACTTAAGTAGTTAGGGAATATAAAACTCCTAACCTCCAGTTTCTGTCACTAGACCCTGTAAGAATAAGTAACCTACGGCCTGGTGCTCTGCCTTGCAGCTGGTCCCTCAGGGCAGCCTCCTAGCTCCTTCCTGACTGAACCTCTCCTGTGCCTAACCCAGCCTTATCACCCAGCTAACCCCTCCTTACAACCAAAAACTGGGGCACATGCCTAAATAAGGCCTTTCTGTGCTCAGCTTCCTGGTTGAAAATCTGATTGTGTTGGAGATGCTTCAGACTTCCAGCAGAAGATCCAAATCTCTTCCGTTATGGCATTACAATTGATGGAGAAGAAATATCATTTATGGCAGACAAACCGCAGGGGCGCCACAAGATGTTTTTGAAGATGTTTTTCTTTTATTGAAGACTTTTTGAAGACTTTTTTTGCTTAAGCTTTTGTTTTTGCAGCTGATTGACTAAACAGTTGCTATTTTGGAGGTGAAAAAGAAAAAAAGAATAAAGTAAAAATAAGGTTCATGGAACTTTAGCATTAAATTGTTACATGTGCACAAATCCGCTGTGTGGCCAATATACAGACTTGTACATACACGGCAGATCACTACAATTAATGAATAGATTAATTCCACTATTGCTGTAAACATTAAAATTGTACCATACTCTTAGCACTTTTTCTATGACATAGCGCAAAAGCCATCCGATCACATCAAGGTGTACTTAGATATGATGGATGGTCCCTATCATGAGATGACTAGGAATGGCTTGCTTGGCACATGGATAGGCAGGAAACTAGTTATAGGGACCATCCATATTTAGGAACACCTTGACGTGGTTGAATGCTTTTTGCACGTTTTGTAAAAAAAAATATTAACCAAGACCTTGAGTTTTTAACGTTTGCAATAGCAGAGATTATTACTAGCAGTATGCTGAAGCCTAGTGTATACGTTTGTATATTGGACATCTAGTCTTATTATTTTTTTTTGTTTTCACTGCGTATATTATTCCTGTACTGTAACATCACAGTGTGTATTATCCCGTACTGTAACATCACTGTGTGTATTATCCCCTGTACTTTGACATTGTTGTGTGTATTATCCCTGTACTGTGACATCACTGTGTGTATTATCCTGTACTGTGACATCACTGTGTGTATTATCTCTGTACTGTGACATCACTGTGTGTATTTATCCATGTACTGTGACATCACTGTGTGTATTATCCCTGTTCTGTGACATCACTGTGTGTATTTATATCTGTACTGTGACATCACTGTGTGTATTATATCTGTACTGTGACATCACTGTGTGTATTATACCCGTACTGTGACAACACTGTGTGTATTATTATACTTGTATACTGTGTGACATCACTGTGTGTATTATCCTGTACTGTGATATCACTGTGTATTATCCTGCACTGTGACATCACTGTGTGTATTATCGCTGTACTGTGACATCACTGTGTATTATCCATGTACTCTGACATCACTGTGTGTATTATCAATGTACTGTGACATCACTGGTGTATTTTCCTGTACTGTGACATCACTGTGTATATTATCTCTGTACTGTGACATCACTGTGTGTATTATCCATGTACTGTGACATCACTGTGTGGCGCCCCGCAACGAGTGCGTCACAGGAGGGTATTGCATCCCTGACTGAAGATGCAATATTCTCCGTCTCAGTAGTGACATGGTTAAAACTCAGAGCTTCATACCCTACATGCACTATTAGAATAGAGGGCCAATTAGGTCCTGGTGGGCGGAGTGTAGGAGTAGAGTGTAGGAGAATGTAGGAGAGAGAGAGAGAAGAAGTGGTCGGGGAACGTAGGAAAAGAGGGCTCTGCACAGTTCTGTGCAGCTCCTACAGACCATCTACCGGTTGGCGCCATTACCGGTGCCCCAAACCGGAACTTGGGCGACTGTCAAAGCGGGTCAAAATACACCCGCGCCCATCAACAACCGGATCACTGATTCCGAAGCTAGCAAGTCGTTCATCGCTGCTCAGCAAACCAGAAGTGGAGGAACTGCTTCCTAAGAGCATCTCACTGCAGCCGCACTTAGAGCCGTCTTGCAAGCGGAGTACCCACCATAAGGAATCAGGCTCCCCTCACACCGGGCAGTAATTACACCGGCAGGGAAATTCAAGTAACCCCCTTGTACCCGAACTGGCGCACTAAGGCGACATCGGCAAATAGAAAAGTTAAGAATGGAGGAACACCGCGGAGCTGTGAAACAACATTGGTCATTGCTGGGACCACCCGGTCCGTTACCCGTTAACTGTATACCTTGTATCATCTATCGGTTACAGTAAAAGACCCGTTACAGAGAACACTGGTGTCTGTACTTCTTCAAAACTGTTTAACTCCGCATGCTAAGAATCACCGAGCTGCCGTCCACCATCAAGCGCAGCCCCTGGCCCGGGGACTCTCGCTCGTCCTGTGGGGAGCGTCCCATCTTGCTGCCGTACATCCCCCGGAGGCCCAAGCAGCGCCGGTGAAATCACCGGAATTCCCGCAGGTGGCGTCACAACAAGAAAAATTAACCCTTATCCGTTCAGCCAACCCCCTTTTGATCTGGACCACGGGCCCCACAGCCTCGGGTGCGGAACCGTGACAGGGAGAAGCAACACCCGAGATGTGAAGACCGGCTACGGTGAGTCAACTGTGTGTATTATCCTGTACTGTGACATCACTGTGTGTATTATCCCTGTACTGTGACATTACTGTGTGTTATTATCCCTGTACTGTGACATTACTGTGTGTATTATCTCTGTACTGTGACATCACTGTGTGTATTATCCCTGTACTGTGACATTACTGTGTGTATTATCTCTGTACTGTGACATCACTGTGTGTATTATCCCATGTACTGTGACATCACTGCGTATAACTCTCTGTACTGTGCATCACTGTGTGTATTATCCATGTACTGTGACATCACTGTGTGTATTATCCTGTACTGTGACATCACTGTGTGTATTATCCCTGTACTGTGACATTACTGTGTGTATTATCTCTGTACTGTGACATCACTGTGTGTTATCCCTGTACTGTGACATCACTGTGTTATTAGCTCTGTACTGTGACATCACTGTGTGTACTATCCCCGTACTGTGACATCACTGTATTATCTCTGTACTGTGACATCACTGTGTGTATATCCCCGTACTGTGACATCACTGTATTATTCTCTGTACTGTGACATTACTGGTGTATTATCCCTGTACTGTGACATCACTGTGTGTACTATCCCGTACTGTGACATCACTGTGTGTATTATCCCTGTACTGTGACATCACTGTGTGTATTATCCCTGTACTGTGACATTACTGTGTGTATAATCTCTGTACTGTGACATCACTGGTATTATCCCTGTACTGTGACATCACTGTGTGTATTAGCTCTGTACTGTGACATCACTGTGTGTACTATCCCGTACTGTGACATCACTATATTATCTCTGTACTGTGACATCACTGTGTGTACTATCCCCGTACTGTGACATCACTGTATTATCTCTGTACTGTGACATTACTGGGTGTATTATCCCTGTACTGTGACATCGCTGTGTGTACTATCCCCGTACTGTGACATCACTGTATTATCTCTGTACTGTGACATCACTGTGTGTATTATCTCTGTACTGTGACATCACTGTGTGTACTATCCCTGTATTGTGACATCTTTTGATGCAGCAGCTCTGCTACTGAAGGTGACCTGTAATGGTGACTCTACTGGTTGTCACCCAATTCTCCCAGGAACAGATTAATATTAACCCTTTCAGCTGCATACATAGTACACCGTGCGGTGAATCCTGTGTCGGCCTCCCATCCACATGCACATTAGGACATGTATAAATAAGAGTCCCACAATGAGGGCAGCTCCAGCCTCCCACTCCCTCAAATATAGAAACAGTTAAGTAATTTCTCTTTAATTTGTTTAATTAAACTCATTAGAGGCAACAGTGAAACCTTTGAAAGTCAGTGTGCCCCTGGCAGGTAGACTAATGGCTTCTCCCTTCCACTGCTAATATTATTTTAGTTATGAAAATAATAGAGGAATCTCTTGCTGTCCCGGATGTTGGGGCGGGATGGGGGGAGGGAGGTGCTGAAAGGTGTCTATTGTTAAAGGACAAGAAAAAGCCTCTTTTTCTGCACAAAGGCTTTTTATTATGATGTGCAGACAGGCCCGAGGTGGAATTGTGCAGTTCCCTCCTGTTCCTGTTGGAATCCATTGCCAAATGTTCTGACCGTGCACCAGTGTTCTCTTATCCCTAATAACAGCGCAGCTTCATCTCCGGGGGCGTTTGGGCTAGAGATCCATATTATGTGATTTATTAAACAATCTATAGATTGGTGCCAAATCCCAGGAATCTGGAAAATGTCATGATGGAAAAAAAAAATTAAAACATTTTTTTTTTACAATCTTGTGCAGTTAAATAGATATGCCATATTGTCATTATTAGTGGTAGGAATTGTGTAGACGTGATGCAGCAGAGTTCCTTATTTCTAATTAGAAGAAATGTGCCCTAAGCACCAATAGGGGGCAGTGCTCTATTTCTGTCATGGAGATCATAAAGTCTTTGTTCGCCTATATAGCGTAGGCTGTGGTCACCACCAGTAAGGCATTATATACAGCATTCTAGAATTCAGTATATAAGTCCCCAGGCTGATCTGTAGCATTATTATTATTATTATTACTGTAGCACTATTTATTAGCAATACAAGGCACACACAGGAGGGTAGAGGACCCTGCCCACGAGGGCTCACAGTCTATAAGGGATGGCTGAGGATACTGTAGGTGAGAAGAGAGGACCCTGCCTGCGAGGACTAACAGTGTACAAGGGACGAAGGAAGATAAAGTAGGTGAGGAGAGGACCCAGGCCACGAGGACTCAGTCTACAAGAGATGGGTGAGGATACAGTAAGTGAGGAGAGGACCCAGGCCACGAGGGCTCACAGTCTACAAGGGATGGGTGAGGACATAGTAGATGAGGAGAGAGGATCCAGCCCATGAGGGCTCACAGTCTAGAAGAGATGGGTGAGGATACAGTAGGTGAGGAGAGAGGACCCTGCCCAAGAGGGCTCACAGTCTACAAGGGATGGGTGAGGACATAGTAGATGAGGAGAGAGGATCCAGCCCATGAAGGCTCACAGTCTACAAGGCAGGGGCGTAACTATAATAGGTGCAGGGGTTGTGATCGCACCCGGGCCCTGCAGCCTAGGGGGACCCTAAAAGTCCTTTTGGCCTATAGAAAAAGACTAATACTATTAAAGATTTGCAATAATTGGGGGCCCCATTGAAGCTTTCGCATCAGGGCCCATGGGCCTGAAGTTACGCCACTGCTACAAGGGATGGGTGAGGATACAAGTAGGTGAGAAGAGAGGACCCTGCCTGCGAGGGCTAACAGTCTACAAGGGATGAAGGAAGATATAGTAGGTGGGGAGAGGAACCAGGCCACGAGAGCTCACAGTCTACAAGGGATGGGTGAGGATACAGTAGGTGAGGAGAGAGGACCCTGCTCATGAGGGCTCACAGTCTACAGGAGATGGGTGAGGATACAGTAGGTGAGGAAGAGAGAGTACTCAGCCCGTGAGGGCTCACAGTTTACAAGCAATGGCTGAGGATACTGTAGGTGAGGAGAGAGGACCCTGTCTGCGAGGGCTCAGCCTACATGGGATGGTGAGGATACTGTAGGTGAGGAGAGAGGACCCTGCCTGCAAGGGCTCACAGTCTACAAGGGATGGGTGAGGATACAAGTAGGTAAGGAGAGAGGATCCTGCCTTCGAGGGCTCACAGTTTAAAAGGGATGGGTAAGGATACAGTAGGTGAGGACAGAGGACCCTGCCCATGAGGGCTGACAGTCTACAAAGGATGGGTGAGGATACAGTAGGTGAGGAGAGAGGATCCAGCCCACAAGGGCTCACAGTCTACATGGGATGGGTCAGGATACAGTAGGTGAGTAGAGAGGATCCTGCCTTTGAGGGCTCACAGTTTAAAAGGGATGGGTGAGGATACAGTAGAAGAGGACCCTGCCCACAAAGGCTCACAGTATACAAGAGATGGGTGAGGATACAGTAGGTAAGGGGACAGGACCCAACCCACAAGGGCTCACAGTCTACAAGGGATGGGTGAGTATACAGTAGGCGAGGAGGGGACCCTGCCTGCGAGGGTTAACAGTCTACATGAGAGGGGTGAGGATATAGTAGGTGAGAGTAGAGCTGTTTGTGCAGCTGTATAGTAGACTGAAGCTCACTACTGGTTGTAGTCTTCAGGTTCCTTTTGAAGGTTTTCATGGTAGGCGAGAGTCTGATGTATTGGGTCAGAGAGTTCCAGAGTTTTGGAGATGTGCAGGAGAAATCTTGTATGTAGTTGTGAAAAGAAGAGATAAGAGGGGAGTAGAGAAGGAGATCTTGAGAGGATTGCAGGTTGCGTGTAGGTAAGTACCGAGAGACCATGTCACAGATGTACTGAGGAGACAGATTGTGGATGGCTTTGTATATCATAGTTAGGGTTTTGAACTGGAGATTTTGGCTTCAGGGATAACCTACTATCAGACCTTTTATAACACAGATGAGTCCTGCACACAGAGAACAGGTCTGTAGGAACCTGTTCACACCGCCAGCATAATTGGAAACAAAAAGCTATTGCGACAAAAAACAACAGTACACTGCAGTAAAAATATTAAAATGCAAGTGCAGTATAAAAATGGTATAACAAATACAGGGTACTTAGTTAATCCGTTTTTTTGTGCAGAAAAAGTTATTTTAAGCCACGTCACTATCTTCAAAGTGTACCCATCTCAGACGCGGTCCTAACTGTTGTATTAAAAACCTGACTGGTGTGAATACTTACCAGTAAGCAGGAGCCAGCATGACCTGTGTCTGAAGTGGAATGAAGGCGACGGGGCTATATGTGTGCAGGGCCCAGAGAGGGGCGGGAACTCCATCTCTTGCATGGCAAGAGGCAATTAATTATAACACAGATGAGTCCCGCCCCTCTCTGGGCCCTGCACACATATAGCCCCGTCGCCTTCATTCCACTTCAGACACAGGTCATGCTGGCTCCTGCTTACTGGTAAGTATTCACACCAGTCAGGTTTTTAATACAACAGTTAGGACCGCGTCTGAGATGGGTACACTTTGAAGATAGTGACGTGGCTTAAAATAACTTTTTCTGCGCAAAAAAACGGATTAACTAAGTACCCTGTATTTGTTATACCATTTTTATACTGCACTTGCATTTTAATATTTTTACTGCAGTGTACTGTTGTTTTTTGTCGCAATAGCTTTTTGTTTCCTACTATCAGACCTCGTCAACTGACTTGTCCAAATGGTAACTGTGTCAGACCTCCCCCACCCCAGCGATCAATACAGTAGCGTGAGTAGCGTGAGTCACTTGCTTCCGTATCTATGGTCAGGTCTGACTCTGCCCTGTCCCGTACTCTATCAAGTCTTCGCTTTGGGGTTTTCAGTCGTGAGTTACTGCAGACATCTTTGAAGGTTTCTCTGTTGGCATCCTTCTTCATCGCCTTTTCCAAGTACAGAACCATTAAACACTGTGTCTTCTTTTGGCTCTAGCTTCTGCTGTGGCCATTCTATTATTTGGAGGGCCCCTTCTTTGTCGGGTCTCACAATTTACAGATGGCTGCCACCTTCTGCTACTCAGGTGACGCTGTCTCAACTTGCAGTGTTGCAAGATTGAACTGTTCCACTTCTCGCAGGTAGGTAACACAGTACTCCGTCAGCATCCGTAGGTAACCAAGACTTTCTTCTGTTCCTATGCTGATGACCGACACCATGCCATCCAGGTCCACTGACTTTCACCACACCGGATTTTGTTACCATTACTTGCATAGCTTGGCCATTTCTTCAGACGAGCTTACTCACTAGGGCATGAGGCACCCGGATGACTTTTTCCCGCAGCCTCTGAGCTCTCCCCAAATCTCCAGCTGGCTAGTAGCTTCTTCAGTCTTCAACTGGATCATTCACTTCATGCGAACACATCGTAAGTGCATGTCACTTAGAATAGCCAATCACTGCACTGTGATTTCTGTTGTGGACAGAACCACCAGCTGTTTGGCTTTTGAAGTCCAGTACACCTTACAGGCTCCCACGGCCTTTTTAAACTCTTCATGCACTGAGTCTCTGGTTCATTCTTTTCTCAAATCCCCAGGTACATCTACAAAGTACTTGTATAGAGAAGTTTCCAGACAAACACTCGCGTCAGGTCTCGTGACTGATTGACTTTCAGCTTCTTCATTCTGCTTGACCTGGAGGGACACTTGTCACTCCACCTTCTCCAAGACGGCCTCGTTCATCGACTGGCATTTTGCCAGGAGACCGTTGAGCTCAGAAACGTCTTCCTCCAGCTCAGCTACTCACCTCTCAGCAGCCAGTCTCTGAAGTTCCTCCTGCTTCAACTGTTCCTTTTACAGCAGAGTTCTCTTAGACCTCTCCGTCTCCAATGCACTTCTCTTGCTTCACACGGTCTTGCAGCATCTTCTTGAGCTCCCTTATCTCGGCTCTTATTTTCACCAAGTCAGCTGAGCTCACATTATTCAAGGAAGTATTCACTTCATCTCTCCCTTCTCCAGTGGCTTCTTCCACTTCAGCAACCTTGGTCTTCATCTCAGTTCTCGCAGTATTGCCTTCGATTCTCTCTTGGGTACCGGCAGCCTAACTTCCAACCCTATCTTGGGTTTCATTGGTGTCAGCTTCAGAAGGTTTCATGCCTTCCATCTCTTCAAACTCAGAGTCTCTGGAGTCTTCAACCTTCTCGGCCATGGTGCCATATACTTCTATTAAGTTCTCTGCTGACAGTCCATCAGCTAACTGTTCAGACACTGGACAAAACACTCCTACAGACTTCTGGGGTGGCTCTTTCTCCCGGTCTTCATTGTTATGTTTCCGCCGATGAGTGGACTAGCCCTCCTCACTGTACTGACTATCTTTCATATTAGAGTTACAGTTACCCTTGGAGTCATAGTCACTCTCCCTGGTATTGTGAACCAATAAGTCACCGTTTGGTTTGGTGTCAGTCACTTTACTATCAATCACATCGGAGTTTGTTTCTTTACCCCTAATAACACTAAGTTGGGGAGACCCACCATTTCGTTTGGTCACCTGCAATTCGGGACTGTCAATTTTAGCAGGTAATAACTCGTTATTATTGTTAAACACCCCACAAGAAAACCCTTCAGCCTCCAGCTTTAGTGGAACCTCTTTAGGACTGTTCCAGCTCTTATCTGAGCAACTGAACACGACTCCCTTCTCCCAAAAGACAAAAAATAATTGAGTTCTGGCCTATGATCACCGGACACACCAAGTTCGGCACTAGGGCAACATCAGGTCACTCCAAATCAACGTCCGTCTAAATGATCACCCTGCCCAGTGGGTTCTTCTATTCGCTGTCTGAGCATTAGATGGACCTCAGGTGTGGCTCTTACTAGGGTAACCAAATTCCCCAGATCTAAGATACCAGACACAACTTGTCCATTCAGCTTCACAGAACACACTCGTGACCCTAAGTTCGATGGACAGTCTATACCGCAGATCGGACATCGGTAAGAGGAGCTGCAGAGTCCCGACTCCAGTTGATCTGCTCAGAGTTGGAATGCTCTGCCCCCTTTTGGGCAACCACGCCTTTTGGGACTCTGCCCCATTTCAGACATCCACCTTTTTTGCGACTCTGCCCCCTTTTGAGCAACCATCCCTTTTTGGGACTCCGACGATTTTGGACAACCATCCCTTTTTGGCAACTATCCCCTTTTGAGACTCCACCCAATTTTAGGCAAACCAATCTATAGGGGGTACATTCCGTGGATATCCCACGACAGTCCCAGGAACCAGTTCACAGTGTCTCTTGCTATTTCCCTGGGCAACCTGGGACAGAACCAGCCCCACAGGATAACTCATGAACTGGTCCACTGGTGCAATGTTGCTACTCACCGATAGTGCCTGTTGTAGTCCACACACTATGGACTGATATAACTGCTCCAGCAGATCTGTATGAGCCAACGCACTTATGGCTGGTCAGCTTCCATGGCTGTCTCTGGACCCTTTGGTACTTCGGTTGCTTGTCCTCTGCCGCTGTACACTGTGTTCACACCCGGTACTCTGCACAGCTCTAGGCCGAAAATTTTTGTGGCCCCGCCAAGCCACACCAAAGTGGGTTTGAGAGCAATAACAATTTTCGTAACCCCGCCGGGTTACAGCAAACCTGATTTGAGTGCGACGACAACTTTGTAACCATGCCGAATTACAGCAAGATACTTTAACCATGCTTGTCCTCCTTGTGCTGTTGCTGCTAGCAACCAGGCTGCAGTGTTGCAGAATTCTCACATGTGCACCTGGTCTGTTGCCATTAGCAACTAGGCTGCACTGCCCGCATTCTCCACCACATGTGAGTTAGTGCTATTGAGTGTGTTCGGGGACACTCGCTGACTGTACAATTCGAGAAACACATACAGTACACAGTTTTTTTTATGAAAGTCATAAACCGCCACTCTGGCTGTGCAGCCATTAACAGAGACGACAGTTCACACAAGGAAGTGCCTATAGTTCTTGACTTCAGCAGGTATGCCTGAACACAATTATAAACTGACCTCAGTCAGCACACAAAGTTCCACTCAGGGTTTACCTGCTCTTGTAGCTTAGCAGAATTCAGTCTTGTGTTCCAAGAGGTGGCACACAGGGATCACCCAGCAGATCCTTGGACTTGTTCCGTATCGGTACCTGTTGTGAGTTCAGACCCTTTAGGGTCTCAGTTACTCTTGGACTTCTAGGAGCTCTGGACAGCTCCACTCTCAGACAGGCTTGTCTCCCATGTGGTACACACACAGGAAGTGTGAAGGACTTGCTTACATCACAGCCACAGGTGGAGATGTGTGTTCAATCAGACCCACAGTCCTGCATGCATTTCAACTTTTTGTGTAATGCTGCAAGTCACAGTGAAACCATTGACATGTACATTGCAACAGACCTCCGTCGGTGCGATGTATACCAGCCATGTACAATATGGCCGACATACCTCACTATATATATACAGTATATATATATATATATATACAGTATATATATATATAACATATTTGTGTGTTTATATGTATATGTTTATGATTGTATGTACAGTATGTACTATATGCACACTATACATATTAAAATTAGAAAGGCAAGGGTATTGTAGACAAATTTCTACAGGTCATTGTCATTAATTTTTCTGGTAATATTTGGCCACTAAATACCCATATTAATAGGACATGGTATGTGGCATTAGTTGGCTGAGATTATTATTTATTTATTTTGTACATATTATTTGAGCCCTATATCTTGCCACTATTTGTGTTCTGAATTTTGATGCTATTTTACCCCTGTGTAATGATTTTGTTCCGCATTACTTGAGCACTATATATATGACTGTTTTTTGTTATTTTAAAAGCACTGTATATTGGTATTCATTGATGGGATTTTTTGGAATATACAGTCATATGAAAAAGTTTGGGAAACCCTCTTAATCTTACTCTTTTTTTTTTTTTGTTTAAAATTGTTTTTTTTGCAACAGCTATTTCAGTGTGATATATGTAATAACTGATGGACACAGTAATATTTCAGGTTTGAAATGAGGTTTATTGTACTAACCAAAAATGTGAAATATGCATTATTTCAAAATTTGACAAGTGCCAAAGTATGGGCACCCTTCTGATTTTCATGATTTGAATACTCCTAAATTCTTTTTACTGACTTACTGAAGCACTAAATTGGTTTGGTAACCTCATTGAGCTTTGTACTTCATAGCCCGTGTGATATCAATCATCAGAAAAGCTATTTCAGGTGTCCACTTGCAAGTTGTTCTCCTAGTTGCATCTTCTCTGAGGAGTGGTATCATGGGCTCCTCAAAACAGCTCTCAAATGATCTGAAAAAAAAGATTGTTCAACATAGTTGTTCAGGGGAAGGATACAAAAAGTTGTCTCAGAAATTTAACCTGTTAGTTTCCACTGTGAGGAACATAGTAAGGAAATGGAAGACCACAGGGACAGTTCATGTAAAGGCCAGAAGTGGCAGGCCAACAAAAATATCAGAAAGGCAGAGAAGACGAATGGTGAGAACAGTCAAGAACAATCCACAGACCACCTCCAAAGACCTGCAGCATCATCTTGCTGCAGATGGTGTCACTGTGCATCAGTCACAAAACAATACAGCGCACACTGCACAAGGAGAAGCTGTATGGGAGAGTGATGCGAAAGAAGCCGTTTCTGCATGCACGCCACAAACAGAGTCGCCTGAGGTATGCAAAAGCACATTTGGACAAGCCAGTATCATTTTGGAGAAGGTCCTGTGGACTGATGAAACAAAGATTGAGTTGTTTGGTCATACAACAAAGCGTTATGCATGGCGCCACAAAAACAAGCATTCCAAGAAAAAACACTTGCTACCCAGTGTCAAATTTGGGGGAGCGTCCATCATGCTTTGGGGCTGTGTGGCCAATGACGCACAGGGAATCTTGTTAACGTTGAGGGTCGCATGGATTCCACTCAGTATCAGCAGATTCTTGAGAATAATGTTAAGAACAGTGTCAAAGTTGAAGTTACGCCGGGATGGATCTTTCAGCAAGACAATGATCCAAAACACCGCTCCAAATCTACTCAGGCATTCATGCAGAGGAACAATTACAATGTTCTGGAATGGCCATCCCAGTCCCCAGACCTGAATATCATTGAACATCTGTGGGATGTTGTGAAGCGGGCTGTCCATGCTCAGCGACCATCAAACTTAACTGAACTGGAATTGTTTTGTAAAGAGGAATGGTCAAAAATACCTTCATCCAGGATCCAGGAAACTCATTAACAGCTACAGGAAGCGACTAGAGGCAGTTATCTACTAAATATTAATGTCACTTTTCTGTTGAGGTGCCCATACTTTTGCACCTGTCAGATTTTGAAATAATGCATATTTCACATTTTTGGTTAGTACAATAAACCTCATTTCAATCCTGAAATATTACTGTGTCCATCAGTTATTACATATATCACACTGAAATAGCTGTTGCAAAAAACAATTTCAAACAAAAAAAAAAGAGTGAGATTAAGAGGGGTGCCCAAACTTTTTCATATGACTGTAACCAGGCACTGTATGTTGGAAAGTCGTTCATTGTATATTGGTAATTTTTGTTTTTCATTATTGAGCAGTGTATTTTGGCTTTATTTTGACTCTGTATATTGGAATTATTTTTGCACTGCATAGAGATGTGTTACTGTGTATTTGTTGTGAATAGTCTGTATCTGATGTCTGTAATGTGTATTTTATGTATATATTGTCCCTTTGTTGTCTGTATTGTGTATTTGATGTACCGGTATGTATTGTGTTTTTTGATGCCTGTATTGGGTATTTGTTATGTTTATGTGTGTGGATCACTGATGTTGAAAGCCATGCCATTGGCAACGTATTTTGACATCAGGGACTGTATAGAAGACCTTTCAATCTACTTATTTATTATGCCAAGAAACTTGAGGGAGAGTACAATTAAAGAAATTTAATATAGTGCTGGAAGATCAAATTCAAGATGAAATAGACAAGATGCGAAAAAAATCAACTGATGAATGTGGTAAATCACCAAAACATGTTGTTATGTACCATGAAGTACTATGAATACAGGTTTGTTTAATTAACATCCAGTGACTCCTTTCCTGCTGTAACCTGGCACTCTACCAGACCGTATAGATCTTCTTTTTCCTTGTCTACTTCATCCCTTCTTGAGGGCAAAGCAGCAGAAGCTGCTTCGAGTTGTGGTGTGGATCGTATGCTTAAGGACTTGTCACAGGACCAGCAGTGACATCACCCAGTCTACAGCGTCCTGGGAAGGACACGATCGAGAAGTGTGAGCAACACACCACAATCTCTATCCCCGGGGTTATGCAAGGTGCACAACTCAGACAGGTTAGTTAAATACTGGCTATTTCACCCCCACCAGTAGACTACCAGGTAAAACTGAGAAGCTACCCCTTTTCTTCTTTCTTTATTTGGAAAAAGCCAAAACCTAGACACTCATTATCATGGGAGATTTGAATGCTAAATTGGGTCACTGAAAAATGGATCCTTTGTTCGATACTTTGGACATAGTGACCGAATCAAGGCTAGAGGAAGACTCATTGACTTTTGTACAACAAATCAACTGCCTATTATGAACACCTTCTTTCAACATCACAAATAGAGACTCTACACATGGATATCAACGAGAGCCTCTGTGATTGGCTGTTGTAGTCAGACAGGATATCCTCAATCTGGACAGTGATTCTGCTTGTTTGCCATACACATCGTGTATAGCAACCAACCTGGCGTTATAGGGTGTAAAATAAATAAGTTTTAAAAAAATGTGTGGGTCTTTGCAGCATTTTTAAGTCTAGCCCGATGAAAGCAGACAACTGCGAACTGCCACCCTCAGCTGCCTAATTTTCCCTTGGCTGTCAAAAAAAATGTGTGGCTCCACCCTATTTTTAATTGCCAGCCAAGGTAAAACTAGGCAGCTGAGGGCTGGTATTCTCAGCGGGTGAGGGTCCATTGTTTTAGGGTTCCCCCTTGCTAAAGAACAGTAGCCTGCAGCTGCCCCTGAAAATGGCTCATTAATAATAAGCACAATTTCCAGGCGCCTTACCAGGCTCTTCCAGCAGCCCTGGTGGCAGTGGCAAGCTGGGTAATAAGGGGTTAACACCAGCTTTGTTATATCTTATCACGCTGTTGCAGTCGGCCAAGAATGAAGCCCCGCTACCCCTGGCACCACCACATGGCTAATTTTCATGCAATGCGCCTGGTGCACATCGCATGCAAAAAGATGCCCTGATCTCGCCCTGCAGCCAGCTCAGCCCGCTGGCCCTCCACGAACTCTAATAACTCTTAACTCTGGATACCTTGGAACCCTGTTCCACCCGTAGGGAGCAACATCATCCCAGCTGCCATTCCACCATTCACAGAGGTCCCAGCCTGCAACAGCAGCAACTAACAGCCGCTTACCATGGTGGCATCACGACAACCACCCGCACTAATCCCTTATGATAAGGTCATTATGCTGTGACTGCATCACGCTGCTGCAGGCAGTGAGAAGCACAGACCCAGCGGCAAGGATGCAACGTGGACCATTACAACATCTGAGGAGGACACGGGAGAGTGGAGGGAATGTGAGTATAATTGTTTTTTTTTTTTTACTGTGTGTGGCACAATGAGGGATTATATATACCATGATGAGGGCCATATATACCAGGACAGGGAACATTTATATCATGATGAGGACCATATATGCCAGGATAGGGGAGATATATACCTTGGTGGGGATCATATATACTAGGATAGGAGAGATATATATACCAGGATGGGGATCATTTATACCAGGATGAGCCCAGGATGAGGACCATATATACCAGGATAGAGGAATGTACACCTGGATGGGGATAATATATACCAGGATAGGGCATCATATATATCAGGGTGGGGGATGATATATACCAAGATGGGGGCCATTTATACCAGAAAAGGGGAGATATATACCAGGATAGGAGGCATATATATCAGGATGGGGATCATATGTACCAGGATGGAGGACAAAGGGAACTTTTAACTACACAATGTAATGTTGAAGTGTTCCCTTTATTTTTTTAGTAGCATATATATATGTATATATTATAGCAGGATGGGGCCATGATTGGGCCATATATAGCAAGGATGGAGCCATGATTAAGACATATATACCAGGCAGGAATGTAGTACATACAATATATAAGGGCGGGGATGGTGTATATGGGGTATATGAGAGCAGGGATGCTGTACATAGGGTATATGAGGGCAGCGATGCTATACATGGGGTATATGAGGGCAGGGATGCTGTACATGGGGAATATGAGGGCAGCGTTGTTCACACTTTAAAATGTAAATGTGAATTTCAGCATGGAATCTGCTTGCATTGCATGCTAAAACCAATCGGTTTATCTAATATTCTGCTTTTTTTCCCAATAAAGATGAATCCAACTGCTGTGTCTGGGAAGGACAGTGGGAGCGGCTCAGCTTCAATTTGTGGTAAGCATGCATGAGCTTGATGCCCCCTGCTGAAGAGAAGACTGCAAAGATAAGTTCTGCAAAGATAGGTTCTGTGTTAGCCTCTATATCATATCATAAGTTCTATATATCTTATACACTAGATGGTGGCCTGATTCTAACGCATCGGGTATTCTAGAATATAGAAATAGAGATTGAATGGTGAAGGCGGTGAGGACTGAATTGGGAGGAACTTTGAAGAAGGAGCGGCGGGGGGAAGGACGGCGTGGCAGGGGGGAGGAGGGAGGACAGAGCAGCAGGGGGGAGGAGGATGGAGGACAGAGGAGGTAGCGGTGGGGTGTGGGAGGATGTAGCAGCACAGGCAGGGGGAGGAAGGAACGGCAGGGGGAGGATGGAGCACAGAGCAGCAGGGGGAGGAGGACTAGAGGACAAAGCGGCGGGGTGGGGGAGGACGGAGCAGTACAGGCAGGGGGAGGACGGAGGATGAAGTGGCAGAGGGGAGGAGGACAAAGGAAAGAGGAGGAAGCGGTGGGGTGGGGGAGGACGGAGCGGCACAGGCAGGGGGAGGACGGAGCACAGAGCGGTGGGAGGAGGAGGATGGAGGACAAAGCGGCGGGGTGAGGGAGGATGGAGCACTGTACGGCAGCTCAGTGGTTAGCAGAGTATACAGGGGCTCAGTGGTTAGCAGAGTATGCGGTGGCTCAGTGGTAAGCACTGTGCGGTGGCTCAGTGGTTAGCACTGCGCGGTGGCTCAGTGGTTAGCACTGCGCAGTGGCTCAGTGGTTAGCACAGTATTTGGTCGCTCAGTGTTTAGCAGTGTGTGCGGCAGGCAGAGTGGTCAGTGCAGTGCGGCGGGTAGAGTGGTCAGCGCAGTGCGGCGGGCAGAGTGGTGAGCGCAGTGCGGCGGCAGAGTGGTCAGCGCAGTGCGGCGGGCAGAGAGGTCAGTGCAGTGTGGCGGGCAGAGTGGTCAGCGCAGTGCGGCGGGCAGAGTGGTCAGCACAGTGCAGTGGGCAGAGTGGTCAGCGCAGTGCAGTGGGCAGAGTGGTCAGCGCAGTGCGGCGGGCAGAGTGGTCCATACT
Organism: Allobates femoralis; assembly: GCA_033576535.1. Lineage (NCBI taxonomy): Eukaryota > Metazoa > Chordata > Amphibia > Anura > Aromobatidae > Allobates > Allobates femoralis. Next base: position 70,754,039 of record JARQOC010000004.1, on the reverse strand, counting down.
CACCACCGGGTCATCGTCTTCCCCGCCGCTGCATCTTCGCTCCGCCGTCCCCAGCATCTTGGCTCAACTCCTCCGTCCGGGCAACATGTTTATTCCAAAATGGCGTCCGGGAACTCTCGCGAGACTTCCCAGGCCGGGAAATCTCGCGAGAGTTCCCGGACGCCATTTTGGAAGAAAGATGTCCCCGGAACGGAGGAGTGGAGGCAAGATGGTGGGGATGGCGGCGCGAAGATGCGGCGGCGACGGGGGGAAGACGATAGGCCGGTGGTAAGTATGGCAGGCAGAGTGCATGGAGGTATGAGTGGGGGTATGAGTGTGGAAGTGGTGAACGAGGAGGGGGGCGCGTGGAAGGTGTGTGTGTGTTTGATAGTGTCGAGGGTGTGTGTGGAGGAGTGGGGAGGGTGTGTGGGGCCGCAGCTTGTACGATGGAGGAAGTGGGGCTTTGGAAGCCCCGCTTCCAGCATTGGGCGGCCATATTGGAACACCCAGAGTGGGTGTACAGGCTACTTCAGCCAGGATTGTGACGTACCATACAGCCCACAGCCTCTTTATTATAATCATGAATCAGCAGGCCAGCAGGTGAGGTCAGCGTGCCTGCCTTCAGAGGTGTATAATATATCCTTGGATGCACATCTAACGGCATAGGTGCTGCCGTCAGCGGGCTCCTTTCCTTCATGGTCTTAGTTGCAGTTGCACCCTCTGTGACTATGATTGTTATGCCCAGATTGGCCCAATTGTAAGATATCAAAATATCAAAGGATATCATCAAAATTCATTGGGATTCCTCAAAAACAGACAGTTCTGAAAGGACGGTTTCACACTGCTCGTTCTCGGATCAGAACATCCCACAACAGGAGCATAACCATAGTTGGCATGCAGGGATAGCAGTAATAGCATACAGGCCGAGAGCCTGGAGGATCCCAAGAGGTCCTGCAGGCCCACGTTTAAAGACCAATACTTGTAAAGACCTTTGATGTTTGTGGGCACTGTTGGATATTTTGCATGATTCAAGGTACGTTACTGCTCACCATGTCTCCTGACCTGAGCTGGGTGCCTCGTATATGCAACCCCTGGCAAAAATCATGGAATCCCGGGCTCGGAGGATGTTCATTCAGTTGTTTAATGTTATAGCAAAAAGCAGATCACAACATGGCACAAAACTAAAGTAATTTCAAATGGAAACTTTATGACTTTAAAGGGATCCTGTCACCTCCAAAACGCCTCCTAAGCTAGCAAAACATGTCCCTGCAGCATCCTATCACTAATCTCACACTCCTTTTGTCTCCTAAAAGCATCCTGTGTGCATGAAAACGTTTTAATACTTACTCATTAGTGATTATAATTAGCAGGGGCTATATTCTTTAGTCACCAGGGCTGGCTGTTTTGCAGGCTCCAGGATCCACCCTCTCTCTGTCTGTGCTGCTGTGATGTGCAGCTGAAGGCAGGACTAATGATTTGCATTCTGTGAGTGATAGAGAGGGGGAAGGGCAATGCCTGCATAATCAGAGCAAACAGACAGAGAGAGGGTGGAACCTGGAGCCTGCAAAACAGCCCGCCCTGGTGACTAAAGAATATAGCCCCTGCTAATTATAATCACTAATGAGTAAGTATTAAAACGTTTTTCTCCACTTTCACAGGATGCTTTTAGGAGACAAAAGGAGTGTGAGATTAGTGATGGGATGCTGCAGGGACATGTTTTGGTAGCTTAGGAGGCGTTCTGGAGGTGACAGGATCCCTTTAAGAAACACTAAAAGAAATCAAGATAAAAAATGTGGTAGTCAGTAAGGGTGTTACAGAATATAGATTGTTCTAGGAGGTAGGATTTTCTTTCTAAGGACTACGGGTTTGGACTACCATCCTCAAAAATTATAAATTTAAAATAATTTTTTATTCTAAATTCATTAAATTGACCCAAGCTAAATATACAAAACACATACACAGGTGATATATACACATAGTACTGGGGCAGCATTACGGCATGGACATATACAACGTCAATGTCTTTTCAAGACGTCTGCCCCTAAGGAGCTGTTACAGACTAGCGGTGGAGGTAATGCACCCTAAGGGTTAGTGATGCCCACATTCAAAGGTGGCTTTCCCTATACCTGACCCTATGGGTGGTATACGTTAATTAGATATACAGTATAGCTATACAGCATAAAGGCAAGAACAAGGCAATAGTAGACTTGTGGGCTGGGAACTTAACTCAAGGTAGAGTCATTTGTCTTGTAGCCCCAGAAGTGTCCATACATATATTTTGCATCCTCCAGTGGTGATTTTCTAAATAGGTGATATCTCCTAGCTTGACGCGTTTCACCTTGACCAATATGCAAGGCTGTTCAGAAGAAAAAGGAGATGGCATACATATTTGCCTACAAGCAAAGGATCATCAAAAAAAGAAAATGGTTAATATAACTCCAAGGAACCAAAACAGGAATAAAACACCTAGGTATTATTCACTCCTATAGGAATGGTTCTATAGTTAACAATCTGTGATGTCATTTTATGATTTCATAACTTTATAATGATTGTTTAAAAGATATGTAAGGAAGGTCTATCAATTGCATTCATACCTGTCACAAAACTTATCCAGGGTAATTTATTACGTTTATGCCTCAGGAGGGTTCACCTCAATGGGATAGCAGGGATGAAGTACTGTGAAGGAGTGATTAAAGTCTAAACAATTACAAATATAATCATTGTGACTTATTATACTAGACTATGTCTGGTTTTCTTACCAAAGAGACCCCAGGTGACTGTTTAACATCCAACATGAATAAACATTGTCCGTCTCTTAAATCTGCGTAAAAGGAGGAGCAACCTAAGCAATATTTACAAATTGAATACCAGTAAAGAATATACATATGTGTATGAAAAGGTCTTACTGGGTATGGATGGTGGTAAGTTCAGAAAGGACCTGCAATGTGGCCTTCAAGACCTTCACAGGATATAGCTACAATGGCTACAGGAAAAGATAAAGTATATTGGGAGGAAACTGAACAGGGCAGTAAAATAGGGCAGTGAGAAACAGATGGTTACTTATCTCATATCACCTGTCCAGTATTGGAGGATCCATGTTCCTGTGGGACAAGGATCCTGGTTGGAGTGCATGGGTCTAATGTGGAGACGCCTTATATGAAGCCCCCAAAATTGGTCCCAGCTGCTACAATGCTTCCCTGCCGGTGTTCGGCGTGCCGCAAACCAAGGTCGCGCCGTTGACGCATAACGGATGTGTGTCATCGGCAGTGAACCATATGCGTTCCACCAACCAGGAAGTATAGTGGAACGCATGCTAAGGGGCATGCACAGGCTATCGATGCTGACGGGTGGTCGCATATTATGACGCGACAGAGAAGGCGTCATCAAATGGTGCCCAGATGCGTTCCACCATCCAGGAAGGACGGTGGAACACATCAAAGCATAGCTCCGGCGTTATTCCTCCTGTATTTTAGGGAGGATAAGGGAAATTTGAGGGGATTTTTTTTGGGGTGAGGGGAATTTATCAATTATCAATAGGAGCAGATTATTAATTTATAAAGAGGACAATGTTAAGACTATGAGGATTAAGGGGTGGGAAGATGGTTTTAACCCATTCCAGTAGGAGACCTAATCCCATTAGCTTTGACAACCAAGGATATGTTTTACAGATATTATAACATGGGATTAACCAGATCCATAATAAAAACATTGACATTCATTTACATATACATATATACACAGATTTGTTTGAGGATCAATAATAAACAAATGGAAGTAACCCTCATATTATGTGACTTTAACCTTCACGGTTGATGATGTCACCAAAAAAAACTGGTAAAGATTATACTCATCATAGGCGTATAAAAAGGGGTGGAATAATAATCTCACTAAAGAAAACAGCTGTACGTTAGTTGCTCATTTATCCCCTTAGGATATATGCTTCCAAAAATATAGATCCATCTTGTTTCTTTTTGGAGTAAAATTTTGTCCAAATCACCCCCTCTCTGTGATGGTTTAACCACCTCCAGGACTCTAAATTTCAGATCTTTTGGGCTGCCATTGTGGTATTCATGTACATGCCTAGATACCGTGGTGTCCCTATTATGTCTGATATCCCCTAGATGTTTGCCTAGACGTTTTCTTAGTTCTCTTTTAGTTTTTCCTACATAGTCTTATGGACAAGAACAAGTGATAATATAGATGTCGCCTTCTGTACTACAATTAGCGAAATCCCTCATGGTACCTTTACACGCCGCTACAGAAGGTTAGAAACAACCGGGTGTCTCACGTGCACGAGCACGTACCAACGGTTGCTAATAGTATCCGATACCGCCTTTACACGCCGCTACAAAGTGCTCTACAGAAGGTTTTTTCTATCCCTGGATGCACCGACGGGTGCCGCAGGTTACCTTCTGTAGAGCACCTTCCCTCATTTACACGCCGCTACAGAAGGTAATATGGGAGGACCTGGGGCAGCAGGGACATAACATAGGCGTGCCAGAGTTGTGGATTATGAGACGCTCGTACGGTGATTGGACAATGCAATAACATCATGATTGGCCAGCCAGCGCAGGAAGGCTGACTAATACATGATGCTATTGCAATTGTGTAGTGTGACTGGTCAGCTCCTTAAATATGCCGCCCTATGCAGGGACAACCAATTGTAACGCAGGAGCTTCCACCAATGATCGCTGAAGGGGGGCGGTATCCCGGAGGCTGTGTCACGACCCAGGGAGTTAACTAGGTGTTGAAAAAACCTTCCTGTTCCTCATTTAGATGCCGCTACCATCGGGTTGAAACCAACCTGTTTTTGAGCACTGCTCAAAAACAGGTGTCGACAGTGACCGGTGGCAACAACCTGATTTACACGCCGCTACCTCACGGTGTTTTGACGGTGCAAGATACATTTGTCTCCGACACCCGTTTGTTTCTAACTTTCTGTAGCGGCGTGTAAAGGTACCATCAGGGGTAATTCAACCCAGTGACTGAACAGGTCACATTTTTTGAAGGGACTACCCACGGACAAAATTTACAATGACCACATTTAAAGGTCCCAGTACTTTATACGCCTATGATGAGTTGTTTGGTAGGCACAGATATATAATCTTTACCAGTTTTTTTTGGTGACATCATCAACCGTGAAGGTTAAAGTCACATAATATGAGGGTTACTTCCATTTATTATTGATCCTCAAACAAATCTGTGTATATATATATGTATATGTATGTCAATGTTTTTATTATGGATCTGGTTAATCCCATGTTATACTGTCTGTAAAATATTTACTCGACAGTATTCTTATCCCATCAATTGAAAGGATGTTTGGGGATGATGAAATAATTTTTCAAGATGATAATGCATCCTGCTATAGAGCAAAAACTGTGAAAACATTCCTTGAAAGAAGACACATAAGGTCAGTGTAATGGCCTGCAAATAGTTCGGATCTCAATCCAATTGAAAATCTTTGGTGGAAGTTGAAGAAAGTGGTCCATGACAAGGCTCCAACCTGCAAAGCTGATCTGGCAACAGCAATCAGAGAAAGTTGGAGCCAGATTCATGATGAGTACTGTTTGTCACTCATTAAGTCCATGCCTCAGAGACTGAAAGCTGTTATAAAAGCCAGAGGTGGTGCAACACAATACTAGTGATGTATTGGAGTGTTGTTTTGTCTGTTTGTTTTTTGTGATTCCATAATTTTTTCCTCCTTCTTGGTCTACAGAAGTAACTGTTACTGGATAGCACATTTTTTATCTTGATTTCTTTTAGTATTTCTTAAAGCCATAAAGTTGCCATGAAATGACTTTAGTTTTGTACCAGGTCTGTGATCTGCTTTTTTTTCGACAAAATTAAACAACTGAATGAACATCCTCTGTACCCGGTGATTCCATAAATTTTGCCAGGGGTTGTACCTATGACAAAAGCTACCTGAGGTGAGGAAACTAGGAGATTGGGTATCTTGATTAGCGCATAGTCAGTGTTTCGTGGACATGCATTATGATTGTACACTTGAGTGAACAGTGTGGATTACAGATATAACTACCATGGTAGTAGACATGGCAGCTGTGAGTGGGCTTGGCACCTTAGGGGCTCAACTCCAATTGTAAAGAAGCTTCTGAGGTGAAATTGAAGGAATGAAGAGTCAATGTATAGCGGAATGCAAATTCTGATCCCACAAAGATCAGGAAAGAAAACAAAAGTTCCAAAATTAGATGAATATTTCAGAAACCGATGATAGATTTCGGCCTCACAAGACCTATAGGCAGACTGTAGTAGTTAGGTAGTGTATTCATAGCAACTAGTCCATGTCACCTATGACACAAAGCTGCATTGGTGCTGAGCGGCCAGAGGCGAAGGAGAAGCAGAATACTGTAAAATACATACAGTCCTAAAGGTGGAAATTCATCGGGGCAGTCTGGGCAGTCTGACTGCTGTAATAGAAATGGCCTCTGCAGCTTAGGCCTTAGGACAAACGGAGTTTCCAGCACTAGCAAGACCATTGGTCCACCACCAGGAGGCAGTAGAGGATCTATTTTATTATATGGATAAATGCAATGTACTAAGCAGAGATTTGGCAATCGCTACATAGCAAATAACCCGGCTGCCATTTTGCACATTTACAAAATGAAGTTTGTGCCTTTTTTGCACCTTGTAAGGAAAAATGAGCTATAGAGTAAAAATACATGCCACATCATACCGTGCCCCTCCAATATTCACACCTCAGTGGTGTGTGTTATATATATATATATATATACAGATGCAGCCACCTCCGTCTTCACACATCTTTCATGCACCCTACTTTACACTCATAAGGGATATATTTCATATTTGATTTCTGCTAAATTTGACCTTTTTCTAAATCATCTTCCCTCCTGGAATTGTAGAATATAGTCCAATGCACCTGGGTATGAATTATACTGTAATCCTGCTCCAATCTGTCCGGGTGTGTATTTATAATATGTTACAATAGTAACATATCTGAGTGTGTATGCCGGTAGTGAAGTATCCGGGGCTGAATGTACTTGCTGTACACTATGTAGATTCACCACCAGTACTGATAGATCTGTCTCTGGATTTCATTATTTAATTGATATAGGATGTTTCCGGGTTCGACATTCATAATACATCCTGCTACTGAAATATCTGGGTCTGGATACTGGATATGTAGCATATTCCAGTTCTCTTATATGTGTACTGGTACTTATTTTATAATTCTGATAAATCCAGACCGCTATATATATATTTGGAATTTGATATATCTGTATTTGTCTACTGTATTTATGTGGTTCTGATGCATCTAAATCTGTGTTATATTCTGGTTCTGATGTATCCAGATTTTAATTTATATTCTGGTGCTGATATATCTATATTATACTTAGGTTCTGAAGCATCTGCATTTATATCATATTCTGGTTCTGACATATCAGGGTCTTTCTTATGTTCTGGTTCTGATATATCTAGGTTTATATAATATTCTGGTTGTGAAACATTTAGATTTATATTATATTCTGGTTCTGACATATCTGGATCAATGTTATATTCAGGTTCTGATATATCTGGATCTGTATTAGATTCTGGTTCTGATACTTCTAGGTTTGTGTTATAGCCTGGTTCTGATATACCTGGATCTTTATGATATTCTGGTTCTGACACATCTGAATCTGGATCATATTTTGGTTCTGACATATCTGGGTCTATATCATATTCTGGTTCTGACATATATGGATCTGTATTAAATTCTGGTTCTGACATATCTGGATCTGTATTATATTCAGGTTCTGATATATCTAGATCTATACTATATTCTGGTTCTGATATAACTAGATATTTATTATATTCTGGTTTTGATTTATCTGGATCTATATTATATTCTGGTTCTGATATATCTGGATTTGGATTACATTCTAGTTCTGATATATCTAGATTTATACTGTATTCTGGTTCTGATATAACTAGATATTTGTCATATTCTGGTTCTGTCATATATGGATCTATATTATATTCTGGTTCTGACATATCTGGATCTGGATTATAACCTGGTTTTAACATATATATATCTATATATTATATTCCAGTTCTGACGTATCTGGATTATATTGTATTCAAGTTCTGATATCACTAGATCTTTGTTATATTCTGGTTCTGATACATCTAGATCTGGATTTATATTACATCATTGTTTCGATACATCTAGTGCTTTATTAATATTGTATTCTGGCTCCAAAATATATTTGGACCTACTTTTATAATATCTACCAATTCAAACATATCTAGTACTTGTGATATGCTGTGGTTCTGATGCATTTTGGTCCATATTTTTATAGTGGTTCTGATATATGTAGATCTGTATAAACATTATACAAAATCACCAGTATTTACATTAGATTCTGGTTCCCATTTCTGGATCATTATTTATAACATATTGCGGTTCTGATATATTTGGACCTGCATTTATATTCTGATGTATGTGGACATGTATGTATATTATATTCTGGTTTTGATATATCTGGATCTATATGTTGTGCTTAAATATTTACAGTAAATTTACCATTATTTAGATTGTATTCTGGATCTATATATATGATATACTGTAGTTTGGATACATCTTAGTCCAAAGTTATATTATATCATGGTTCTGATATATCGGAAATATGTTGACATTACACTCTGACTCTGATATCTCTAAATCTATATTATATTATATTATAGTGAGGTTTGGATAAATATGAATCAAAATTCACAATAAATTTCAGGTCCAATATATTGTGATGTCTATTTCTGATTCATTATGCCTCTGCTATAACTGGATTCATATATATATATATATATATATATATATATATATATATATATACATATATATAATATTCCTGGGTCCAACATGTCTGGATCTATATTGGTATATCACACGGATGCCCCTTTTTCACATGTCAAGTGCCATGGAATGAATGGCGCTCTAATAAATAATAATAATTCCAGTTCTGATAATCTGGGTCCGTATTTGCATTAGTTTCTGGTTCTGATCTACATAGAGCGATATTTAGAGTAACCTAGTGTATTTGCCTTCATATCCAATATACATTCTGGTAAGGTTTTCATACACATTACCATGTAACAATATTATATCCCAGTTCTAAGATATTTAAGTCCATATTTATAAATACATATTTTTATATTGTTTTCTTTCTGTTTACATTATAAGCTTTCCTTTCATGTATTTGGGTTTGTATTTAAATTATATTCCGATTCCGATATATATCTGGGCCTGTATCTGTATTTATATTAAATTCCAGTTCTGATGTATATCTGTGCCTGTATCTGTATTTATATTAAATTCCAGTTCTAATGTATATCTGGGCCTGTATCTGTATTTATATTAAATTCCAGTTCTGATATATATCTGGGCCTGTATCTGTATTTATATTAAATTCCAGTTCTGATATATATATCTGGGCCTGTATCTGTATTTATATTAAATTCCAGTTCTGATGTATATCTGGGCCTGTATCTGTATTTATATTAAATTCCAGTTCTGATGTATATCTGTGCCTGTATCTGTATTTATATTAAATTCCAGTTCTAATGTATATCTGGGCCTGTATCTGTATTTATATTAAATTCCAGTTCTAATGTATATATGGGCCTGTATCTGTATTTATATTAAATTCCAGTTCTGATATATATCTGGGTCTGTATCTGTATTTATATTAAATTCCAGTTCTGATATATATCTGGGCCTGTATCTGTATTTATATTAAATTCCAGTTCTGATATATATATCTGGGCCTGTATCTGTATTTATATTAAATTCCAGTTCTGATGTATATCTGGGCCTGTATCTGTATTTATATTAAATTCCACTTCTGATGTATATCTGGGCCTGCATCTCTATTTATATTAAATTCCAGTTCTTATGTATATCTGGGCCTGTATCTGTATTTATATTAAATTCCAGTTCTGATGTATATCTGGGCCTATATCTGTATTTATATTAAATTCCAGTTCTGATGCATATCTGGGCCTGCATCTGTATTATATTGCATATGCAATCAATCTGGATCAATATTTATGATCAACTCTGGTTTTTCTATATCTAGGTCCATGATTATATTTCCAGGTCTGCTTGTATTTATGGGTTTATATTCCCTTTTCATATACAAAACTACTACATATTTTAGCAAAAGCCTCATTTCGCATTCTAAATCTGGTTTTGTACTTACAATGAAGTCTAGATGCCGCGTCCGTCCCCCAAAATTTTTTGGTGTGATCTCGTCTGTTCCTCTCTCGGATGCACTTTGCCTTCTCAGCTGGTCTCATAGAAATCAAAAGAGCCAGCCTGACACTGAATAAGTTGGCAGGTTGACATATCTGGGTGTCCAATGTGTCCCAGTTGTACAGAGTTTGTTCTCGTAAAGCACAACCGATGAACTCGGCCAATATTTCAAAAAATAAAGTTCAAACCAGTTCTCTTAGTGGAACGTTTACCAAAGTTTTTTTTTTTTTATCGCTATCCACTTCTTACAGAGGAACTAAGTGTAATAAGTATATGCTGTAACCCAATCTGATGGAACTTTTACTGGTGCACAGTTTTACTTAGTGGAGCAGCAGGCTCAGCTCAGTACCGCTCGTCTCTTTCTCTACTTCCAAGTTGCTCCTTTTTTTTTTTTTCCAATTCAGTGTGAATGCATTGCCTCGCTGGCGGACACCAGAGCCCTGGAATGCGCTCTATTATTCCCTTATTGAACAATGACATAATATGTTCGTGCTTATAAGAAAAACATTTTCTTAGAAATAAAAAAGACAAAACCCACTTTTGCTGAGCTTGCTTCTTTTCTGAAAAGTGATTGTTCTGTTAGATGAAATATACGGTACCTCGTTAGCAATGTGTATAGGAAAACTTATTCCATAAGTTTATTATAAAAAAAAGAAATAACAATTTTTTGATCCCAAACTGTTATTCTTTTAAAGATTGTTGAAAATATTTTTGGCTCCCTGCCACCTTTGTACTGAGGTGGATTTCTAACCAAGACTATGACTGCTTATCTCCGTTATTGGGAGTTACGGTACGTAACTCAATCTTTTCTTTCACGCTTTATTTATCTATATATTTTTCAAAAATATCTACAATTTTGATTAATAAATTGTTATATGACTAATCTTAAATAACTCTTACAACGTCATCCCTTCGTATATATCACCCAGCTCTCCGTATAACTGGGCTTTGAGACAATAAAGGGTCTTTCCTTCTCCCTCTTTGTGTTCTTGATTGGTTTACGAACCTGAAATAAATTCCAAATTCTAAGCTTAAATTTTGCAAAATTGTTTTTTTTTCCCAAGATTTTTAATAATGAATATGTTTATTACTTAAATTCTATCAATCTAAGTAGTTAAAATATAAAATATCTTAATATAGATTTGTGTTTCGATTGGTTTTAATATGATATTTCTAAAAGTTTATTAAAAAACAGAGCGATCTTTGTTTCTTTTAGAAACGTACAGAAATCTTTTACCAAAATGACTGAAGAATAGAGATGAAGCCATGATACCGACTTTCCAGACTCTTACAACACTTTTCGCGTCTTTGAGTTTATTATGTGTTTAATAACTATTTAATCAATTTTTTTTTAACTTTTTAAAAATTATTTCTGTATTTTCTGGAATAAAGACAAGAAGAGGCCAACGTTTCTTTGCGTAAATCTTCTAGTTATTTGGGTACATTGATTTTTTTGTTCAAAGCATGAGGTGAGTTTGTAGAGGATTAAGTGTTTTAACAGTAAAATGTGCACAAAATGATTCCATTTTTCTTAAAGACCACCACAATTTTGAGTATGTTATTACAGCTAACTTTGGAAACGTTCAATTTTTACTAAAGGTATGAATGTATACCATGAATAATTATATACTTTCATGACTATTAACCATTTTTTTCTTTGCTCCTTAGGTTTAATTTTTCTAAAACATGAGTTCAATGTAATCTGATATTATTTCGGTCTCTGTTCCTATTAAATAATCAATGATTGTAGCTTTCTATAAAAGAAAAAGAAACGGTTGAGCTCCACTAAGGTAGAAATAATGAACCGGTGGGAGTGCTTTCGGTTTTCAATGGCTATGATGTGGAAAGCAGGGAATGGATTCCCAATGATCGGATAAAAATCTTTACAAAAAATATATAAAATACAACGTGTTTCGGCTAAAAACAGGCCTTCTTCCGGTATAAATCACTAAGGTAATAAGTTTTACAGTTGTCATTGGCATATGATCACCTGTACTAATTGTGTAGGCACGCCTCTAGTAAAAAATGGAAAATTAGATTGTTCCCGGTTGTATTTCATGTTCCAAACATTCTGTGGGTTTAAATGGACAGAAGATTATATAAAAAAAATTGAGGGTGTTGGGTGCCTCAACTGGGACGAAGGGTCCTGCAAATTCCAGGCAAAGTTTATTCAATTTAATCTATATAATGCATGTCGAAAACGGACATCTTTATTTTCCTTGGCACCCAACACCCTTGTCTTGCTTTTTTTCTAATCAATGATTTTAGGCCGGTTTGACCTTTATTATTCTTCATTCTTCTTAAGAAAAACAATAGAACTGACAGATGAGAGAGGTAAAAAGTAATGATTTGGAATAGACATGACACTTGTCTATAAGAGAAATTCTAATCTTAATGTGTTAGCAGCATTAAATGTGAATTGTAAATCTATAATACAATCAAGTGAACTGCATTTTGCAAACCGGCCAGATTGCTATTAATAGTGCCCATAAAATATAGAGCCAGTATAGTACCAACCACAGCTCTCAATACCTTTACAGGGTATATGGCTCAGTGAAACCCTGCTAAGATTTTATTTTTAAATTAAAGCGAACATCTTGCCAAGTTTTTCTCATATTAAGTGTGGCCACCACCAGTAAGCTGTTATATACAGTACTCTGGAATTGCTGTATATAAGTCCCCAATGCTGATCTGTATAACATAAAAAATAGCTTTTTTATACTGACCTATGGGGTGGTCCAGTCTCATGGGTGTCAATGATCTTATCCAGCATCTCCTCTCTGCTTGCAATTGCTGTCCTCTGCTTCGTGTGAGTGATGTGTCCTATGTCATGCATACACTGTCTACTCCATGGTGGTCCTGTGCACTTCTATCTGGCCTGCTGAGTGTAGCGCAAAGTACTGTAATGTGCAGGTACGGGAAAAGGTCAAAGAAAGCCTGCACATGTGCACTATGTACTTTGCTCTTCCCTCAGCAGGGCAAGAGGAAGTGCAGAAGTGCACCTGGGCAGAACTGCAATGGAGGAGACTGTGTAGGTGACATAAAATACGTCACATACATGAAGCAGAGATGGAAGATGGTGATTGCAACAAAAGAGGAAGCGCTGGATCAAGACCAGCGACACACATCAAGCTGGAGCGCTCTGCAGGTAAGGATAATAAAAGGTCTGTTCTTGTATTAAACAGATTGGCTAGGAGACTTATATACAGTATATTAGAATTATTAATTAATTAATAATTTAACACTGCCCAATAATCTACGACATTTTTGGATATTTTGTGAATTTATTGATGAGTGACATCTTAGGATTAGTATTTTAAAACCTCAAGCTCATAAGATGTTTGCGATCAACGGCCTTGTTTGTGGCCAAGGTCAGAAGCCTCCTCCTACTAGACCTATAAGATGTGCAACAGCTAAAGACATAAAAGAATTGTGAATTACAATTTATATACGAGTGCATCTCAATGAATTAGAATATCATCAAAAATCTATGTGATATTGCCATGTTTCAGGGCGTTTCTGGGAGCCCTGAATCACATTGACTAATAAATCAATATTATATTCACCCTTTGATGTCTGGTGGAATACGGCAGTGTGGCTTTTAACCCTTCATCCTCCCTTCTTTAATCTTCTGAGATAATGACCTTTAGGTTTTCATTTGCTGTAAGCCATAATCATCAACATTAACAGAAATAAACACTTGAAATAGATCACTCTGTTATTAAAGTCTCTACATGATATATGCACTTCACTTTTTGCGTTGAATTACTGAAATAAATTAACGTTTTGATGATATTCTAATTTATTGAGATGCACTAGTATCCATGGAACCCTATAGAGATGACTGCTGCCAAGACAATGATCCTTTGGCAACCAATGGGTAGGTTAATGTGATGATTAATACACTTTAAGACTTAGTCGTCCTTACAATCCTACAAACGAACAACAAGATGTATGGAGACACTAACATATCAATAAGAACACTTAATTGAGAATCTTGAAGACCCAAAACAAAGCATTCACTCGAGAAACAAGGCAGGAATCAATACTGACTTTCCGGCACTTAATCGGAAATATTACAAGAACAGTGATGAATAGCAGAATGTCAAAGAATGATTTGAAGAACACTGCTATTACAACTCAGATCAAAGAAAGCTCTCAGCTTCGAATTGGCTAAATCGGGGTGTTATTGACTCTTTAACCTCAGAGATGTAGATGTCACTGCAGTTCACGGTCCTCAGGGCACGCTTAGATTGGCAACGGTACTGCAGCATATATAAAAATGTAGACAGGGCTACAACCCAATAAAATCACTCACAGTACAGGTTAATGTTAAAGAGAAAAGTAAGATTAGGTACAGTCTAGTGGTCAAGATCCCTAAAAGAACCACAATAACTAGACAAGGATCTGAAGGATGAAGCAGAAGAGTGGTCTGAAAAAGATGATGTTGCTATAAATAATCAGGCGCTAAAGAAGAAATAAATCACCAGTTAGCGAGCAATGCAGAAGGGGTTGTGCCATAAGCAACATATATTATCTAGTGATAAATGTATCATCACTAGGGGTCCAAACATGGGGACCTCCATCAATCACGACAGCATGGGTCCCAAAGTCCCCTGTGTAAATAGAGCAGGACTGAGAATATGCGACCACTGAATTTACTATCTATAGGAATGGTGGTCGCACATGCTCACATACCCTATTCCTACAAGGGATTTTGAACTCACTGTTTCCAGGATGTTTTCAACCTGGATTCAAGTGATCATACGTTTATCATCTGTCCTGTTCATCTAATATATAAAGCTGAGTGTATGTGTGTGTATGTATGCCCACACATAGTCACACCCATTTCATTACCACACACTTTGGATGAATATGGCTTCACCCCTCCTGTCAGGCCAACCCCTTCATGGATGAATATCCTGCCCCTCCAGTTAACACCTCCCCTTCATGGATGAATATGGCTCTGCCCCCTCCGGTTAGCCTTGTCCCCTTCATGGATGAATATGCATCCGCCACCTCTAGTTAGCCCCCATCATGGATGAATATGGCTCCAACCCCTTCTGTTATGCCCACCCCTTCATGGATAAATATTGCTCCACCCCCTCCAGTTAGCCTGGGTAATGGCAGGTTCTACAACCTCTTCACATAGGCTAAATGGTCAAATGTCACTTTCTGGATCAGGTTGCCCTGGTTAACTGATGCCACCTTGCTACCGCAAGACAACAGTGTCTACCAACAATCCATTTGAATTTAACAAATAACCAAAGTTAGTATCAAATATTAACTGCTTTGGTGTAAAAGTAGGAGAATTACAGTGCATATGTTGTAGCCAGTATCTCTGCACAGCACAGGCGACATGCAAACAAATATTAGTCTGGCTGAGACCTGTTATTTGACCGAGCCGGGCTGACCAGTGTGTGCTATCCAGACGCTCAGCAGGTGCAATAATCTCCCTATAATGGCCGATGGGACAGCACTCCCTATGATAATTCTCAGATTTCTACTTTAGTTCCAGGTTTTGTGCCTGAACGCTCACAGAACAATGTTGCTCGGTTTGTTTTCCAATTCTAGATATCCACCTAGCTTGTACATTGACTTTATCCCATTCTGGCTTTCCCCCTAATTCTGACCGTGGCTTGTGTAACTCCTCTTTTGACTGGCTGTCTAGTATCTGGCTCCACCATTCCCACCAATTTTTGCTTTTTGTCTACTGCTCCGTACTTTGTTTTGTCCGTGCTGATACTGACCCAGGCTTGTTTGACCATCCATACTTCAGGCTCACTCCACCGACCATGAAAGCAATCCAGGGAACCCCATGGAAATTACAGATCACTGTACAGTGGTTCAAGGTTGAAGGATGGGATTTCCTCTGGGATCTTCCAGATAATGTGGATAATGCCAACTCTGTCCAATCCAGCCCTTTTTTATGGCCTATGACAGCCATCACAATACTAGTGTGACAGAGTTTCTCAAAATTCCATTAAATCACCTCTGACAATACAACATATTGCACCTATAAAAGTCAACACAAAAGTACAGCATTAGGACATTACAAGCAATTCTAGAGACATGACATGCTCTCCCTGAGTTACAATTAACACAGGTGAACAACTTTATTTAATTTCTGTCATGCATCTAGGATCAAAGGCCATAGCAAGTGCCACCTGTGTAAAGAGAAATTCCTCCTATTTCAGCTTTATTTCAAAGGAACCTGTCAAGTCATTTTTTTGCCCCACATGTCTTCAAACATGTCCCTAGTGGACCAATTTTAAGTGTAATTGTGAAATAAATGAGGTTCATTGCTTCTCCCATATGCTAATAAGTTAAGCATGTATGGATACTGGGAACATAGAAAAACAAAAGGACATCACTCCATGAATGCGGGCAACTTCCTATATACAGGTGTATCTCAGTGAATTAGAATATCATCAAAACGTTAATTTCAGTAATTCAATACAAAGAGTGAAACACATACCGTATATACTCGTGTATAAGCCGACCCCCTACTTTTGCCCCCAAAAACTGGGAAAACTTATTGACTCGCGTATAAGCCGAGGGTGGACTCCAGCACAGGTATACAGGCCCCCCCAGTGGTATACAGCAGGCCCCAGCAGTGGGGTATACAGCAGGCCCCAGCAGTGGGGTATACAGCAGGCCCCCAGGGGAATACAGCAGGCCCCCAGGGGAATACAGCAGGCCCCCAGGGGTGTAAGCAGGCCCCAGGGGTGTACAGCAGGCCCCCAGGGGTGTAAGCAGGCCCCCATGGGTGTAAGCAGGCCCCCAGGGGTATACAGCAGGCGCCCAGGGGTGTAAGCAGGCCCCCAGGGGTATACAGCAGGCCCCCAGGGGTATATAGCAGGCCCCCAGGGGTGTAAGCAGGCCCCCAGGGGTGTAAGCAGGCCCCCAGGGGTATACAGCAGGCCCCCAGGGGTGTAAGCAGGCCCCCAGGGGTATACAGCAGGCCCCCAGGGGTGTAAGCAGGCCCCCAGGGGTGTAAGCAGGCCCCCAGGGGTGTACAGCAGGCCCCCAGGGGTATACAGCAGGCCCCCAGGGGTGTAAGCAGGCCCCCAGGGGTGTAAGCAGGCCCCCAGGGGTATACAGCAGGCCCCCAGGGGTGTAAGTAGGCCTCCAGGGGTATATACAGCAGGCCCCCAGGATACAGCAGGCCCCCGGGGGTATATACAGCAGGCCCCCAGGGGTATATACAGAAGCCCCAGTGGCACTCGCCCCCCCATATTGAGAAGAGCCCCCACACTTTGCAGAGTCCCCCCGCTGCATAATCTTACCATCCAGGGTCTTCTTCACTGGAGGTCCTGCAGTCCATCCTCGCGCGCTGTGTTCCCGGTCTCTTGTGACCCGGCGGTCGCAGTCGAATGACGTCATCACGCCGGGTCACGTGAGACCGGGAACACAGCGCGCGATGATGACTGCAGGACCTCCGGTGAAGAAGACCCTGGATGGTAAGATTATGCAGCGGGGGGACTCTGCAAAGTGTGGGGGCTCTAAACATGCTGGGGGGGCTAGAGCCACTAGGGGGCTGCCTGTATACACTGGGGGGCTGCTATATACACTGGGGGCTGTATGCACGGCTCCCCCTGCCGCTGTGATGGGCGGGGGGAGCCGTGCATATCTAATGAGCGGCCCCACGAGATGGGCCGCTGTCAGCAGAAGCGAAGGTGGGTTGGGGCGGTTCCCACCGAACACTCTTTAACCCTGGAAGGAGACACTGTCTTGGTACCCTTGCAAGACTGTGTTGAAAGTTTGCGGTCTGGTTGCCAAAGAGGTACTACACCTAAGCTATAGGTGTGGTATTCCACTCCCAGGTAAGGAGGGGACACAAATCCAAGAAACGCGAACACCTGCACCCAACATCGATCCTAACCCTAGGCCAGGGGATCTTGGGCGCATCCTTTTCAGGAAGTGCAGATAGCCCCAGGGGCGGACCTACCGTGGTGCAACTGGTGCAGCGGCACCAGGGCCCCGACAGGCTAGGGGGCCCCCCCTCAAGGCACGGAGAATAAGCCGACATGCTGCCGGCCACGCCTCTTCTAGCTGCCGGCCACGCCCCCTCACAGCAGCTCAGGAGCGAGGACAGAGCCCCAATCACAGTGCAGAGAGTGAGTCATGTGACCTCTCCTGCACTGTGGGGAGGACCTCACTCAACCAATCCTGGCAATGCGCGCGGGCCTCTGAAATTCTCTCCACATGGCTGATGGCTGTTCAGCATCAGCAGCAGCAGCAGATGAGGGGACACAGCTCTGCACAAGGACCCAGGTACAAGGAAAGGGACCAAAGACAGGGCACAGGCTGAGGACAGACCCGTGGGGGGGGGGGGGGGGGTTGCTGCTCTGTACACTGCTTTTATGCTTTTACAGGACCTGTGATGATGTCACATTGAGGGGAGAGTCAGTGGTCACATGATCAGCTCCTCAGTGTATGCAGGACTCTGCTGTGCTGGTTGTCATGGTGCTGGATGAGATGAAGTTTATGTCAGGAGGGATTTACAGTGTGGATGTAGCAGAGCCAAGTGTGTATGAGGTGTATGGAGCGGAGTTCAGAGTGTATACGTGGTGTACGGAGCGGAGCCGAGTGTGTACAAGATGTACGGAGCAGAGCCGAGTGTGTACGTAGCGGAGCCGAGTGTGTACGAGGTGTACGTAGCGGAGCCGAGTGTGTACGTAGTGGAGCCGAGTGTGTACGAGGTGTACGTAGCGGAGCCGAGTGTGTACGTAGCGGAGCCGAGTGTGTACGAGGTGTACGGAGTAAAGCCGAGTGTGTACGAGGTGTACGGAACAGAGCCGAGTGTGTACGTAGCGGAGCCGAGGGTGTACGTAGCGGAGCCGAGTGTGTACGAGGTGTACGGAGCAGAGCAGAGTGTGCACGTGGTGTACGGAGCAGAGCCAAGTGTGCACGAGGTGTACGGAGCAGAGCCAAGTGTGCACGTGGTGTACGGAGCAGAGCTGAGTGTGCACGTGGTGTACGGAGCAGAGCCGAGTGTGTACGAGGTGTACGGAGCAGAGCCAAGTGTGCACGTGGTGTACGGAGCAGAGCTGAGTGTGTACGAGGTGTACGGAGCGGAGCCGCATGTGTACGAGGTGTACGGAGCAGAGCCGAGTGTATGAGGTGTATGGAGCGGAGCCGAGTGTGTACGAGGTGTACGGAGCAGAGCCGAGTGTGCACGTGGTGTACGGAGCGGAGCCGCATGTGTACGAGGTGTACGGAGCAGAGCCGAGTGTATGAGGTGTATGGAGCAGAGCCGAGTATGTACGAGGTGTACGGAGCGGAGCCACGTGTGTGCAGAGCCGCGTGAGTATGAGGCAGGGCCACATGTGCGGGACATATGGAGTAAAGCCGCGTGTGCATAAGGTGGATGGAGTGGAGCCGCATATGCTGGGGCGTCCTGTAGAGGAGCCGCATGCGTACGGAACGGAGGCGTATGCGCAGGGCATGTGGAGCGGAGCCGCGTGTCTACAAGGCATTTGGAGCGGAGCCACGTGCGTACAAGGTGTGTGTGCGCCAGTGGTAGTTCCCCGCGGATGCCGCTCCCGTTCCTATAGTCCCGGCTGCCTCTGCCGGCAGCATTCTTCACTCGAGTCCTGGCTGAGCTGTCTGCTTTTTGCAGCTCAGCATGGTGGGGCACGATGATGTCATCACTGAGTGCCACTATGCTGATACGTGCAGAGCGGAGCAGCAAGAAGAGAGATGAGTATTTACTTTTTTTTTTTTAACCCGTGAATACAGTGATGGGAGACTATGTAATGTGCAATATAACATAGGAGGAGTATGGGGTGCAATATACTATATGGAGGAATATGAGGGCCCATTATACTATATGGAGGACTATGGGACTGCCTTATACTATATGGAGGGCTATGCGGGTGTATTATAATATATGGAGGGTCGTGGAATGCATTATAATATATGGAGGACTATGGATGATGTATTAAAATATATATAGCCAATTATATAATATGGAAGCCATTTTAATATATCTGGAGGGTTCTGTGGGGGCATGATAATATTTGGAGGGGTGTGAGGAAGCCTTTATACTTTATGCAGGGCTCTTTGAGTGTTGCGTTGTAAATAAATATTACAATCTATATGTTTACAGTACTTTGTTGCCACTATGAGGGGCGGGGGGGCCCCCAAAAAATTTCTTGCACCGGGGCCCACTACAGTCTGGGTCCGCCCCTGGATAGCCCTGCTATTCATTGTTAGCCAGTATGCTATTTTACAGTATATATCTTACAGTGTGTAGTGTTGCAGCAGATATATTTTATAATTTGCATGTTTTTTCTAGCTAGCACCTCACACAAAGGTGATGCTGGACATTTCTTTAATTATTAGTATTACTATTTTTTGACTTTGCACCCTTCCCCCGCCTGTAGCCATGCTGAGCCCTCCATCTTGTTGAAACCAGGTCCAGGACATACCCTCAAGGTCGGTTTTAATTGCATACAGAGGCATAAAAATCCACACATGCAGCATTATACCGCTAGAGAGGCACACAGTTAGGACCTGATAAAATGTGGAGCACCTTGGCACAGTTATCGTACACTTTTGCAGTGACCACTGCTAAAGCTAAGTCTTCTCAAGTTTCTTTATATTCTCAAGCAGTTTCTGCAATGTCCCTTTCTTTACATCAGTATTAGCTGTGCAGACAGCCCTGCTATTCATTGTTAGCCAGTATGCTATTTCATATATCTTATAGTTTGTAGTGTTGCAGCAGATATATTTTATAATAATCCTTTTCAGGAAGGGCCCCATCCTCTGTCTGGGGGAGGGAGTAGGTAGAGGGAATGGGAGAAGGTAGGAAGAGCAAAGAGGAAGAGGAGTTAGTTAGTTGGAGTGAGGGAGTGAGTAGGAGTAGAGAGAGGATCTCCTAAGGGACACAGGAGTGGAGGATTCACCCATGGGGCCCCGAATCCAGACCCGACATGAGTCAGGCGGAGGGACTGGTTGCAAGAGAGGACCGGCCCCGATCTGGTGGGAATGCTTTAAGGTTCCACCAGGAAACCGAAGGCTGCTGCACCAGTACGGGCAGTGGCTACTAACAGTGCATATTTGCCGAAATGGTAGCTAGACCTAGAGTCAGGGGACCGGTCGCCCGTCGCCCAACAAAGCACGCAGCCACCTGCTAGGGACACTGTGCATGAAAACGCAGGACAGGAGAGGCGAGTAGCCAATGTGGGAGAGTCAACCAGGAGAGGCTTATGAGAGGGTTTCTTGGAGGAGTAGACCCAAGCTGCCTGGGAGTTGGCTGGATCGCGGACCCGGAGGACACGGTGCCCCTGCTGGGCTGGACTGCTGAACTGAACTGTGAGTAAACGCTTGAGAACTGCAACCCCAGTGTCTTACAGTTATTCCCCACGCCCTCCTGCACCATTGTACAGTCAACATCACCGTCCCAATAGACTGTTACACTAACCCTGGGGCCCTGCTCTACCTGTGGGGAGCGATTCCATCCCAGCTGCCATTCCATCCACCCCCTAGGTCCACAACAACAGCGCTGGTCATGATCAGGTTCCACAGGTGGCGTCATGAAAAGACTACTAAATTCCCCTGTAAATAATCCCTTAACTGCACGGCCAGGGCCACAGAGCTGGGCCACAGCCACCGTGACCTCTCCAAGACAGTCGACGGGCCCGGCTACAGAGTACCCCCTGACCCTTGCAGCCATTGCATGAGACTTGTGTGAGTAACTCAAATATAGTGTGTTTCTAGTCTATCTCTCTAGCTGGACTTTTGCTTATATAAATCGTCATTCTGAAATACATTCTCACAGTAAGTACTCCAGCCCCATAAGGTCTAAATAGATCTATTTAACAGTGTATGCAGTTTATATAATTAAATCTGGTGAAATATGTGCTTTAAACCTCATTTTCTGCATTTTATACGTTGATAGGCTATCAATACTTCTTTATTCTATCAGAGCACTGACACCACTTTTAGGGAGACCGATCACCTGTCACCTGTCACTGTTCCTCCCTGACGAAGCGGACCCATGCGGTCCAGGAAACAGCTGTAGGGGCCTATTCCTTGGGGGTTCTCCCTTGGTTGGTTGGACCCCATACACTTATCATGGGTATGTGCAATATGAATGGTCACTAAGTAAGGGGGACTCTTTATGAGCATTGTGATTAGTATATTATCACTTCTGGTGCACATGGAAGTATTTGATGTATAACTTTTGTTGCTATATACATGCAGGGGAATATGTGCAATATGGTTTGATCCATTATATTATTGGCATTCAGAACTGCTGTAATATCTGCACTGTTGTACTATATCCGTATATACCTGTGCTCTCAGATTATTATGTTATCTGTAAATCTCTGTCCTGGTTTTCTTTGTCCTCAATTTTTTGTCAATTGTAACCCAATGATTTTATGTGTTTGCCACCAAATTCTGCTTTGTGCCAGTGCCTAATAGGGCCTTTTACCCAATCATTGGTGTAAATTAAAAATGTAATCTGTTTTCAACTCCTGTTTCTGTTGTTATTATATTGATAAGCTATTAATACTTCTTTATTCTATCAGAATACTGGTTATACAAGGTATATTCTAAAGATGAATTAGTTATTGCTAAATTCATAACAAAGATAATTTACAATGTAATGCACTTTTATATACATTTTTATGGAAAAAAAAACTTTGTTAAAACTTACTACTACTATGCTTAGTATGATGATTACTAAAGTTAAGGGTAAGAACCGTGAAGTAACATTAGGATACGGTATATGCCATCCCATCTTTCTGTACCACCCAGGAGGTTCCAGAAAACAAAGAACATTCTAAACTTGCGGAAGAGTTGGGAAATCAGGGAGAACTTTCAGGATATACTGCATAATGCCGGTATGCTCCACCATATGTCATAGGCCAGAGTCCACTCTACAGAAGGAGGGAAACAGGACATTGAAGACGTTATGGATACCTGGTATGTGACAAGAGTCATGGCTTGGAATGTTGTTGGCTGTTCACATGGCGCAGATGATTGTTGACACCTCCGTAACCTCTGTAGATGATTTCGGTTTATATTGAATCCATTTTTATTAAAATCAGATTAATATACAATATGCAGAAATGAAGACGTAATGCATCATAAACAATTGGTCATGCAAGACCTTCATCCAGTAACATATGAGTAAGTTATAAGTAGGGCTGTGGAGCCGTAGTCATTGTCCATCTTGGTGGAATCACAGTCGGATTCACTGAGATTTCGGAGTGTGAATCGGATGTTTGGCTTACCAATCCCACAGCCCGCTTATAAGTACAAAACATGTAGACATATTTCCACCCAAAAAGGTGATAAACCAAGTAATCAAACATGTTTCTAATCAGCAAAAAGGAAGAAGAAAAAAATGTGTTTTATTCAATCACAGATTCTCTATTGCTTGCTCAGCTCAGGAAAAGTATTACAGGATCCTTACAAGATGCTATCATCGTCCATTGACATTGCATGCTATTTTCCCATCTGTCTCTGACTGCCACGCCGAAGCTTACGATTGCCCAGAGTGCGGCACAACACTGGCTGAAGACCCTGGCAATAGCCAGAAGGGTCACCTCCTGGCAGTCACTTGAGTATGTGCCTATGTTCCCTAACATCCCTATTTGGGTCCTTAACCCCATTGCCATTAAGAGTCTAGGCCAGGGGTCTCAAACTCCAGGCCTCGAGGGCCGCACACAGTCCAGGTTTTCAGGATTTCCTTACAGTTTGACAGTTGGTAGTTGGATAACCAACTGTCAAATGCTATGGAAATCCTGAAAACCTGGACTGTGTGCGGCCCTCGAGGCCTGGAGTTTGAGACCCCTGGTCTAGGCCCTCGCTGGCCCTTGACTCGCCCAGGCTAGTGTGAAGGCCGGGGAGCATACTGGTCCACAAATGCAATGATACCACACAAAAGAAAGAGAGAAAGACAGAGGGAAATAGGCACAAATAGTAAAAGCACTCCAAACTCCTCAAATGCAAATGCAGCTACACTTCAGATCTGAAATAATTACAACTCCTCAGCTTCTAGAGACAGGCTCCTGGCAAAGAGGTCAGCATAGAATGGGATTCTATAACTAGTGTCAGATGGTAAGACACATGACTATTTATAGGTAAAGGGAGTGGTCACAAAAGTACAGCACCTGAAATTAAGGCTACAAAGAACAGCCGGATAGGAGAGAGTCCTTAACCCTTACAGCACTAGAAGAAAGTAGATTCACTCAAATAGCAGTTGTAGACCTGCAATCAATAAGCTGATCAATAAGCCGTTGTGACCTTCAGGTTTCAGACTTGCCAGAGGTCTCAACAGGATGCGACACATTTGTGACACTGATATTTGCTTGCATTGTGAAACAATTAAATTATGATTTAAAAATAGAAAACACAGTAGATTGACAATAAATGGCTTCACCCAACCACTAACCATGAATGGAAAAAAAAAGTGTGTTATTATCATTTATATTCTCTGAAAAAAAGGCCAAAAAAAAGCAAAAAATCTGCCGTGGTATGTAAACTTTTGAGCACAACTGTATATTAAGACACTGTTTCCTGATTAAGCAGTCCACAGTGCTGACGGTGGTCCTCTCACCCCCTGCCTCTCTGTGCCACCTCCTGCCTGTGTGGTTGTCTCTAGTCTGCGTCATCGCCTCATCGTTTCAACTCACACAGGCGCAGAGCGAGGAATTGTTACAGTTTGCTTTGCCAGCGGCTGAAACGCCTCATGCCTGTGACATCAGCGACAGAGCCCGCCCCGCTGTATGCCTATGACCCACCCCTGGGGTACCCGGTCCCGGGCATTTAGTTCACGGGAGATGTCACTGGGGCCTGTTCCCATTACAAAGGAGCGAGTCTCCTATACTTCTAATTCCCATGTAAGTATGGACTGACAAACATTTACCACTGGGAGGTATACACGAATATACTGTATAACTTTTTTTTTCTTACATGCATCATAAACACCCTTTAAAAATATTATGTGGGTGTTCCATCATGGACCATGGTCACCCTGGTGATATGGTGGTGGAGGACGAGGAGAAAGATGAGGACTAGAGCAAATAGCCAAAATCAGGAAGCATATACCCATGTGTGGGGGTAAAGAGGAGCATGGGAATATATCTCCCCAAAAAAGACACTGGCTTTGAGATTATATTACGCTGCTATCATTTGGTGGTATTGAAAAGTCTGGCCCAATCCAGCCCTTGTTCATTTTGATAAGAGTCAGACTGTCAGCATTTTCAGTTGACAGGCGGGTGCGCTTATCAGTAATAATTCCCCCTATGACACCAAAATCCCGCTCTGACAAAATGCTAGCGGCAGGGCAGGCCAGGACTTCCAAGGCGTAGAGAGCCAGTTCATGCCACGTGTCCAGCTTGGATACCCAATAATTATAAGGCACAAAGGAATCACCTAGGACTTTGGTATGGTCAGCAAGGTACTCCTTCAGCATGTTCCCAAACTTTGCACTCCTTGTGAGAGTACTCTGCGCCTCAGGGCCTGTGCCATGGGAGGGGCTGAGAAAACTCTCCCAGAACTTTGTTCCCCTGCCTCTGCTGGATTGGAATCAACAAATCCATATGTTCAGATAAAATGAGCTAGAAGGCGAATATCACCACCTTTTAGCTCTGCATCTCAACACATCATCAAATCCAAAAAGTAGGAAAAGTGGAGCCAAAGTTTGCTTATCAAAACATACAAAAGCATGTATGTTTTGATAAGCAAACTTTGGCTCCACTTTTCCTCCTTTTTGTAGTCTCTGCTGGATTGGAGTTGTGTCTCTCTCGCCTGTACGCCTTGGTTGTCCACCGAACTGTGACCTCTGCCGCCAGCGTTTTCAGATGGGAATTTTTTAAATAATTCCGCAACAAGGTCCTTCTGGTACTGCATTTTTCTAGACCTCTCCCCCTCGGGTCTAAAAGTGTCACCAACCAGTAATGAGTGTCACCCAAAATTTTGAGAACGCAAGGGTCACGGGACAGGCAGCATAACATAAACTCAGCCATGACTCGTAACAGACAAGACTTCCGTGTCCTCACCAAGAGGACGACTGACCATGCTCTCCTCCTCCTCCCTGTCCTCTAGCCATCCACGCTGAACAGACGGTATGACAGTTGTGCAGGTAGTACCGTCTATAGCGCATGTAACTAGCTCTTGTTCTTCCTCCTCCTCCTCATTGTCCCCCAATCCACATTTGGATGAGATGAGGCTGGACTGTGCGTAATCACCCTGTATGGTTCCTTGCTCCATCTCCTCCTATTCCGCCTGCAATGCATCCTCTTTGATTTTTAGCACAGAGCGTTTCAGAATAAAGAGAAGCGGGATGGTCACGCTAATCATGGCATCATCGCCGCTCACCATCTTGGTGGAGTTCTCAAAGTTTTGGAGGATGGTATATATGTTGGACATCCATGTCTACTCCTGAGGTCTTATGTGTGGAGTCTGCACCGAATACTGATGGCCTTGTTGATGCTAGTAGTCAACAACTGCCCTCTTCTGCTCACAAATCCTGACCAACACCAGCAGTGTCGAATTCCAACGGGTGAGGACATCACAGTCTGTGAGCCGGTAGCTGCAAACGCTGCTGAAACCCAGCAAGGGCGGCCGAAGCAGTAGGTGACTTTCTAAAATGGGCACACAGGTGGTGCACTTTGACGAGCAAATTCAACAACTCCGGGTATGATTTAAGAAACTGCTGAACCACGAGGTTGAGCACATGGGCTATGAATGGTACATGTGTGATCTCACTTCGCCTAAGAGCCGCCACCAGTTTCCGACCATTGTCACACGACCATGCCTGGCTGTAGGTTCAGTGGTGTGAGCCACAGATCTGCCTGCTCTTACAGAGCTGTCCACAACTCTTCAGCATTGTGCGGCTTGTCACCTACGCATATTAGCTTCAGCACAGCCTGTTGCCGCTTGGCCGAGGCAGTGCTTCCTGCTTGTCACTGATGTGGAGGCTGAAGAGGAGGAGGAGGCTGAGGAGGATGACGTGCAGGAGCTGTAGACTGTAGGATGAAACTTGATTGAGTTAGGGCCCGCAATCCTTGGCGTCGGGAGGATGTGTTCCGTCCCAAGGTCTGACTGGGTCCCGGCTTCCACTATGTTAACCCAGTGTGCCGTCAACAAGATGTACCATCCCTGCCCACATGCACTTGTCCACATGTCTGTGGTTAGGTGGACTTTCCCTGCGTTGTTGAGGGCATGGCTAATGTTTTGGGACATGTGCTTGTGTATTGCGGGGACGGCACACCGGGAGAAATAGTGGTAGCTGGGGATCGAGTAACTAGAGACAGCCGCCGCCATCAGATTGCGAAATGGTTCCATCTCCACTAGTCTAAAAGGCAACATTTCAAGTGCAAGCAGTCACAAAATGTGCAAACTCAGTAGTGTGGCCTGTGGGGCATTGGCTGCGTATTTGCACTTACATTCCAAGGACTGAGGTACGGACAACTGAACGCTGTGCTGGGACAAAGATGTGGACATCGTTGCTGATGGTGGTATTTCAGATTGTGCAACGACAGGTGCAGGACAGGAAGCATCTTCACATGCGCTATGGACAGGGGATTGGCTTGCACACACAACAATGGAAGAAGCAGTGGTGTCACCTGCAGACACTGCTCCTGGACCCAGGGGTTCGGCCCAGACCCACTTCCTAATAATGGGAACATACATTATTTAATGAGGTCCTCCTCCACGTCTCATCCAAGGGGCATCGGAGTACCTCCCAATTTTTGTCAGCCCTGCATAACGCAACACTATGGGAGACCCACTTCCTTTTAAGTTAATTATTATTAAACATTATTTAATGAGCCCCTCCTGTGTGTCTCTTCCTAGGGGCACTGGAGTGCCTCCTAATTTTTGGCAACCATGTATAGGGCAACACTATGGGAGACCCACTTCCTTCCTAATAATGGGAACATTGTTTAAAGAGGCTATCCTCCACATCTCTTCCAAGGGGCATCAGAGTGCCTTCCAATTTTTAGCAGCCCTGCATAAGGCAACACTATAGGAGATCCACTTCCTAATAATTGGAACATTATTTAAAGAGGCCCTCCTCCACGTCTCTTCCAAGGGGCATTGGAGTGCCTCCCAATTTTTGGCAGCCCTGCATAAGGCAACACTATGGGAGACCTACTTCCTTCCTAATAATGGGAACATTATTTAATGAGGCCCTCCTCCAAGTCTCTTCCAAGGTGCATCGGAGTGCCTCCCAATTTTTGGCAGCCCTGCATAAGGCAACACTATGGGAGACCTGTTCTGTCCCCATCTGATGGCTGTAAATCTAAGCGCTCTAATTACCAGTCCCTTAGATAATTGTCTGCTCGGTACTTACCCCATCAGGGGCAACAGACAGTTTTCAACTCGATCGCCACTGCAGCTTTAGTAAGACAGGAGAACACTGTAGTTTTCTTCCGTATCTTGTATTAGTCACAATAAGCGATAGGTAAAAAGGAATAATCTGTACAGGGGGTCTACACATGTCTTCAGTAACAGCTTCTGCAGACTAACTGAGGAAGAAGGGAGGGACATCCTGTACAGACACAACTAAGGGAAGAGGACAGGGACAAACTTCATAAGACTACCTAGCAAACAACAGGAATTTCCTGATTGGAGGAAATATATACAATGCAAGAGTAGGCATTACAGGTTGTTCCCATTCGTGGGACACAACACTCCCTGTCTGAAATCGTCCGATTTCACAAGTCCTGAGTGACGTAAAGAGTCGTCTCTGTCCTCCACGATATAAAACCTGTAATGAGAAGGGAGAAGACTACAATGCAAACAATAATGCAGTATTCAAGACCGTACTTGCAGTGAAACGTGGTCCTTAATGCAAATGGAAAAATAAAAAAATAAAAATTAGTCCAAGTTCAACAAAACTCATCTTCAGATTGGGGAAGCCGCAACATGCCAACTCTTCCACCAACCCTACAATCCGACGGTAAAGTCCTGGTTCGAAAGAAAGGTTGCGAGTTTAGTTGGACACTGACAGTTCTGTGTCCTGGTACAACCGGGGTTAGAGAAGGTTGGCTCCCCGCCATGATAGAATCCAACAACAGAGTTTAGTTCATATGACGTCCTCCTTTGGTAAAAGCAGCACGAGATCAGTGACCGGACGAAAGAAGAATCGAGCTGAACCGCCCTTCGTCACCTTGACTTCTACCTTCCGGTGCTTTCCATCGTCACAGGGTACAACCTTGGTGATGAGTCCCATTGGCCAGTCATTCCGATGAGCCTCTTTGTCTTCCAGCAGAACAATGTCTCCTTCTCGTAGGTTAGGAGTTGACTCCTGCCATTTGTGACGGTTTTGAAGCAGATGCATGTACTCAGTCTTCCACCAATGCCAGAACACGTCGGACAGATGTTGTACCTGTTTCCATTGAAGTCTGAAAATGTCCTTTTGGTTGAAGTCCCCAGGAGGAACTGGAACAGCTCCAATCTCCTGTGTAAGGAGTGTAGCTGGAGTGAGAATCATTGGAGCATCGGGGTCGGATGATACAGGAACTAGAGGTCTGGCATTTATTATAGCAGACATCTCTGCAAGGAAAGTGACCAGCACTTTGTGGGTAAGGGGAAGTTTGTGATTTAGTAGGATGGAATCGACAAAGTGTCTCTCCATCTCTGGTCTTCTTTTTAAAGTACGTTTCAGAGAGGAGAACCTTTCTTGTTGGAAGTTGTTTGGTAACCTTGGCCTTAGAGAGCGAAATGGTAACGGGGCTACCCAACTGTTAAGAGTCATCTTGAGAGAATTCTTTGTCCATAATTCTTATGAATTCCTTGTCTTCTCTTGTTGGTGCCAACTTGTTGTCTTCATTTGTAGACTCGAACACTGTTGACCCGAAGTAGTCATCACAGAGATTGTGCGTGTCCACGCAGTCAGGCGGTTGCCACCTGGTGCTGTTCGTTTTTTCTTTCACCCAGTAGTGATGCGGACATGGTTGAAAGCAGGTGCCGCGACCGTTCTGGAGGATGTGCGTCTTGTAGGAGGAGATCGCATCGGGTCTCTTCATTCTGCCTATGCAGTTGTTTCCTATGATCACCCAGCCTAGGTCGTAGCGCTGAGCGAACGGCTCATCATGCGGCCCGTTGATTTGTTGGCGCACCTTGTGTATCCGGAGGATGTCTCTTCCAAGCAAGATCAGGATTTTTGCACTGTGGTCGAGAGCTGGAATCTTGCTGGCGATAGTTCTCAGGTGAGGATGGTGAAGAGCCACCTCTGGTGTCGGAATCTCTTCCCGGTTAGTCGGTATCTGGTTGCATTCGATGAGTGTCGGTAGAGGTATCTCTATAGTATTTTTAAGAGATGTTACCACGAAACCAGCGGCCCTTCTTCCGCAAACGTCTGAGGTGCTGCTGCAAGTGCCTAGTGTGTAGGGGTAGGTGTTTCCTTTTAAACCAAACAAGTCAAAGAGTTCTGACCTGGCCAGTGACCTGTTGCTCTGGTCGTCCAGGATGCTGTAGACCTTCACGGCCTTTTCCGGGTGGCACTTAGGGTACACCATTACCAGGCATATTTTCGCACAAGACTTGTCCCGGAGACCGTCTCCACAGACTTCGGTGCACGAAGAGGATACTGTGAGATGGCTCGTTGCTTTGTCTGTACTCTCCCCGCCATGGTCTGTGGTGGGGGAATGCGTCGACATTGAGTCACATTGTGATGGATGGAGCGCACTCCAAACTTCTTCAAGAGTTCCTTTTGTTCTTGAAGTGGTTTCTTCCTGAAGCCGATGCACTTCTTCAGGGGATGCGGCAATTTGTGGATAGGACACTGGCAGTTTGGATTTTTTACCTTCTCACTTTCATTGGCCTTCTCTGGCAGTGATGTCGGTGTAGGCAGAACCTCAGTCTTTTTTGTGGATACCAGACCACTGCGGTTTTTGTAGCGTGAGCTCTCAAACTTAGGAGATGATGCAGAGCTGCTTGGTTCTTCATAACAAAAGCTGGGGTCGTTTTTGCACTCTGCAATCTCCTTGATGAAGTCACAGAAGAAGGAGAATGGAGGGAAGGAGACTTGGTATTGTCTCTTGTAGTTTGACCCTCATGTAGTCCACTTTTCTTGGACATTGTAAGGCAACTTGGCGACGATGGGTTTCACCCCACGAGCGGTGTCCAGGTAGCTAAAGCCAGGTAGATGTGTGTCTGTCTTGGCAAGCTGGAGCTCGGACAGCAGGTCGCTGAGTTCCTGGTACTTTAAAGCGTGCTTGCCGGATATTTTGGGAAAGTCATATAGTTGTTTGAGCAGAGCATCTTCGATAGCTTCAGGGCTGCCAAACCCTTTCTCTAGTCTGTCCCATGCGGTTGCGAGACCGGTCGTTGGGTCGCTGACGTAAACAGATCTGAGCTTCTTGATTCTCTCTGTAGATCGTGGGCCTAAGCACCTGAGTAGCAGATCCAGCTCTTCGGTAGCAGTAATACCGAGATCACTGATTGCGGTTTTGAAGGTACACTTCCACCCTCTGCAGTTTTCGGGCTGGTCGTCGAACCTTGTGAGACCGGTGTTGGTGAGTTGGCAAATCATGTACCTCGCAAAGTAGGACATGTCTGCTCTTTTTGACCTTAGGGGTACACTTGCTGGCTGAGCAATGTTATTAATGTGGGCTGTAGCTTCTTGACTCAGGAATGTGGGAAGGAATGGAGTGGCATAGGCGTTTAGGCAAGCAACTGGTTCGGTGTGTACTGTTCCTGTTGAATGCGGGGTCAGAACTACACAGTTATCAGTAGTGTGGTGCCTTACCGACATGTTGGGTTGCATGTGGACATTGGCATACGGAGGTTGCTCAGGTGCAGGGTCTGGCTGTGCACTGAAGTGTGAAGGTGGTTCAGATTTGAATGTCTGAGGCACATTGGACTGACCTGGGAAGCTGGAAACTGCAGGCGGATCGGCGTCTTGATGCTCTGGAGAATCGTAGTGTGGGTATTGCATCCCTGACTGATGATGCAATATTCTCTGCCTCGGTAATGACCTGGTTAAACTCAGAGCTCCATACCCTACATGCAAAACATGTATAGAGGGCCAATAAGGTCCTGGTGGGCGGAGTGTAGGAGTAGAGTGTAGGAGAATGTAGGAGAAGAGAGGAGAGAGAGAAGTGGTCGGGGAGGAACGTAGGAGAAGGGTCTCTGCACAGTTTCGTGCAGCCCTGCAGACCACCTACCGGTTGGCGCCATTACTCGGTGCCCTGAAACCAGAATCTGGGCGACTACCGTCGGGTCAAAATATACCCGCGCCCATCTACAACCGGATCACTGGTTCCAAAGCTAGCAAGTTGTTCAGCACTGCTCAGCAAACCAGAAGTGGAGGAACAGCTTCCCTGGAGCACCCCACTACCGCCGCAATCAAAGCCGTCTTGCCAGCGGAGTACCCACCAAAAGGAAACAGGCTCCCCTCACACCGGGCTGTATACACCGGCAGGGAAATTGAAGTAGCTCCCTTGTACCCGACCTGGTACCCTAAGGCGACATCGGCACTAGCACAGAATAGGAACAGAGGAACACCGCGGAGCTCTGAAACTACACCAGTCATTGCTGAGACCACCCAGTCCGTTACCCGTTAACTGTATACCCTGTATCACCTGTCGGTTACAGTAAAAGACCCGTTACAAAGAACACTGGTGTCTGTACTTCTTCCGAACTGTTTAACTCCGCATGTTAGGAATCATCAAGCTGCCATACACCATCAAGCGCAGCCCCTGGCCCCGGGGACTCCCGCTCATCCTGTGGGGAGCGTCCCATCTGGCTGCATTCCATCCCCCGGAGGCCCAAGCAACGCTGGTGAAATCACCGAAATTCCCGCAGGTGGCATCACGACAAGAATATTAACCCCTTATCCGTTCAGCCAACCCCTATTGATCTGGACCACCGGGCCCCACAGCCGCAGGCGCGGAACCGTGACAGGAGAAGGAAATGCCTGCCCCGTTAAGTCCTGGCCACGGTGAGTCAGAATTTGGCATTCGTGGTCTCCATCAAGCGCACCCTCAAGTCCTGCAGCGCAGTCTCCCAAAATTCAGGATCTCCATCTACGGTGAGGACGGGACCTGGACCGGGATGGCCGATGGCTGCTCGAGCCTCTTCTTCGACTTCCTTCATCAGGTCATGGAGCTTTAGACTGGCCATTTTCCTTCCTTGGAGAACCGCACTCCTTCAAACGGGTAACCGCACTCAAAGCTACCATCAGCTCCGAACCTGCCACCATCCTACCCGTCGCTGGGGCTACGTCTCCATACTCTATGCCGACCCGATGATGAGTAACGTCGGCTCCGCTGAGCGGAATGGTGGGCGCAGTCACAGGCGAGTCGGCAAGCCCGTGCCGAGGCCCGCCGTCAACCCCCGTTACCGCAGGAACTCCGCAAGACAGGTAGAGTCACCTCGTTTAGCCTGTCTACCGGGTGGGGTTTCGCAAGGGAGGAAGGCGTGTTTGAGGAGATCTTTGTGGGTCGCAGGGACGTGGAGTCGCACCTTCCTAAAGGACATCCCAACCGTGATCTCTACCATGGAGAGTACATCACGTATGAACGCCATGCTGGTTATGAAGGATGGTATGCCATCAGAGCTAAAAAGTGTTTTTTACACCCTTAAACCAGTCATTTTACTTGAACTAAAACAATGACTCTTTCATAGACATTTTTCCCGTTAGAATGCCAGAAGAGCGGCCCGGCGGTAAAGCCTGGACTTACGTTAAGGACAGTTACCTGTCCGCAATGGTTAACCAGTTTATTTTTTAATAAAAATGTTTTCCTGCAATGTTCTAAGTAGTGCGCCTCCCTTTAAGGGAAGAAAATAAATAATCGTACCTGTTATTAATAAAAATGTTTATTACCTGTTATCATAAAAAAAATGCAAAAATTTCTCTGTATTGTTGGGGTTTCGTGACACTTGGGGACAAGTGTAATTTCCCAAGGAGGAGTGTGGCGCCCCGCAACGAGTGCGTCACAGGAGGGTATTGCATCCCTGACTGATGATGCAATATTCTCTGCCTCGGTAATGACCTGGTTAAACTCAGAGCTCCATACCCTACATGCACCACTAGTATAGAGGGGCCAATAAGGTCCTGGTGGGCGGAGTGTAGGAGTAGAGTGTAGGAGAATGTAGGAGAAGAGAGAGAAGTGGTCGGGAGAAACGTAGGAGAAGGGGCTCTGCATAGTTCCGTGCAGCCCTGCAGACCACCTACCGGTTGGCGCCATTACTCGGTGCCCTGACACCGGAATCTGGGCGATTACCGTCGGGTCAAAATATACCCGCGCCCATCTACAACCGGATCACTGGTTCCGAAGCTAGCAAGTTGTTCAGCACTGCTCAGCAAACCAGAAATGGAGGAACAGCTTTCCTGGAGCACCCCGCTCAGGGCCGGCGTCAGCACCCGGCGTACCCGGGCAAATGCCGGGGCCCGACTGCCTGGAGGGGGCCCACCGGGCCCTGAGGGTTAGGGTCACACTTGTGTTGTGACCCTAGCCTGACGCAAGTATTGTATGTTGCAGCGCAGAGCGTTTAACGCTATGCGCTGCCAGCAACTGAGCCCATAGAAAGCCGATGTTTACTTTGACAACGAGTGGTTGTCAAGGTAAACGTCGGGTTTCTATGGGCTGCCTCCAGCGCATAGCATTAAACGCTATGCGCTGCAACATACAATACTTGCATAAGGCTAGGGTCACAATGCAAGTGTGACCCTAGCCTCAGGGGCCCCTGAGCACTGCCCCCACAGCAAGGGCCATATCCAGGGGGCAGCTGGGGGGGTCATTTTCAGGCTCCTGCAGGCTGCAGCACCGGAGGTCTCCCTCCTCCCCCCTCCACGGGAGCCGACAGAGCTGCACACTCTGTGCTAGTGTGCTTACAGGACCTGTGATGATGTCAATGGATGGGGAGGAGTCAGGGGTCTCATGATCAGCTCCTCAGTGTATCCAGGACTCTGCTGGCCACCATGAATGTTGCTCAAATAAGGTGAAGTTTGTGTGTGGTCAGGAGGCATTTCTGTGAATGTAGCAGAGGTGAGTGTGTACTAGGTGTATGGCAAATAGGTGAAGGTTATGTGTGGGGTCAGGAGGGATTTACAGTGTGAATGTAGCAGAGGCGAGTGTGTACGAGGTGCATGGAGCGGAGCCGTGTGTGTACGAGGTGTATGGAGCGGAGCCGAGTGGGTACTAGGTGTACGGAGCAGAGCCGTGTGTACGAGGTGTACAGAGCAGAGCCGTGTGTTTATGAGGTGTACGGAGTGGAGCCGTGTGTGTACGAGGTGTACGGAGCAGAGCCATAGGTGTACAGAGCAGAGCCGCGTGCGTAGGAGGTGTACGGAGAAGAGCCGCGTGCGTACGAGGTGTACGGAGCAGAGCCGCGTGTGTACGAGGTGTACGGAGCGGAGCCGCGTGTGTACGAGGTGTACGGAGCAGAGCCGCGTGTTACGAGGTGTACGGAGCGGAGCCGCGTGCGTACGAGGTGTACGGAGCGGAGCCGCGTGCGTACGAGGTGTACGGAGCGGAGCCGCATGCGTACGAGGTGTACGGAGCGGAGCCGTGTGGGTACGAGGTGTACGGAGCAGAGCCACGTGCGTACGAAGTATGAGTACCAGTGGTAGCCCCCCGCGGATTCCGCTCCTATAGTCCCAGCCACCTTTGCCAGCAGCAGTCTTCTCCAGAGTCTCTTCTGCCGCTGTCTGCATTCTGCAGCTCAGCATGGAGGGGCACGATGTTGTCATCACTGTGCTGATATGTGCAGAGCGACCGGAGGAGACCGGAGCAGCAAGAAGAAAGGTGAGGAGAAGAGAGATCCGGACGGCCAGACACTCCGCTTGGCTGCGGTGCCACCCATAATGCAGTGTGGCTCCATTGAGCTGCTTGCATTATTTGTGTGCTTGAGAATGCTTGTGTATATACCAAACATCCTCAGACGCACAAAAATGAAACATTTTGCATTTGAAGGATATTTTTAAAAAGTGCAAGGGAACGCAATCGCATTTTAGCCCGCTCCTAACAATGTGTAGTATACTCACTGTCAGAAACAGCTCTTGCTGGTTTCAGCAGTCACTGTTCCTGTAAGGCTGCCTTCACATAGTTTTTTTTAAAAATGTGGCAGTTGCGGTAAAAAAAACCCCGCATCTGCCGCATTTTCCGTCTAGCGGCTGCCCTTGCTACACGTTTGCGGCAAGCCCCATGCATTGTCTATGGGGCTTGCGGTAAGTGTGCGGCAATATATAGTATAGTCCGCGATATGTACTTAAAGGGGGCCCACTGAGACCTTTTCGCCCGGGGCCCACAGAAACCTGGAGCCGGCCCTGACCCCGCTACCGCCGCAATCAAAGCCATCTTGCCAGCGGAGTACCCACTAGAAGGAAACAGGCTCCCCTCACACCGGGCTGTATACACCAGCAGGGAAATTGAAGTAGCTCCCTTGTACCCGACCTGGCACCCTAAGGCGACATCGGGACTAGCACAGAATAGGAACGGAGGAACACCGCAGAGCTCTGAAACTACACCAGTCATCGCTGAGACCACCCAGTCCGTTACCCGTTAACTGTATACCCTGTATCACCTGTCGGTTACAGTAAAAGACCCGTTACAGAGAACACTGGTGTTTGTACTTCTTCCGAACTGTTTAACTCTGCATGTTAGGAATCATCAAGCTGCCATACACCATCAAGCGCAGCCCCTAGCCCCGGGGACTCCCACCAACCTGTGGGGAGCGTCCCATCTGGCGGCATTCCATCCCCCGGAGGCCCAAGCAGCGCCGGTGAAATCACCGGAATTCCCGAAGGTGGCGTCACGACAAGAATATTAACCCCTTATCCGTTCAGCCAACCCCTATTGATCTGGACCACCGGGCCCCACAGCTGCACGTGCGGAACCGTGACAGGAGAAGGAAACGCCTGCCCTGTGAAGTCCCGGCTACGGTGAGTCAGTTGTCTCTGACGGGAATGTTGGTGTCAATCGGTGGTTCGCTGGCTTGGTTCAGCACGTAGTCTCTTGAGCGCTTTAGGGGTCTTCCGTGTCGAGCTCATACAAACTGATGCTGCCTTCTTGGCTTCCACCAAGAGCTTGCTCAAAGACCTTTAGCCTAACCATGGCTGCCACATGTTCACATTCCTTCTTTCGTGCAGACACGGCTCAGAGGGTTGAGCACCTTGATGAGCCCAATTTGAGTGAGTGCCTTGAGCTCCTAACAGACCTGGATTTGTGAGATGCCACTTCTGACATTTGTGCTATTTTTGCTTCAGTCTGGTTGACGATGTCGCGCACGGTGCAGTCTCGTTCGGCATCGAGCTGTTGGAAGTCCTGGAGTTCCTTTAGATACTCGGGTGTATTTACTTTCAGCAGGGTAAAGATGTATTTTTTGGAAGTGTCCTTGTAAGACTGGTATGCGGAGTACAGTTGTTTTAGGGCTCCCTCTGGTGGTAGCTCATGAGCGCCTGGCACAGATAACACAGTGACTTGTTTTATCACTCTTTGCCAAAGAAATGTTATGTGGATAAGCTGTTCACTTCTGGCTATTTCTAAGTTCTCTTTAACTCTCCATGTTGGTTTGGTTAACCGTTTAGGTCTTTCACTATGAGTAGACTGAGAGTCCATCATTTCTCCTTGTTGATTCAGAATGGGCAGTGAATGAGAGCTTTGCATCTCAAGAATTGTGCACAGGATTGCAAGGGTGGGGGCTTTCTGCTCCTGGTTGTCAGGGAGACGGATTACAAAGTATCAGTTCTGTGCTTATAGAATCTATGCAGGCTGTATTGCAAGTCTATTCACTGCAGCCTGACAATGGTTTATAGATGATCACTTCTCAGGCAGGATTTATATCCTGTATACTGTTCTTGGTGACACGATATTCTCATCACTGAGCTTGTTTCTGTTTGCAGGATCATGTAGTCTGCTGTACAGTTATGCTGTGGCTTGTTATCAGTCTTATTTAGGCAATCTTGTCTCTGGATTGCACGCAGTATACTACTCCTGGTAACAGATTCTTTACTGATCGTGAGTAGTGATGAGCGAGTACTAAAATGCTCGGGTGCTCGAAGCTCGGGTCGAGCATCCCGAGATACTCGTGTACTCGGCCCGAGTACCGAGCCCAATGTTATCCTACAGGAGACCCGAGTATTTTTATGAAATGACTGCCGGCAGCATGTAGAAACCTTACAAATGTCAGAAAAGTCTCAGAAGAGTGCTCAAATGACATGGCAACACCATGGGGAAGACCCCTGGAAGCATTTCTCACTCAAAAGTCACAGCTGTGAACAATCTTGTCCGAGTTTCACGCCAATTTTACGGAGTCACCAGAAAACCTTCCAAAATGACACCAAAATGAATATTCAGGGTAGAAATGTTAAGGGCACATACCCAATAGTGAGATACAGCTGGTGTATGTTACTTTTTGTTATTACATGAAAGATTTTACGTGAAAACATTGTGCGGCACTCCGATGTCCCTGAGAAGAGACGTGCATGAAGCCCTGTCTTGACATATTGTGCCCATTTTGAGGAACTGCGTCTATTCTAGTATTTTCCTTGGCCAGGGCAGTCTAAAATTGGGAGGTTCACCAATGCACCTGGATAGAGACGTGCATGAGGGCCTGTAAACCTGAAGTGCCCATTGTAAGGAAGTGGGTGTATTGTAGTATAGCCCTTTGGCAGGGCAGCCAAAAATTGGGAGGCTCCACAATGTGCCTGGATAGAGACGTGCAGGAGGGCCTGTAACCCTGAAGTGGGTGTATTGTAGTATAGCCCTTTGGCAGGGCAGCCAAAAATTGGGAGGTTCAACAATGGCCCATGCATACAGACATGCAGTAGGGCCTGTAAACCTCAAGTGGGTGTATTGTAGTATAGCCCTTTGGCAGGGCAGCCAAAAATTGGGAGGTTCAACAATGACCCATGCATACAGACATGCAGTAGGGCCTGTAAACCTCAAGTGGGTGTATTGTAGTATAGCCCTTTGGCAGGGCATCCAAAAATTGGGAGGTTCAACAATGACCCATGCATACAGACATGCAGTAGGGCCTGTAAACCTCAAGTGGGTGTATTGTAGCATAGCCCTTTGGCAGGGCAGCCAAAAATTGGGAGGCTCCACATTGTCCCTGGATAGAGACGTGCATGAGGGCCTCAAAACATTTTTCCCATTGAAAAGGAGCGGGTCTCCTGTCGTTGTAATGCCCATTCTAAAAGAATGGGCGAAAAAAATTACCACTGCGGGTATACCTGAAACAACAGCCTAACTATTGTAACGGTCATCATGGTGGCACATGAGGAGAAGGAGGAGCAGTCCAGCGATTAGCCAAAGTCCAGAAATGTGTACCCATGGGTGAGTGGAGGTAAATGGCAAATTCCCATAACAAAATTTAAATTCAGTTGTCATTTGTTGGTGGTGTGGTGAAGTCTGGCCCAATCCAACCCTTGTTCATCTTGATCAGAGTCAGCCTGTCAGCATTTTCAGTTGACAGGCGGGTGCGTTTATCAGTAATGATTCCACCTGCGGCACTGAAAACACGCTCTGACAAAACGCTAGCGGCAGGGCAGGCCAGGACTTCCAAGGCGTAGAGAGCCAATTCATGCCACGTGTCCAGCTTGGAGACCCAATAATTGTAAGGCACAGAGGAATCTCGCAGTACAGTTGTTAGATCTGCAAGGTACTCCTTCAGCATCTGGCCAAACTTAGCATTTCTTGTGGCACTACCCCGCACCTCAGGGGCTGTGGTACGTGAGGGGCTGAGAAAACTGTCCCACATCGTAAAGACTGTTCCCCTACCTCTGGCGGATTGGACTTGTGCCCCTCTCGGCCGTACGCCTTGGTTGTCCACCGATTCCTGACCTATGCCGCTAGCGTTTTGTGAGGGAATGATTTGCCTACTTCCGTCACTATGGCCTTCTGGCACTGCTGCATTTTGGCTGACCTCTCCGCCTCAGGAATGAGAGACATAAAGTTCTCCTTGTAGCGTGGGTCTAACAATGTTGCCAACCAGTACTGATTGTCGGCCAAGAAGTTCTGAACGCGAGGGTCACGAGCCAGGCAGCTTACCATAAAGTCAGCCATGTGCGCCAGACTCTTAACAGCCATCACTTCAGTATCCAGACCAACACGATGACTGAACATGCTGTCCTCCTCCTCCTCATCTCCCCTGTCCTCTGGCCAGTCACGCTGAATCGAGGGTATGACTGGTGTGCATGTCATATCCTCAATTTGGCCAGAGAGTTGCTCCATGTCTTCATCCTCCTCCTCCTCGTCACAGTCCTCCACTGCACGTTGTGATGAGATGAGGCTGGGCTGTGTGTTTTCACCCACACCCACTACTGTTTCTTGCTCCAAGTCATCGCGCTCGGCCTGCAATGCATCCTCTTTGTTTTTCAGCAGAGACTGTTTTAGAAGGCAGAGTAGTGGTATGGTGACGCTAATAATGGCGTCATCACCGCTCACCATCTTGGTGGAGTCCTCAAAGTTTTGGAGGACGGTACATAGGTCGGACATCAATCTCCACTCCTCAGGTGTTATGTGTGGAGTTTGACCCATTTCCCGACGGCTTAGGTGATGCAGGTAGCCAACAACTGCCCTCTTCTGCTCACATATCCTGACCAACATGTGCAGAGTTGAATTCCAACGCGTGGGGACATCACACACCAGTCTGTGGGCCGGAAGACGCAAACGGCGCTGAATTCGTACTGCCTGTTGGGATGCTATGCCTCCCTCCCCCTGTGCACTGCTGGCCTCACTCTGCATATCGTCCTGCCATGTTGGGTCAGCTACTGGATCATCCACCACGTCGTCTTCCTCTTCTGCACCCTGATCCTCCTCCTGACTTCCTGGCAATTGTGTCTCATCATCGTTCACCCCTTGTTGAGACACGTTGCCAACGTTCCGTTCGTGAGAACGTGGCTGCTCAAATATTTGGGCATCTGTACATACCATCTCCTCATCACCCACTTCAACAGGAGCTGGCGAGAGGCCAGATTCTGTGAATGGATACGTGAACAGCTCTTCCGAGTGTCCTAGTGTGGGATCAGTAATGTCCGTGGATGTGTACTCGGCCTGGTGGTAGGAAGGAGGATCAGGTTGGGAAATGTGCGGTGCAGTATCACGGCTACTGACACTTGACCGTGTGGAAGACAGGGTGTTTGTGGAGGTGCACATCTGACTTGAAGCATTATCCGCTATCCAAGTAACAACCTGTTGACACTGGTCTTGGTTCAAGAGCGGTGTACTGCTGCGGGCCCCAAGAATTTGGGACAGGACGTGCGAGCGAGTAGATGTGCCCCTTTGTTGTTGCGAAATTAGTGCTTGCACACGACCTCGGCCTCTGCCTGCACCACCATCACGTCCACTTCCTTGTTCCTTGCCAACGCCCTTGCCAACGCCCTTGCGCATTTTGATCCTGTATACAGCGACAACAGTCTGGTGACTGTTCAGGTCACAGGAGAGTAGGATTTTAGTCCCTAACCTGTATCAAGGTAGTAAGTACAACAGTCTGGTGACTGTTCAGGTCACAGGAGAGTAGGATTTTAGTCCCTAACCTGTCTCAAGGTAGTAAGTACAACAGTCTGGTGACTGTTATGATCACAGGAGAGTAGGATTTTAGTCCCTAACCTGTATCAAGGTAGTAAGTACAACAGTCTGGTGACTGTTCAGGTCACAGGAGAGTAGGATTTTAGTCACTAACCTGTATCAAGGTAGTAAGTACAACAGTCTGGTGACTGTTATGGTCACAGGAGAGAAGGATTTTAGTCCCTAACCTGTATCAAGGTAGTAAGTACAACAGTCTGGTGACTGTTCAGGTCACAGGAGAGTAGGATTTTAGTCCCTAACCTGTATCAAGGTAGTAAGTACAACAGTCTGGTGACTGTTATGGTCACAGGAGAGAAGGATTTTAGTCCCTAACCTGTATCAAGGTAGTAAGTACAACAGTCTGGTGACTGTTATGGTCACAGGAGAGAAGGATTTTAGTCCCTAACCTGTATCAAGGTAGTAAGTACAACAGTCTGGTGACTGTTATGGTCACAGGAGAGAAGGATTTTAGTCCCTAACCTGTATCAAGGTAGTAAGTACAACAGTCTGGTGACTGTTATGGTCACAGGAGAGAAGGATTTTAGTCCCTAACCTGTATCAAGGTAGTAAGTACAACAGTCTGGTGACTGTTATGGTCACAGGAGAGAAGGATTTTAGTCCCTAACCTGTATCAAGGTAGTAAGTACAACAGTCTGGTGACTGTTCAGGTCACAGGAGAGTAGGATTTTAGTCCCTAACCTGTATCAAGGTAGTAAGTACAACAGTCTGGTGACTGTTATGGTCACAGGAGAGAAGGATTTTAGTCCCTAACCTGTATCAAGGTAGTAAGTACAACAGTCTGGTGACTGTTATGGTCACAGGAGAGAAGGATTTTAGTCCCTAACCTGTATCAAGGTAGTAAGTACAACAGTCTGGTGACTGTTCAGGTCACAGGAGAGTAGGATTTTAGTCCCTAACCTATATCAAGGTAGTAAGTACAACAGTCTGGTGACTGTTATGGTCACAGGAGAGAAGGATTTTAGTCCCTAACCTGTATCAAGGTAGTAAGTACAACAGTCTGGTGACTGTTATGGTCACAGGAGAGAAGGATTTTAGTCCCTAACCTGTATCAAGGTAGTAAGTACAACAGTCTGGTGACTGTTATGGTCA
The DNA here is from genome assembly GCA_033576535.1 of Allobates femoralis. NCBI lineage: Eukaryota > Metazoa > Chordata > Amphibia > Anura > Aromobatidae > Allobates > Allobates femoralis. Next base: position 70,711,193 of record JARQOC010000004.1, on the reverse strand, counting down.
CAGGAGAGAAGGATTTTAGTCCCTAACCTGTATCAAGGTAGTAAGTACAACAGTCTGGTGACTGTTATGGTCACAGGAGAGAAGGATTTTAGTCCCTAACCTGTATCAAGGTAGTAAGTACAACAGTCTGGTGACTGTTATGGTCACAGAAAAGCTTGGATTCCGATCTGGATCACCCTTCCTATATCCTCCTAGACTAGTCCTGAGAAGGACTGTTGTGGTCAGCAGCAGTTTGCAGCCCTGCTCCGAATCTACCTATGAGGGCCGCAAATATGTCCCTAAGCAGGAGCAGACACTCTCCCTACACTCACTGTCTGGATGGCTGTGTGCAGAGCACAGCGCAGCCGGGTCTTATAAAGGCTCGGTCACGCTGTGCAGGCCGGCCAATCACTGCAATGCCACAACTAACAGGGCTGTGGCATTGCAGTGGTCTGCCAGCCAATCCCTGCATGTGGGCTGGCTCTCTAAAGAGCACCAACATGCAGGAATGAGGACCACGAGCACAGCACGAGTATCGCGAGATTACTCGGTGCTCGCCGAGTAGCCCGAGCACAGTGATACAGTGCGAGTACCGAGCAGCGCAGAGCATACTCGCTCATCACTAATCGTGAGCTGTATACAATCCTGGTCACAGCTAATCCTTTTTACTGTTCTGTCCCCATCTAATGGCTGTAAATCTAAGCGCTCTAATTACCAGTCCCTTAGATAATTGTATGCTCGGTACTTACCCCATCAGGGGCAACAAACAGTTTTCTACTCGATCGCAGTGCAGCTGTAGTAAGACAGGAGAACACTGTAGTTTTCTTCCGTATCTTGTATTAGTCACAATAAACGATAGGTAAAAAGGAATAATCTGAACAGGGGATATACACATGTGTCTTCAGTAACAGCTTCTGCAGACTAACTGAGGAAGAAGGGAGGGACATCCTGTACAGACACAACTAAGGGAAAAGGACAGGGACAAACTTCATAAGACTACCTACCAAACAACAGGAATTTCCTGATTGGAGGAAATATATACAATGCAAGAGTAGGCATTACAGGTTGTTCCCATTCGTGGGACACAACAAGACCCACTTCCTAATAATGGGAACATTATTTAAAGAGGCCCTCCTCCACATCTCTTCCAAGGGCATTGGCATGCCTCCCAATTTTTGGCAGCCCTGCATAAGGCAACACTATGGGAGACCAACTTCCTAACAATGGGAATTATTTAAAGAGGCTCTCCACCACATCTCTTCAAATGGGCATTGAAGTGCCTCACAATTTTTTTTTTTTTTTTTTTTAAATCTTTAATGTAATTAAAAAAAAATACACTAACACTGCCTCACAAGTGAGTATGAGCTCTTAACATTTTCCCTAGGAAAATCCATTTTGGTTTCATTTTTGGACGTTTTATTGTGAGTCCGTAAAAGTGGCTTAATACTCAGACAACATTGTTCACAGCAGTGACCTGGGAGTCAGAAGTGCTTAAAGGGGTCTTCCCCATGCCTTTCCCATGTCATTTGAGCACTGCTCTTATACATTTGTGAGATTTTTAGGATTTATGCAGACTGCCGGGGGTGCCACCGGAAAAACTCTTGAATTTCCCATAGTTTAACATTGGGCTCGGTGCTCGGGTTAAGGATCTGAGCATCTTGATATGCTCGACCCGAGCATCGAGCACCTGAGCATTTTACTGCTCGCTCATCACTACTCAACACTTCTCATGGCCGCCTGTTTCACTCGTTGATCACCCCATATGGCAAAAAGTTTTTTCTCATTACTATTGTCAAAGCATCTTTGCCATATAGGTACACAAAGAAGGCCTTTCATGATTATAAGTAGAGTTCATTGCTGAAAACCTCAGGCCGATATTTTTGTTGCAGGACTATCCCAATGTGCCTTCATTTAATGATAGAAATATGAAGCACTGAACTTGCTATAAACTTCATCATCTACCTTGGCAGGATCTAGCTAAGGATTTGCTATCCTAGCAAATATTGTAAGTTTTGGATTTTTTTTCCTCTCCAAACGTATAGTTTTCCATAAGGTACGAGCTGACAGACAGCTGCTTATAACCCCTTGTTCCATAGAATTGAGTTTATTTGGATGTAAAAATTGATGCCCCCTACTGCTAACCAATAACTGAACGCTTGACCAGGGTAGTGCAAATTTACGTACTCATCTCTATTGTCAAGGCATCTTTGCCATATCGGTACATGAAGGACTTAAGGGGCCGTCACACGCGTCAATATCGCGTGCAATATCGCTGCTGCACGTGATGTTGCAGTGATATTGATGCATGTGACAGTGCGTATCAACCAGCGATAAATCGCTGGTTTATGGTAGCCAGGTTTAAGAACCTGCTCTAAAATCTGGCGATGGTCGCCTCGTGTACACGCAGCATGGATGCGTGTAACACCGGGACACGCAATAAGCCAGCTCCCAGCGCCTCTCAGCAAGCGCTGGGAGCTGGTATCCAGGGTAAACTGCGGGTATCTAGGCAGCGCACGCGGCCTAGATACCCGATGTATACCTTGGCTACCAGCATTCTCCGCTCACCGGCTGGTATCCAAGGTAAACAGGGGGTAACTAGGGCTAACTGCAGCCTGTGAGCGGGAGCAAGACATCGTGGAAACGATATTTAAATCATTTCCACGATGTCGCTGGTCCACTGATCGCTGGTGAGTCTGCCTGTGTGACAGCTCACCAGCGATCAGCCGTCAATGTCGCCAGCGATCAGATCGCTGACGACATTGAAGTATGTGACGCCGGCTTTAGGCCTTTTTATGATTATAAGAAGTAGAGTTTATTACTGAAAACCAGCAGACAACTTTTTTATTTGTGCCTTCATTTAGTGATACAATTGTGAAGCACTGAACACGCTATAAACTTCATCATCTACCTTGGCAGATTCTAGCTAAAGGTTTGCCATCCTAGTCAACATAGTACATATTGGATTTTCTTCCTCTTCATTATAATTTCCCATGAGGTATGAGCTGAGAGACAGACATTTATAACCAGGGCTGTGTTGTCAGTAAAAGGCCCAGTTACACACACAGATAATTGTGCAGATATTGTTCGCAGATCTCTGGTTGCAGTGAAATCATGGACACATTGTTCCATTTTGTGGCCGTCTACAAATGTAACAATGTGTCCATGATTTCACTGCAAGTAGAGATCTGCGAACAATCTCTGCACAATTATCTGTGTGTGTAACTGGGCCTTCAGTCAAACATCCGACTCTCATGGTGGGGTTACACGTCGCGATATCGGGCCGATATCGTAGCCAACGATGCGGGAGCGCGCTTTTTGAGCGCACATTTCCCTGCATCGCATCGCCGGTTTAGACAGCCCGATATCGGGATACAACGTCCCGGCGATGTGTACGCCCACCAACCCAGGAACGACCATTTAACATGGGAGTGAATGGGTGACGTAGCCGTACACATCGGAGTTGGGCTGTCAGACGGGACGATGCGGCTCCAACCGGCATCCGATATCGGGCGGTTGAATAGCACGCTCATTCAATCCCCGATTTCGCATTGACATTGTTCCTGCATCGTATCGGACGTTCACACCATACAACGCAGGAACGACATTGGCTCCAACGATCGAACCACGTGACTTTTCATTGAAATTGGACGCCGATATCGCAACGTGTAAACCCACAGTCACTCCAACCTCAACTCTTCAATTTTCCTGAATCTGACTCCGACTTTAACTCCACCAAAATGGACACTGACTCCACGACTCCGACTCCACAACCATGGGTGTGATGTCAGTAACCACACATCCGACTCCAACATATCAATTTTACTAAATCCGACTCCACCGAAAATAGACACCGATTCCGACTCCATGGCCCTGCTTATAACCCCTCAATTTATACAACTGATTGGGATGTAAATATTGATGACCCGTCCTTAGCGCTAGCCAACAACTTTGGTTTATACCACATCTATTTCACAGTTTACCAAGCTTTTAGTAGGGACCAAGCCTGATCAGGGTCATAGTTGGGCTTTTCTTTACCAGGTGCAATAATTCAATTAACTAATCCCCTGACGTAATATTAATGCCATGGATCCCTCCAACCCCCTCAAAGCCTAATCATCCTCACTATCTCCACCTCTTACTCTAGACTGGTGTTGCACATTTTCTCAAGACTTTGTGTGGATCTGTACTACAATTCTTCTCAAAGACGAGTCACTATATTCATGAGAAGCTTTTATAGAGCATCACATACTGCTGGTATATCAGAATGGTCATTACTTCTGTAGATTTAGACCTATTTTTGCAGACAATTGCTATGATTGGGTTTATAAACCAATTTTCCTTTTACCCCTTCTGTTCATCCTCTGCTTCTTCTTCCTTTTTATATAACAATGAACCAATTCAGACTGGCATGGAATACCATGGCAACCTTCACCTCACTGTGCCAGTGTATGCCAACAGAGAGGGCATTGTTACTGAGTACAGTGATGAGTGGAGCCAGAGATTTGTCGTATACAAAACCAAAGGAGACTGAAGAGATGTGGGAGCTCCCACTGTCTTCCTTTTCATTGATTCCAAATAACCCTCACAATTACAGCAAAAGTGACGTGATAGGAGGAAAATTAGATTGTGGTACAAATACAAAACTACATAGTAAACCCTTTATATATGTAGATTATACATGACTGCAAATACAAGAGGAAGGGGAAAGAAAAGAGGGTTACTGCAAAACTGCACATCCCAAAATGTGTCTCCAATTTACAAATAACACAATCCAGTGCAGTGTGATTATTATCAGTATATAGATATATCATTATACAGAGCAGTATGATTATTATCAGTATATATAGATATATCATTATACAGTGCAGTGTGATTATTATCAGTATATAGATATATCATTATACAGTGCAGTGTGATTATTATCAGTATATATAGATATATCATTATACAGTGCAGTGTGATTATTATCAGTATATAGATATATCATTATACAGAGCAGTGTGATTATTATCAGTATATAGATATATCATTATACAGTGCAGTATGATTATTATCTGTATATACAGTGGTAAGAAAATGTGTTTGCTCCTTCCTGATTTCTTATTCTTTTACATGTTTTTCACTTAAATGTTTCCGATCACCAAACAAGTATTAGACAAAAATAACACAACTAAACATAAAATGCAGTTTATAAATGAAGGTCTTTATTATTAAGGGGAAAAGAAATCTAAAAATACAGGGCCCTGTGTGCAAAAGTGATTCCCCCTAAATCTAATAACTGGTTGGGTCACCCTTAGCATCAACAACGGCAATCAAGTGATAACTTTTACAATGCTTGGGAGAAATTTTGGCCACTAATCTTTGCAGAATTGTTGTGATTCAATGAACTGCTTTTTTAAGGTCCACCCACAGCATTTCAATCGGATTAAGGCTTTGACTAGTGTTAATTTTGTGTTTCTTAAGCCATTCAGAGGTGACTTGCTGATGTGATTTGGATCATTCTCCTGTTGCATAACCCAAATACTCTTCAGTTTGAGGTCAAAGATAGCCAGACATTTTCCTTCAGGACTTTTTGGTATACAGCAGAATTCATGGTTCCATTTACCACAGCGTCTTCTAGATCCTGAAGCAGCAAAACATCCCCAGAACATCCCACTACCTCCACCATATTTTACTGTTGGTATGATGTTCCTTTTCTGAAATGCTGCGTTACTTCTGTGCCAGATATAATGGGGCATTCACCTTCCAAAAAGTATTCTCCCAAAGGTCTCAGGGATCATTAAGATGTTTTCTGGCAAAACTGAAACACACCTTTATGTTTATTTTGCTCAGCAGTGGTTTTCATCTTGGAACTCTTCCATGCAGCCATTTTTGCCTAGTCTCTTTCTTATTGTAGGGTCATGAACACTGAGGCAAGTGAGGCCTGCAGATCTTTTGATGTTGTTGTGGGGTCTTTTGTGACCTCTTGGATGAGTAATCGCTGCACTCTTAGGGTAATTTTGGTCATCCGGACACTTCTGGAAAGGTGTACCACTGTTCCATGCTTTGACCATTTGTGAATAATGTCTCTCACAGTGGTATGCTGAAGTCCCAAAGCTTTAAAATGGCTTTATAACCTTTTCCAGACTTATAGATCTCAATTACTTTATTTCCCATTTGTTCCTGCATTTCTTTGGATCGTGGCATGATAGTTTTGAGGATCTTTTGGTCTACTTCACTTTGTCAAGCAGGTCTGATTTAACGTATAACCGCCATATAATTTTTTTTATTAATAATAATAATAATAATAATAATAATGTAGAGCTAGTGATTATAATAAACTTTCAAATACAGTATACTTCATAAGTGAAATCTGGAAGAAAACCTTTCAAAAACCATCCAGAAGATGTCCCCACTAGACTAACATATGCTGGTTGTCAGGAAAATCCGTCCCCAGCTCCACACACCGAATACAGCCATATAAGTGGGGCCTACATAGAGTTCACACTACAGCTGATCAGAGTCTCCGCAGGCAGGGACAGTGCTGAGTTCAGGCTGTCAGCACACAGCTCCTGTGATCTTATCTGACTTCTCACCATTCACATCAGCTTTGCTCCATGTTATCACCTGAGGAGATGTGTGGAGGCCATCAGCTGATTGCACATAGCAGAGCCGATGTGAATAGAGAGGAGTCAGATAAGATCACAGGAGCTGTGTGTGGACAACCTGATATGGGGTTGAAGACAGATTTTCCTAACAACCAGCATCGTCAGGTTTAGAAACAGGTGGGGACACCTTCTGGAAGGTTTTTGAAAGCCAGGAGGGGAAGTTATACCAAGAAGGTAGTGTGTTGGGGGCACAGAATAGAGACTAGGCAGTGTAAGGGAGACACACTGTGAGAGGACAGTGTGAAGAGGGACCCAGGATGCAAAGGAGAGGGCAGCATGGAATTCTATAAGAGGGACAGTGTGTGTCATATTAAGTGCAGGGACATAGTTAGGAGGCAATTATTTATTCAGGGGCATAGTTTAGAGCAGATGTTTTTCTTCAAGAACATTATTATCATTCTGATATTTTTAGGATATTGTGACAGGATGTGCTGCAAAAGAACGGAGAAGATGGAAACCTGCAGAGACAAGCTGTGAATGTGAAAGTCATCCTGGCATCTGAACAAGAGGAAGTAAAGAAAAAGAACAACTCCAATGTACTGATGGTGGTTCTTGTGATGTATTCCTGTATTGATGAGGGTTTTGATGCTGTGTTTCTGTACAAATCGCAGTTGGGTTACATAGATGTATTTTTGTAATGTTTGTGGTTCTGATGATTAATTTCTGTACTCTTATTGGTTTTGATCTTGTGCACATGTAACAATCCATAACAGTTTGACAAGTTAAAGTTTACTATGTTTTATTTATGTTAGGCGAATTAAAGGGTTTGTCCAAGTTTGTGGTGAGTCTGCCGTCACTCTACATGACTGCAGGTGCCTCAATTCTTACAGCGTGCTGGGTTCTTGCCCTCCAGTGGCCCACTCCACATCTACTGGTGTACTGGCCTGGCTCCTGCTATCTGCTCCATGCCCTGGACACTGTATTGACAGACAATGCTAACCTTGTTAACACATCTCACATTGATGTGCCATCCTAGAGGACACAACCACGGCAGGCACCTGTACTAGCTCCGTCTTCAGGAGGCGACACCCCACCCCACATGGCCCGTGAGGGACGAAGGGTTACAGAAGTGTTAGAGGCCCGCTCGGGTATAGAAGAGCCAGATCTGACATACATGAAGCCGATTTGCAGTTATTTAATAGCCTATTTAGATACGCTATTACCTGCTCTTTCATGTAAGCAGTATGATCCTGTGCATTATCCTGCTGTGCAGCTAAAATAGCATTGTTTTCTGCGCATGTTTACACAGAACAATGTGCTGCTGAGAAGGATAATATTTAAGAAAGCCTATTTTGTTTCTGCATGAGTAAACAAATATTTTGTTCATTCACCAGGAGATCGACATCCAGTTTAGAAAAGCTGATTTCATTTTCTGATTATAAAGCAATGTTTAGGGCGGTATGGTGGCTCAAGTGGTTAGCACTGCAGCCTTTGTTGCAGCACTGAGGTCCCAAGGTCCTGGGTTCAATTCCCACCAAGGATAACATCTGCAAGGAGTTTGTATGTTCTCCCCATGTTTGCATGGGTTTCCTCCAGAAACTCTGGTTTCCTCCCACATTGCAAAGACATACTGATAGAATATTTAGATTGTGAGCCACAATAGGGACAGCATTACTGATGTATGTGAAGTGCTATGGAATTAATAGCACTATGTAACTATTATTATTTTAATGTAAATGCGCCTTAAAGAGTACAACATTTTTGGAAGTTTTTTTTAACTTTTGGCCCATTAATTCTTATATTTGTGGGGATCACAGGAATGGATCCCCACAAATGTTCTCAGAATTCTTGGGTGTGAGGCTCATGGAGGCGTGAGTGTGGGGATGTGGACCCACTGGACCAAAGACGAACTGTGGAAGCTAATTTCAGAATAGGAACAAGCAGAGATAGGCTTAAGTAGTAACACAGTCTTTAATGAGGTGACTAGAAAAAGCAGCACAGATAAAGTGTTAGACGACCATGCAGGCAGTAAAGATCTAGCTGTAGGTCTACAGCACAGTGGTGCAAGACGTAGCAGGCTCACAGCAGACATGGCAGACTTGGCTGGCTCTGTGCTGATGTGGCAGGGTCTGTGGAGAGACAAGATATCAGTGACAGGGAACAAGGGCAAAAGCAAGGGAATCTGAGAACCAGCAACGCTATAAATGACTACAGACATTGCTCAGCCACCTTCCTTAAGGGGAGGATGACTTATATAGACAAAACCTCCGGGTTAGTGCATACTTGCCCTTCAATTCAGAGGATGGGGTGGAGTGCATTGCTTAAGCACACTCCCAGAAGCCCTGCACAGTGAACACATGCTCTGGGAGGAGAAGGACACAGCTGGGGCAAAAGTAAGAGGCCTGGAACTGCTGGCTGGTAAGTACTCAGAGTGGGAGACAGAGGACAGGCAGACTGAGGAGAGTCACGTGCTGGGCACTGGTCTCCCTGCCCAGTGGAGACTGACCCTTTTTCAGGCCTGCCAGGAACTTCTTCAGGAGAAGGGGAGCAATGATATTCTCTTAAGGATCCCAGGATCTCTTCTATGGAATGAATAATCTCCAGTCGACCAGGAATAGAGATCTAGCTTGGAGAATATCCTCGCCCCTCATGGTCGATCAAATAACTCAGAGATGAGAAGAAGCGGGTACTTATTCTTTAATGAGATCAGATTGAGACCCCGGTAGTTGATGAACGGTCGCAAGGATCAATCCTTTTTCTTCACAAAGAAGAAACTCCCTCCAGCTGGCAAGGAGGACTTTTGGATAAACCCTCTCTCCAGATACTCCTTTATGTATTCAGACATGGCCTGGGTTTTGGCCAGTTAGAGCGGTATATGGGCCCTCTAGGAGGAGTAGAACCAGGAATCAAATCAATAAGTCAATCATACGACATGTGAGGAGGAAGAGCCTCTTTCTTGTCGAAGACGTCAGCAAACGACCAATAGGCAGATGGTAACCTTGGTAGGGCAGATGGAGATCTAGGGGTGCTAGCTGATGTTAATGTCTTAAGGCACTTTTATTGACAAGAATGACTACCAGTGTAATGCATCACTGGTACACCAGTTTGGGACATGTGTGAACTTTCATAACCAGGGAAGGCCAAGCAGTAGTGGAGATGATAGAATGGGTAGCACGTAGAATACCATCTTCTCCTCGTGAAGAGCTCCTATTTGAAGTTCTAATTCTTCAGTGATGCCTAGGATGGTGTCCTTAAGGGGTCTTCCATTGATGGAGGTGATATGCCGAGGGTGCTACAAAGGAGTCACTGAAATCCCGAATTGATTTACCAGAGCATGTTGGATGAAGTTTACTGCAGAACCAGTCCAGATAGGCCACCTCTGAGAATCGCTCATCTCCGAAGGATACCTGTACAGGTAGAGGGAGAGAGGGATCTTTTTCGTCTAAGGAGGCTTCTCTTACTTGGCGTAGGTGACAAAGTTTTCTGGCCTCCCTGGACAACTGCAGAGTAAATGAGTAGAACTTCCGTAAAACAAGCAAAAATTCTTAGAGAAACTATCCTTTTGCAGTCGACTTCCCATCTTGATGCAGTTGACTTCTATGGGCTCAGGAACATCTAATGAGGCAGGGACAGGATTTGGGGAAAGAGAGATCTCTGAATGGAAGGAGCTAGATGAGGGAGTCTCCTCTCCTTGGATTGCTTCTGGAATCTTAGTTCAATCCAGATTGCGACGGACATGAGATCATCCAACATGTAAGGTAAATCCCATCCTGTCAGTTTGTCTTTAATCCCTCCAGAAAGGCCTTGCTTGAATGCTCCAATTAGGTGCTCATTAGTGTACTGCAGTTCAGACGACAAGGTTCGGACTGAATAGCATACTGACCCACAGTGCCTTACAGGAGACTGAACAATGGAGGCCTTGACCTGTTTAGTCAAAGATCTTGCGGAATGTCTTTAGGAAGTCTTGAAGATAAGAAACAATTGGGTTATTTCTCTCCAGCTGGGGGTTAATCCAGGCCAAGGCCTCTCCCTCCAGTTGAGAGGCAAGGAAAGCTAGTTTGGCAGTGTCTGTGCGGTATTGTTGCGGCAGTAGTTTAAGGGGCAGTTGGCATTGGTTGAGGAAACCCTTGCACAGTTTGAGATCTCTGTTGTAGTGGGATGGTTTGCAGAGACAAGGTGGGGGGTGGACACAGGAACGACGGCCGGATCAGAAACCACTGGCTGGAGCAGAGGTCAATTTGCAGTACCCTGCAGAGCTGTCAGGTACTTATCAACCAAGGCCAAGTAATCTAGCACTCGGCCTTACATCTCTTGCTGATTAGTAAGCTCTTGCTGAAGGCTGGAGAGCTGTGTATAAGTAGTCACTTGATGTGCTGCTTGCAGAGTGCTCAGACAGGTGTCCATGGTCTGCAAGATGACCCGAGCCTTTGTTGTTCATCTCGCACATGGGCGAGTTCCTGTTGGACAGAGAATGCAGGGCCAGTGGGGTCCATGGCCTGAGCAAACTGTGAGGCTCACAGAGGTGTGACAGGCTCTGTGCAGACGTGGTAGGCTCTGTGCGTAAGTGGCAGACTGTGGTGAGACAAGATGTCAGTGACACAGGACAAGGGCAAAGACAAGGGGACCTGAGAGATAGAAATGCTACAAATGTCTACAGATGTTGCTCAGGCACCTCTCTTATGGGGAGCATGTTTTATATACACAGAGCCTCTCAGCAATAGGCTGAGAGGCACTTCCAGGTTAGGATGTACTGGCCCTTTAAATTAAAGGAGAATGCACCACATAAGCACTCTCTGGAAAGCCATGCACAGTAAACATAGGCTCTGGAAGGAGACGGACACAGCCGGGGCATGAGCAGACACGAAAAAAAAAAAAAAAAATAAAAGGTGTTAAGATTGCCACAAATCACTGACCAGGAAAGAGGAAATCTAGAAAATAAATTGCACGTTTTAATGAACACTGTTAAAATTAACCTATCCTTAAAATTATAGACTGTTCATGCCTTTGTCAGTGAGCAAACTTACAAAATCAGTGAGGGATCAAATAATTATTTCCCTGACTGTAGGATATCTCCCAGACGTTATTTGTTAAACATTTAAGAGTGATACCTGCATCTCATTAGTACTGTAGTTGCTGTAACGTTCACAGGCTGATGATAGCTGATAACATCAAATACACCCTTCACCTCCTTACCATTGTTAAGAACATACTGGGAATAGAAGTTTCATATGATATATTTGTATCTTCGTGGGCTAACCTGAAATTACTGTTGATTATTGTACTAAGCTTGGTGCTATGGTCAAGTACAAATTATGGTTCTGGAGATGTATTTATATATTGATTATTGATGGTGGTTCTGGTGATGTAGTGATGTACTGACACTGTTGGTTCTGGCAATGTATTCCTGTACAAACAATTCTGGTAGTGTATTCATGTACTGACAATATTCTGCTAATTTGTGTATTGACTGTGGTTCTCATGATGTAGTCATGTTATTAAGGTGGTTCTGGTGATGTAGTTGTATTCTCCCGGTGGATCTTGTAATGTAGGCATGTACTGAAGGTGGTTCTGGTGTTGTATTCATATATGGGCAGAGGTTCTGGTGATGTATTCATGTCCCGAGTGGTTTTGCTGATTTAGTCATGTAGATGTAGTAAACTTTATTTTATTAGACTTGATACTAGATCATTATAGGCTCAGTGTGTGCTGGACTAAAAATACAGCCATATGAATGAACCCATATATGTCAGCCAAACAAATATTTCATTAAAACCACTGTACACTATAGACAGCTGAACAATCAGTCTGCTGCTGCTCTCACCTGAATCTCCCACAACAGGAGTGTTCACACTTCCGAGCGTGCCTGTGTTCTACAGTTTGAAATCAGATAATGTGGATACTTATGTCCTCAAACATTCATCAGTTAGGGGCACCCATACACATTAGGCAATGTGCACATGTTGAGTATTTGGTGAGTATACTTCACCTCAGTATTTGTAAACCAAAACCAGGAGTGGAACAGTAAGAGAAAAAGTATAATAGAAACATATGCACTACTTCTACATTTTTTACCAACTCCTGTTTTGGGCTTACAAATATTGAAGTTAAAAAGTTACAAAAGATACTCAATGTGTCCATGTGGCCTCAGAATGTCAGCTGAACTAGTCAATTTTGGTGGGTCTGGCAAATTTTAATGTAATGTATGTGGGCGCCTTAAAGAGTTTGTCTGGGCTTTTCCTAAAATCTATGTGTATATCTAGGCTGCAAAATGCTTACAGTTTGTAATTTACACCCTGTAAGCATTTTGCATGGTTACCTAGATATGACAGTTTGGCATCTGGAGGAGCAGCTCAGTCCCTGTCTAGAGGTGTGTTTGTTTTGGAGCCTGGCTGTTATGTCACAACTGATGGTTTACACCCAGACTCCAACAAGCCCTCCCTAGACACCAGGAAGAGGAAGCCCTCCCAGTCCCTAGGAGACCCCCTCAGTCTCCAGAATGCCCGAACACCTCAGACTCCAGCAAGCCCTACCCAGTCCCCAGCAGGCATGCCCCCTGCAGGCTTCAGCAAGCCCTCTCTAGTCCTCAGCAGGCACACCCCCAATATCTAGCATGTGCAGCTGCTCCAAACTCTAACAAGCCTTCCCCAGTGCCCAGTAGGCCCGCCACCCAAGTCTCCAACATGCGCAACCCCCAAGGTTCCAATAAGCCCTCCCCAGTCCCAAGCAGGCTCACCCTTCCAGTTTCGAGCAACTCTGACTCAAACAAGCTCTCTTCAGACCACAGCAGGCCTGCCCCCCAGCGTTCTTGACCATCCCAGATTCCAACACACCCTGTCCAGTCCACAGTAAGCCAACCCCCCAGTCTCCAGTATGCCTGACCACCCCACACTCCAACAAGCTCTCCCCAGTCCCCAGCAGATGACGAACTGTCATATCTAGGTAACCATAATATGTTAACATATTAGCATTTTGCAGTCAAGATATGCACATATGTGCATTTCAAGAGTTTGTGTGCACAACCTCTTTTAGACAACTTTGGACCGCGCAAGTTATTCAGGTGGATGATGCTTCTGGACACTTCAACGTCTTTTGTCCTGAAGCATCTTTTTTTTGCTTCTCTTCAGTTGTTATTTCCAACATCTTTTTAATTTAATTTGGATTCAATAAATTGAAGAATGGTCTGGTTTTTCCATTACTAGCTTTGAGTCTTTGGTAACCTGAAGCTGTTAAAAGGATCTCAAAAGACTTAAATAGATGTCATGTGCACATATCAATTGTCTGTCTTACAAGTAGGAGGCGTAACTGCTTTAAGTTCCTGGGCAGCATGAATACCAAATACGGCCCTGGCACAGTGTATGATAAGTATAATGATACTAAGCATCTAGACAGTGATATCTGCTCTGCACTGTTAATTATACCAAGAATTGAGAGTAGAAATCAAAACTATTAATCCCCCATTGCAATATAGGTTTATTAGCAATATATACAGTTGTGGCCAAAAGTATTGACACCCCTGCAATTCTGTCAGATAAGGCTGCTTTCACATTGCGGATTTTTCAAATCCGATGCTGTCCGATCAAAATCTGACAGCATCAGATCCGAATTTGGCCCCATGCAGCCCTATGGGCATCGGACCGAATCGGATGTGCACTAAATGCCATCCGATTTTGTCCGATCCGATTTTGTCCGATGTTTTTACGGTGCAAAAATCGGAGCTTGCTCCGATTTTTGCACCGAAAATAAAGTCGGACAAAATCGGATCGGACCAAATCGGATGGCATTTAGTGCACATCCGATCCGATCCCTTTAACATGGGGCCCTATGGAGCAGGGTCCGAGGAAACATCTGATGTCTCCTCGGACCCGATTTTACTGTACTGAGCATGCTCAGTACAGTAAAACTGCTCCAAACTGGGAGCGCAGGGGTTAAAAAAAAAAAAAAGAAAGTTTATGCTCACCTCCCCCGAGCCCCCGCCGTCTCCAGCCGTCTTCCTGCAGGCTCCCGGTGGCTCCCGCAGGCTCCCGGTGTCTGCAGAGGTCTTCTACTGCAGTATAGGACCTGCGGTGATGTCACAGACACGTGACCGCAGGTTACCATGGTGGAACCTGCTGTCACGTGACTGTGACATCACCGCAGGTCCTGTACACATGAAGAGGACCTCTGCAGCCACCGGGAGCCTGCGGGAGCCACCGGGAGCCTGCAGGAAGACGGCTGGAGACGGCGGGGGCTCGGGGGGAGGTGAGCATAAACTTTTTTTTTTTTTTTTTTAGCCCGGAGGCTACGATTTAATGCCGGAATCGAATGCCTATTTGGCATCCGATTCCAGGCATCAGAAGGGAGCCGATGCTGTCTGATTTATATCGGACAGCATCGGCTCCCTAAAAATCGTAATGTGAAAGTAGCTTAATACTCAGTTTCTTCCTGAAAATGATTGCAATCACAAATTCTTTGGTATTATTATCTTCATTTAATTTGTCTTCAATGAAAAAACACAAAAAGAATTGTACTAAAGCCAAATTGGATCTAATTCCACACCAAACATAAAAAAGGGGGTGGACAAAAGTATTGGCACTGTTAGAAAAATCATGTGATGCTTCTCTAATTTATGTAATTAAGAGCACCTGTAACTTACCTGTGGCACCTAACAGGTGTTGGCAATAACTAAATCCCACTTGCAGCCAGTTGACATGGATTAAAGTTGACTCAACCTCTGTCCTGTGTCCTTGTGTGTACCACATTGAGCATGGAGAAAAGAGAGAAGACCAAAGAACTGTCTGAGGACTTGAGAAACCAAATTGTGAGGAAGCATGAGCAATCTCAAGGCTACAAGTCCATCTCCAAAGACCTGAATGTTCAGTGTCTACCGTGCGCAGTGTCATCAAGAAGTTTAAAGCCCATGGCACTGTGGCTAACCTCCCTAGATGTGGACGGAAAAGAAAAATTGACGAGAGATTTCAACGCAAGATTGTGCGGATGGTGGATAAAGAACCTCGACTAACATCCAAACAAGTTCAAGCTGCCCGGCAGTCCGAGGGTACATCAGTGTCAATCTGTACTATCCGTCGGCGTCTGAATGAAAAGGGACTGTATGGTAGGAGACCTAGGAAGACCCCACTTCTTACCCCGAGACATAAAAAGCCAGGCTGGAGTTTGCCAAAACTTACCTGAGAAAGCCTAAAATCGTTTTGGAAGAATGTTCTCTGGTCAGATGAGACAAAAGTTGAGCTTTTTGGGCAAAGGCATCAACATAGAGTTTACAGGAGAAAAAAAGAGGCATTCAAAGAAAAGAACACGGTCCCTACAGTCAAACATGGCGGAGGTTCCCTGATGTTTTGGGGTTGCTTTGCTGCCTCTGCACTGGACTGCTTGAGCGTGTGCATGGCATTATGAAGTCTGAAGACTACCAACAAATTTTGCAGCATAATGTAGGCCCAGTGTGAGAAAGCTGGGTCTCCCTCAGAGGTCATGGTCTTCCAGCAGGACAATGACCCAAAACACACTTGGAAATCAGCAATCAGCTCATTGGCATGAATGTATCCTCTTAGGACCTACGACTTCTCCCCTTGATCATACCTCTTCCAGTGGATTAAGTATTGAACCGAATTCCATACATTCCTCGAATCAATAATTCGTTCAACCTCATACTCCTCCTGACAGTCCGCCAGGACAGGACCAGAAGGATGGGAGGGGGGATGACAGGTATCATCGATTTTTAGCTTTTTAAGCATGGACCTATGAAAGACGTTAGGGATATTGATGCTGCCAGGAGCTTAATTTTAAAGGCGTCAGGTTGACCAGCTCCAGGATGGGAAAAGGACTGATAACCAGGGTTCGAGCTTGGGGAAGGGTACCTTGAGTTTCAGGTTTTTCATGGAACCCACACCAGATCCCCAACCACCATCTCCTACCCTGCGACCGGCATCTATGTGCCACAACTTTCTGTCCAGTGGATGCTTTCTGAAGCTGCCTACAAATACCTACTCAAACAATTTTCAATCTGCTGGTAGTCTATGACACCCCAGGGATCTCCACTCACCCCCAGAGATATGCTGAGGACCTGGGATGAAAATCAAACTTGCAAAAGAAGGGATGCAGACTTGTGATGCCTATTATTGAGGGCAAACTTCACCAAAGGTAAATAAGATCCCCAATCAAGCTGATTGTTAGAACAAAAGCATTTTATGTAGGTTTCTAATAACTGGATAGTCCCTCGGAGACAAGAGTGAAAGAGGAAGACAATTCTGTTCCAATCGGACTACAGAAGGCTTTCCTAAACCTAGAGATAAATTGCAATCCCTGATCAGACACTATGTTAATAGGAACCCCATGTAATATGAACAGAAAATTAATAATCACATCCAGCATGTTATGAAAGGAAGGTAATTGACCAAAAGGAATGAAATAACACTGACAGATGAATGGTCAATCATCACCCAGATGACAGTCATCCTGTCAGAGGCCGGAAGGACAATATTGAAATCTATTAAATAGGATTGGACCTAGTGCTTACTTTATACCAGAATATTTACGGTAAATATTGCACCAAACTGTTTCCACACGGAATTTATTTTGTACTTAAAATTCATTTTTCAATAAAAACACTCATAAAAATATTCACAAATTACAAAGGGTTTTTTCAAAATGATAAATGTCATGCTATGTCAAAAATATAGTTTAAAATTTGGTTAAAACTTAAGATGTATCACAGGATGGCTTGAGTTTTCTCCATTGTTCTGAGTGTTGATGAAACTGTTTCTAGGATGTGTATCTTCTTGTCTTAGTTACACGTATTGTACACATGTAAAGGAGGCTACGTATTGTGATTCAGTGTGTTAGTGTTACTATTATTGGTCCCAAGTTGGGTTGAGACCTACCCTCTATATAGGGTTTTTGTAATAATTTTTTCGGTTGTTGATTCTACTGATGGTAAACCTTTTAAATAGAGCCTGCAAGTACAACAAATTGGCTTAGATTCAATTATATTGATACTGATCGTGTCAGGGTATTCCTAGATGGTTAGTTACCCATGAGCTTCTGTGTGGTTCCCCTCTTTTTCTTTGTATGGGCAATGTTGGTGCTCCTTTGGTGGTCTATAGCTTGTCCTGCACAGTGATAAATAACGTAAGGAAATACTGGAAGAAAGTCACAGTATGGTGTTATTTCTTTCTTTTTGGTACTCTAATTAAATTGGAGACTATACCTGTTTAAAGGCTCTACTGTGCTGGTTGGAACTCCTTCTGTTTTTCTTAAGCATTCATATAGGGTCTGGGGTTATAAAAAGGGGGCTAGCGTATCTAGTTCCTTTTAGGGTTTATTATAAAAGAGCTTGTCCAGGAGGTTTTACCTTTATGCTTCCTGTATGTTGTAACCGCTTCCACATCCCACACTCCAGGTGCAGATGTCAGCTGTCTGGAATTACCCAAAGGGGTTCTTTAGTGATTGCTGTTTATCATGCTGGGTAGACCTGTTAGGTGTGTAGTACCTTTTGGAACTCCTTTGTGATGTGTTAATCCGAAGTACACCAAGGATGATTTATGTGGAGCTTCTTGCCAGGCTAGGAATATATTGTTCTTTTTAGTTGTTTAGAGTGTGGGATTGTTCCTTTTATGATAGATCTCTGCACGTTAGTGGGTCCAGTGATACATCTCTAACTGTCTGGTGCTGCTGGTAGCAGCTACTGTTCGGTTACCTGGCTAAGTTGCCCATCTTGCCATTAGCATTTGGTGTCTGTTATGCTGGTATAGAAGTTGTTAGTGTCAGTTGTGGCCAGCCTGGATGCTGATAAAGCGTTCGATAGAGTGTCATGGGACTACCTGTTTAAAGACCTGACCCTGAGAGAGTTTGAACCATGGTTTTATAGTGCTATTAAAAGTATATATCATGAGGCTGTGTCCAGGCTGGCCATAAACGGTACTTTTACATCACCCTTGCAAATCCAAAGAGGTACAAGGCAGGGATGCCCACTATCCCTTTCTGTTTGACCTAGCCTTGGATCCACTGGTTAGAACCTTACAAAACTCCGCAGAATATAGAGGCATAAAGATTGGAGGGGAAGCTTACAAAATAGCAGCCTTTGCGGACGATGTCCTGTTATTCATCTCAAATTCAGAGGTAGAAGTTCCCATCATAATGGAAATCATAGAGAATTTCAGTAAGTGTTCTGGTTTCAAAATAAACTACAACAAATCAGAGGCTCTGGCACTTTCGGAGAAGGAAGATTAACTCAGTCCATCCCCTTCAGGTGGTGTACTTCATCCATAAAGTATTTAGGCGTTCATATCCCGGCAGATATATCTAACTTATACAAATTAAACATTAAGCCCCTTATAGCTTCAATACTCCAATTATTAACATCATGGAAAAACTTTTCGTTGTCATTTTCAGGACGATGCCACTTAATTAAAATGGTCATCTTCCCTAAATTAATGTATATTTTCCAAACTCTACCCTTATTGTTAGGTAGGACGGACATACACATGCTAAATAAAGCTTTTTGAATGTTTATATGGGGTACTGGGAAAAGATCATGAATTGGGCTGACAAAGCTGCAGGCTCGGTGATATTCCCAGAATTTGGACGGTATAATTTGGCAGCAAACTTAAGATACACTATTGACTGGATGAGAGGGACGTCACACTACACCAATGTGGAACTAGACCGTGCCCTGAGTCCGTTAGTCTCATTGACTGCATTGTTGCACTTAAGTAATGAAAAGCTTCCTGCCAACATAGACCGGTTCCCTACTATATGGCAAACAATAAAGGAATGGAGGAAATCCAGGAAAATATGCAGTGTGGGTGCTGGGGTGTCGCCGTTCATGCCATTTCTGGATAACCCAGATTTTCTAGGAGGAAGGCCATCCCCATTGTACATAGATCTAGCAATACAAGGCTGTACAATGGCAGTAGACTTGATGGACAATAAATTCTCCATAATTACTTACAACAACGCAAAACACCGTTTCCCTATTTTTATGAATAGACCTTTCCTATTTTTACAGGCAAGAAGCCTGGCTCAAAAAGGCAAACCAGACAGTCAGACAGGAGGAAAGGAAAATAAAATGAACAGCTTCTCAGAAATGCTATAACACAACCAGTATCGACCAGCTGCATCTATACATTATTGTGACGGGAGTGGTCATGGGAAGGGGACGTCACAGGACCAGCAAAACAGAATTTGAGACCATAACAGTTGATGACATAGTGAGCGCCACTAACAAACAAAGACAAATTATTGGGTCTAGCAGTTACACAGATATGGCTATGTTGATCCTACATAGAGCTTACATTACACCACTCATTAAATCTAAAATGTCTCCCTTGGAAAAGTTCAGTTGTGCAAAATGTAGTACAGCGAAACACAGATATACTGCATCATATGTGGGGATATGAAAAAATCAAAAGACTCTGGAGATCACATCCAGAGGAAGTGTGGAGTACGGTTTCCATTAACCCCGCAATGGGCAATCTTCAATATCTCAGATGATAATTCAAACACATTTCCAAAAAATGTAAAAGCCATGCTAATAATGTGGGCATCAGTGGTCAGGAAAAGCATCCTACAACAATGGCTGAGTCCAGAATCACCGACCAGGGCCCTAATACAGTCCAAGCTAATGTTCCTTTTCCGTATGGACTGGCTGAATGCATTGACAGATAAAGAGAAATTGGTGGGGAGATTCTTGAGTACTTGGTTGGTTTTTCTTCCGGTGCTGTCTGAAGAGGTCAGAGGTCAGCTCAGAGGTCAGTTTGAGACCACCCAATGGTATCTTCTTGAGAGGATTGGGGGTAATACCCCAATACCATAAATACACAAAATCACTAACTGCAGAGATTAGAGATTAGGGGCGGAAGGGGTGAAGGGAATTTAAAGCAAGATACAGTCCAAGCTTATTACAATGTTCCTGTTATGAAAATTTCCCTTTGCTGATATGTCAATGTAATGTATGAGACTTTAACATTGGAAATGCGCTTTTCAATGCTGTATGTTCTTGAAATCAATAACATATGTTTTTTTTTTAAAAGTTGTTAGTGCCACTACCTGTGTGGTAGGAATGAAATAACACTGACATCAACCCAGATGACAGTCATCCTGTCAGAGGCCGGAAGGTAAGTATTGAAATCCATTGAGATGTGCGAGCAGGGATGATTGGGAATGGGAAGTGGGAGGTGTTTACCAGCCTGAGCAGACTGCGGTACCTCACTCCTAGTGCACACCTCACAAAACTGAATGAAGGCCTCAACATCCAGGCCTAAGGAAGGCCACTAATACCCTCTTTAAACTAAGTGCATGGCACCCTTAACCTCTGCCAAACGGAATTGTGACAGTCCTGTATAATATGGAGTCTGAAATTAACAGGCATGAACAATTTGTCTTGCGGAGTATCAGAGGGGACCAAATGCTGTGACTTAACAATCTCCCATTCCACATTTGTAGTAGCAACCACAATACTCGGGAAGAACATGGAGGGGGGAACCTAATCCTGCTGGACATGGCACAAACTGTGAGAAAGAGAGTCAGTACAAGTATTTTTAGACCCAGGCATGTAGGTAATACAAAAATGAAAACGTGAAAAAAATATCTCACTTCATTCCCTGAAGTCTGAGGAGAAAATATAATTTACAATTTTCATGAAAATTAAGGTCTGGGGAACTTACTATCTACCTTATGGAGAGGAAATTGCCTGCAACAATAAGAAGACAGTTAAGTAGGTAAGGAGATTTAAAGCCACATCCCTCCTCTAGGAAATATGCAAATTTGTACTTCAGTGAGGAAGTGGACAAACTCCAGCGCCACCTTTAGGTAGCTTCTCATAGTCATAGTCGACCTTAGGAGAGATCCTGGGTGGGCTGGTAATCTCTTTATTTATTGAAAATCCCCAGACTTGGGCTTTCACATTGGCAGATGATTTCCCAGCCGATAATTCTGTGGATGTATTTTTCAGAGTGCTGGGGCTCATTTATGATGAGCCAGACAGACTGTTGTCAAACTGCAGAGCACTTGTTCAGGGTAACAAGCCTTTTAATATGACTAGGGCTTTGATCTGGCACAAATCCCTAGTCATATTAAAAGGCTTGTCATAAAGTCGACTATGACTATGAGGAGCTACCTAAAGGTGGCGCTGGAGTTTATCCATCCTCACTGAAGTGCAAATTTGCATATTTCCTAGAGGAGGGACGCAGCTTTAAATCTCCTTACCTACTTAACTGTCTTCTTATGGTTGCAGGCAAACTCCTCTCCATAAGGTAGGTAGCAAGTTCCCCAGACCTCGTCTTAGCCCACTCACAAAGCTAGATCAGAATATCCCACACACTACACTGATGAGGGGCAGTAAACCCGAAATGCAGCGACTGAAGTTTGGGGTTCTGATCTGGGACAAATCCCTAGTCGTATTAAAAGGTTTTTCATAAAGTTGACTATGAATATGAGAAGCTACCTAAAGGTGGCGCTGTAGTTTATCCACTTCCTCACTGAAGTGCAAAGTTGCATGAAAATAAAAAAAAATTCTTATGGTCCCCTGAAAAGAATCCTGGAGAGAGAATTTGGTTCAGGAGATGCCTCAGCACCCAACTCAAAGACTGGTACACAGGTAACTCAAGGCAAAAGGCCAAAGGGTTAATGAAGGTGATCACTTTATAAAGACCAAAGAACAAAGGATCCAATTTCCAGGAAGTAACCTTTAACTTAATATTTCTGGCAGATAACCACACATAGTTATTTGCACACAGGTCTGGACCTGGTGAACATTTTTTTATCAACCATGCGTTAATATTGGTTCCCCCTTAATGTTCAAATTCTTCTGTACCCCTTGCTATTCAGAAGAGAGTGATGAAGAAAAACACTGCCCCCCAGAAACTCCTGAATGCCCATCCTTACTGAAAGCACAGTACAAAGAGTGAAAACCATATGCCTTTAAAAATGGTGACTTACTAGTGGATTCGTGATGACAATTGTTTAACTCAAATTCTACCAAAGGTAAATAAGATGACCAATCTTCAGGGTTCTCTGAAATGAAACACCTCAGGTAAGTCTTTAAACTTTGATCTATGCATTTAGTCTGACCGTTCGACTGAGGATGAAAGGGAAAGGAAAAAGATAAATGTATCCCCAGATGAGAACAAAAAGCCCTCCAAAATTTGGATACAAATAGGGTCCCCCGATCTGAACCCTCATCAGGGGGGACCCCGTGAAGATTCAAAATATCACTGACAAATACTTGAGCCAAACTTTTGGCATTATGAAGAACAGATAAGGCAAGGAAGTGCACCATCTTGCTAAACCTATCCACCACCACTAAAAACATAATTTTTCCAGCAGATGAAGGAAGGTCGGTTATAAAACATATCCTGTCTTTGGTATCAGGGAAAACTTAAAGTAGGAAGTACCCACATGGATGAGTATGCAGTGTCTTAGAATGCACACCAATATTACAGGTAGACACGTAATCATTAACAACCAGATATAACCTTGGCAACCAAAAACAGCGAGGACCAAAGTTGCTTTACTACCTGGGTGAACTGCATGAACTGCATGAAAGTCATGATGTTCACCTAAAATTGACGCAAATTTAGCCTGAGCCTTCAAGACCTCCCCCTCAAGATTTGAGCTCACTGTGGAAATGACCACCCCCTCTTATAAAATATTATCCAAGTCATCCAAACTACCTCCACCAAAGAAACCCTGGGACAAGGCATCAACATTGACGTTTTTACACTCAGGACAGTAAGTGAAATTAAACCTAGTAAAAAACAAAGAGGCACCTAGCTTGTCTTGGATTAAGACATTTAGCAGTTTACAGATACAACATATTTTTATGGCGGTAGTCACCATGACAAGGTGAGATGCCCGCTCCAAAAAATCATGCTGCTCCTCATAAGCCAATTTAATAGCCAAAAGTTCCCTATTGCCAGAATAATAATAATAATAATTATTATTATTATTAATTTATACAGCACCATTGATTCCATGGTGCTGTACATGAAAAAGGGTTACATACAAACAAGTTAAAAATACATTGAACAAACTAACAGTGACAGACTGGTACAGAGGACCCTGCCCTTGCAGGCTTACATTCTACAGGGCAATGGAGAGGGAGAGAGTAGGTTGGGTCTGCTCTGGCAGTGGTGGAGCGCCGGGTCCAGTGGTGGTGAGGTGGCATTGTGGTCATTGCAGGTTGTAGTCTGTTCTGAAGAGATGGGTTTTCAGGTTCCGCTTGAAGATTCGAGTGTAGGGGATAGTCGGATGTTTTGAGGTGCAGAATTCCAGAGGATGGGGGATGCTCATGCGAAGTCTTGCAGGCGGTTAGATGAGGAACGTACAAGTGTGGAGGAAAGAAGTAGGTCTTGGGAGGATTGAAGACTACAAGTTAGATGATATCGGGAGATTAGTTCAGAGATATATGGGGGGGACAGAGTGTGGACGGCTTTGTAAGTCAATGTTAGTAGTTTGAATTGGATACGCTGCGGAATTGGGAGCCAGTGGAGGCATTTGCAGAGGGGAGAAGAGGAGAAGCAGTGTTGGAGAGAGGTGGATTAGTCGGGCAGCAGAGTTAAGGACAGATTGGGAGGTGCAAGAGTGTTAGTAGGGAGGCCACAGAGAAGCAGGTTGCAGTAGTCGAGACGGGAGATGATGAGGGCATGCACTAGGAGTTTAGTAGATTGAGGGATGAGGAAGGGACGGATTCTGGAAATATTTTTGAGTTGCAGGTGGCAGGAGGTGGCGAGAGCTTGGATGTGTGGTTTGAAGGATAAGGGTTACTCGAGTCAGCAGACTTCAGGTACAAGGCAAAGCGTGATATCATTTATTGTGATAGATAGATCAGGTAAGGGAAGTGCACGAGATGGGTGAAAGATGATGAGTTCAGTTTTGTCTACATTTAGTTTAAAGAAGCGAGAGGAGAAGAAGGAGGATATGGCTGATAGACACTCTGGAATTCTGGACAGCACAGAGGTGATATCTGGGCCAAAGAGTTAGATCTAAGTGTCGTTGGCGTACAGGTGATACTGGAATCCATGGGACTTTATGAGTTGTCGTAGGCCAAGGGTCCAGAAGGAAAAAAGAAGATTTTCCAGGACAGAGCCTTGAGGGACTCCAACAAAGAGGGGATGGGGTGAGGAGATAGTGTGGGAGTGGGAGACACTAAATGAGTGGTTAGAAAGGGAGGAGGAGATCCAGGAAAGGGCAAGGTCGGTGATACCAGTGGAAGAGAGGGAACTGTAATAAGGAAGTAGTGGTCACCTCTGTTGAATGCAGAGGACAGGTCAAGAAGGAGGAGGATGGAGAAGTGTCCGTTAGCTTAGCGGTAAGTAGGTCGTTAGTAATTTTGATTAAGGCGGTTTCGGTGGAGTGGTAGGGGTGGAAGCCAGATTGAAGGTTGGCAAAAGGAGTTGGATGAGAGGTGGGAGGAAATTACAGTGTGGACATGCTTTTCAAGAAGTTTGGAGGTGAACGGTAACAGCGATAGGGGGCGGTAGCTGGATGTGGAAGTCGGGTCAAGGGGTGGCTTCTTCAAGACAGGTGTAATTGTTGCGTGTTTGAAAGTGGAAGGAAAGGTACCAGAGATTAGTGGTAGATTGAAGAGGCGGGTTAGGACTGGGATAAGTATCATAGTGAGGTTGGGGAGGAAGTTGGAAGGGATGCACAAGTGGTGAGGTGCGATTTAGAGAGGAGGTGCACAAGCTTTTCCTTCAGTGAATGGAGGGGAAGAGGGTTAGTGGGTTGTGGTGGTTTGGGCAGCAAAGACTTGTCTGATCTGATCAATCTTGCTGGTGAAGTGCGTTGCAAAGTCTTCTGCAGAGATACGAGAAGTAGTAGGGGGTAGTGTAGGAGGGAGTTAAATGTGTTGAATAACTGCCTGGGGTTGTTGGACAAAGAGGATATGAGGGTAATAAAATAATTCCGTTTAGTGGTGGTGAGTGCTGACTTGAATTTGAGAAGTGCTTGTTTGAATGCTGTATAGTCTTCTTGTGAATGTGTTTTCTTCCAGCGCCGATCAGCAACCCTAGACTCTTGCAGCAGCTTTTTAGTGGTGTCTGTGTGTCAGGGTTGTCTGTTGATTCGTCGTGTTGTGCTGTGAACAAGAGGGGCAACTGCATCAATCGCTGCTGTGAGTGTAGAATTGTAGAAAGCGGTGGCATTATCAGTTTCGTGGAGTGAGGACAAGGAGGATAGTGGTAAAATATTGTCAGAGAGTATGTGAGTGTCAACATGTGTGAGGTTTCTGTCAGGGTATACGAATTTGTGGACATGGGTGGCAGGTGAGGAGGACAAGGATGAGAAAGTAAGTAGATGGTGGTCAGATAGGGGGAGAGGGGAGGATGTGGGGTTAGTTAAGGAGCAGAGGCAGGTGCAGATGAGGTCTAGTGTATGTCCTTCTGTGTGTGCGGCTGTGGTGGACCATTGAGAGAGACCAAAGGATGAAGCAAGTAACAGGAGTTTGGAGGTTGTTAACTGGTTGGTATCAATGGGGATGTTGAAGTCACCCATGATGATGGTGGGAATGTCAACAGAGAGAAAGTGAAGAAGCCAGGTGGAGAATTGGTCAAAAGAAGGCAGTGGCTGGGCCTGGGGGTCGATAAATGATAAAAACACTTGGAGGCTGGAGGGAGAGTAAATATGAACAGAGTGCAATTCAAAGGATGAGAGGATAAGTAAGGGAGGAGGAATTGGGTTGCAGGTGCAGTTGCTAGAAAGGAAAAGACCCACTCCTCCACGATGTATGTTGCCAGTGCAAGGTGTATGGGAGAAATGAAGTTTGCCATAGCACAGCGCAGCAGGGGAGGTCGTGTCGAAGGGTGTCAGCTATGTTTTTTTGAGGCCCAGGAAGGAGAGTTTGCGAGAGGTAAAGCGGTCATGAGTGAAGTGGAGTTTCATAGTTTCTTTCGGCTGTCTAATTTTTTGAGTAAAACGCACATGGACGCAACTTACCAGGCGATGATGCGTGTGGTTAAGCAACACCGACCCCCACCTCAGTCGCATCTACTTGAACAATAAATGGCTGAGAAACATCAGGCTGAATGAATACCGATGCGATAGCAAAACATTTCTTCAGGGAGCATGCTTTGACCAGTTTAGGAAAATCACTACCTTTTTGGTGATGTCAATGAGACGTTTGACATTCGAGGAATATTTCTGGATAAATTTCTATAGTAATTGCCAAACACCAGAAAAACACTGTAAAGCTTTCAAATTTTCAAGAGGATCCCATGCTAGTACAACATGGACTTTATCAGGATCCATCCACGAAACCTTAATCCCAAAATTGTACCTTCTGTGCAGCGAATACACATTTTTCAAGTTTAGAATGCAGTTTATGAGTACTTAATATCTCTAGTACCTACCTGATGTGTATCTGATACGTCTCAAAATCGGGCAAGTAAATCAAAATATTGTTAAGATATACAAATCTGCCCATCAGATGATAAAAAATGTAATTGATGATCAATGTTGGGAGCATTGGTTAGTCCAAAAGGCATGACATTCAGGAGTACCAATGCCCTTCAGGAGTATGAAAGGCCGTTTTCCACTCATCCCCTTCCCTGATTATAATGACATTATCGGCCCCCTAAGGACCAACTTCGAGAACTATTTAGAACTAGTGATGGGCGAATTCGAACCGTAAAGGTCGGGGTCCGTACCAAACACCCAGTGGACATGGACTTCACAGAGAAATCTGTGTTACTGTTCAGGTTCGATTGGGAGGGCTGTAAAAATAAACAAAACAGTAATTAAACGTCAACTTTATATTTACCGGGGTCTGTGTACTTGTACTTCCAGACTGCTCATTAACTTCCTGATTTATTCACTGCATTGACTCGAACAGCCAATCACAGACACCCACTCTCTGTGATTGGCTCTTGCACCCCTCACTCATTGTACAGGTGTCTGTGATTGGTTGCCATAAGCAGCAAAGCTACTATCATAGGGCTGTAAAAATGAGTTTCATACAGACCACAGGCATCTTTTAATCTTTCTGATAGGCCCTGATAAAAACGACTTCTAAGGCTGCCTTCACATTTCCGTATGGGAACGCAGCGTATGCTGCGTTCCCATACGCAGTCAAGCGCATGCGCACTGCGTTCCTATGTTTAACATAGGAACGCATAGTGCTTGCGTTTGGCAGCGTTTGCTGCGTTCGGGTGCGTATGCGGAAGATATCTGCTCCCTCCAGGGTCCCACGTCCACACCCGGGACGCAGCATGTTGCATTTTTTGTGCGCTCGGGGACCTTGGAAAATCAGCAAGCTTCCCCAAGCGCACAAAAGAATGCATTGGCGTCAATGGGTCCGCAGTGTTCTGTGCATGACAGCGCAGGAGAACGCTGCGGACGCATTCAAATCTCTCCCGGTGGTCGCCAGTGATGTCACATGAGATCACCGACGGCCACCAGGAGATCAGCTGAGCCTCTGATGATCTCCTCCTCCCCGCCAGCGGTAGACTCCTAGCGGTGTCGGCGGGAGAGAAACAGCTGATGTGACAGCTGTTTGAATCTTCCCGCACCAACATCTCCTCTCGGTGTCGGCGCGGGAGATTCAAACAGCTGTCAGATCAGCTGTTTAACCCCGCTGACACATCCCGGAGCTTACTGGTGGCCGGGAGGAGGAGATCTCCGCCGCTGGCCCGCCCCCAGACACCGTTGATTGGCTGCCCGGGCTCCTTAGTGATGTGTCCGCAGGCGGACATTCTCTGCTGCGGACACATCAAAATGACCCTGCTTTTCAGTGCGTTTGTGTCTGCATGCCATCAGCATGCAGACACAAACGCAAATGTGCAGGTAGCCTTAGAGCAGGGTTCTTCCACCTAGTGTCAGTAGCCCATCTGGGGAACTCTGAACAAAAATCTTCCGCTGACCGATCTCCTGCTGAAGCCTATGTGGCTTGGACTCAGCAATGTAGACTCAATCAGGATCATGTTAAAATTAGGCCCAGGGCTATAAAAAAAACTTGTCTACTGATTGAATGGACTAAGAGTTGGTCGAAAGGGAGAAGGTCCAGGAATGAGTATCCCCTTGAACGAGTGAGAACAACAATGCCCACCCACTGTTCCTGAGTCCCAGAGAGGCAAGGACGAAGACTGAAGTAAAGCTTCTCAACACTACAAATGTACCCCTCCCCACAGGAAACCTGCCAGAGAGGGCCACCTTTGTTTCTGGTTGAGTCTGACTGGCTGCCGAAACCACAAGACCCGTAGTCTGCATCTGTTTTGCAAGAGCCGTCATTGGATCCATAATAGAATACTGGAAACAATGGGCCAGTTATAATGTTACGACAGAGAGAGGAGACGAACAGGGTGTGGCACAAAGGAAGGGAGAAAAATAGAGAAAAGGTAAAAGAGGTAGAGGGGAGAGGGATAACTCCTGAATGTGGCGCCCCTGCGACCAGAAGGTCACAAGAGAGAAGTGCAGCCAGGTAAGCAAGGTGGTTGAAAATACACCGACACCACACAAACACAGACCTACGCCTAGGACTCTAGGTTGGGCAAGGGGGTGTCGGGTGTAGAAAAGTGGGTGGAATGTAGGTGGACACTGACAAAGTGGGTGGAGACACCAACACAATAAAAACTCGGGAGCACACAGTTATAGTCAGAACAGTGGGAGAAAATGTGTGAAGAGCAGTTGGAAAGAGTCTTTCCAGGAGGTTTCGGGTTCCCTGTAGGTGCAGAATCCTGAGAGGCACAGACCCTAGGAGAGAAAGCCCACTCCACAGCCTGGAGGTGACGGGAAGGCGAAAGAGACTGAAAGAGATCCCACAGCTAAGAGGGTGGGAGGACAAGGGCTCGGCAGCTGCACACATCTTAGCTGACCAGAGGAACCCTGAGTTGAAACAGTGACTGACAGAAGGAGCCTGGTGTGCTCAAATATCTGAACCTGGGACACTGGAGGCTAGGCCACGACCAGAGAACCAGCTCTGAAGAGGTGACCGGGGATAATCCAGACCCTAATCCCGAGACATACCGTTGTGGGGCAGGTGCTTTATGACCTGCAGCCTAACTTTCCACCAGGGTCTAAGAACACAGTTGTCATACTAAGACTGGTGACCCTGACTGTGAGGGAAACATTCACCCATGAGTCCGTGACATCCAGACTGAACCTGTGGGTGAGGTACTATGTTGAGACTGAGAGGCCTGAGAGGACTTTGAAGGAACAACCCAGAAACGCCACCTGAGCTGCACAGTTTGAGTTGCCTGGAGCAGTGTAAATTGTGTGAACTGTATGGAAAGAGCTGTGAATTGTTGTGAACTAATGCTGAAGACCTTAAGTAAAGTACTCAGTAAGCTCATCACTGCCTGAGACTGTTTACTTCCAGCGTCGCAGAAAAGTCCCGCCTGAGGAGCCACAGACTGTCATCTCTGCACACTGGCTGGAGAGCTGCAGCTTTGAAGTAAGTGAACTGCACTGCACACGATCCCTCACTAGGCCCATCCAATATCACTACACCTGCCCTGGAGACCCTCAGCCCTACCCGAGGAGGGCTTACCATCCATACTGCCCTAAGTCACCATCCCCAGCAGGGATACGGCATCAGTGGTTCAACTAATCACATACCCCGGGTGGCGTCATGACAAATCCCTTGTAAATAACCCTTTTTTGGACTGATCCCAGGCCACGGGACCGGGTCACAACTACCATGATACCCCAGAGAGACAGCACCGGCTTGGCTCGCGAGTATCCCACAGCCTGGGGGGAGCATCAGTTTTTCTGGCATCACGAACAGGATCCGTGCCCATTAAACCCAGGTACTGTGTGCCAAAAAGACTTCATAGAACTTGTGTCTTGACTTTGCAGGAACCTGGGCGCAGAGTGAGGCAAGTGTCCCAAAGAGAGAGGGGCACCCGGACGGGTGGTCGCAGGCAAGAATCCTGGCCTGCAGGAGAGTGTGCAGGGCCGATGCGGATGGATGACCTACTGGGGGCTTTGGAGGAGAGTTGCCCAGGCCTGCTGGAGCCGTTGATTCCAGCGCCCTCAACACAGGAGGTGAGCGGGGAGATCATGAGCTGCTGGTGGCAGAATAGACGAGCAGACGTTATGGGCTTCCCAGGCGCAGCGGAGACCAGTAAAGGGGACCAGGTGGAGATCCTCACCGGGAGGAGTTTTTAAAGCAGTGCGTGGCCCAGTGGGAGAAGGAGGATGCTGCCCGGCAGGTGGAGATAAAGGACAAGATTGAGAGAACTATGGCAGCCAAGTCGGTGGTGCGTGGCTGCCCAGCTACATCCCGCAGCCGGCGCCGTGAAGGACAGGTTGTGAAATTTAAACCCAAGGAGGAATACGGATTTATCCGCGAGCCCAGTGCCCGCTCAGACACTTCTGTTAACCGCACAGAGTTGGAGTCCTATCTGCCTGAGTGTCACCCAGACAGAGACTTAATCGTAGCAGAGTGGGTGTCCTTTGTCCTAATCCCTGGATAGAGGGGCACGTATGCAATGTGTGTAAAAAGACTTGTGCTGAGAGAGGCTGCAATAGCTGAAGCCATGGACGAGAACCTGGATCCTTTGCCTCTGCCATCCCCAGAATCACCTGTTATAGCACCGGAGCCATCCCAGCAGACACCAGAACCACCTGTAGCTGTTCCTATGTTGTCTGGAGCTATCTCAAAGCACCTAGAATCCCGGCAAGGATGCAGACTTCGAGCCAGGGGACACAGACCAACTTGGGAGGATGGTTGGAGCATTCTGTCCCGGCACTTCATGTTTCTTGCCATCACCAGATATTGGTGTGGAAGATGCCAGAGGAGGAAGGAAAGAAAGAGTAATTGAACCCGGGACAACAACTGCTTTTAAGTGAGAATGTGATGTGTTCCTTGGTGTCCCCATCCTTTTCCTGAATGTGTGTGTAGACCCCCCCTGTTGCTTGATATCGAGTTTTGTTGATTTAAAGAGACTAAGAGATTATGGACAGTGAATAATCTGAACGTTATGTGTATATAGTTGAGTACCTTGATTGCTCTCTATTGGTTTTATAGTAAAGCTTTTATAGGAAGAATGTATTTAAATGATGTGCAGTAGAGCCATGGACTGCAGCTGTTACGCCACAGGACTCTTGAAAAGACACTGTAAAATACCCGTGTGACTAAGGGGGTAAATGAGAGTGGCGTAAGGTGCTAGTTACGGAGAATGAGACCTCGGCCACATTATGCGGTGACCCGAGGGCTAGGAGGCGTACAACACTTATGGCCAGGAGTAAGGCCTCAGTTAAAATGTATATAGTTAATTTATTATGCAACATTTAAAGGGATCCTGTCACCTCCAAAACGCCTCCTAAGCTAGCAAAACATGTCCCTGCAGTATCCTATCACTAATCTCACACTCCTTTTGTCTCCTAAAAGCATCCTGCGAAAGTGCATAAAAACATTTTAATACTTACTTGTGCTGTTTCAATCCTGTTTTATAGTTTAAACTGCTATTATATTTGATGCTTGTCTCTGCTGCCACCTGCTGGCCAGACTTTTCAATTCTTTCTGCCTTTCCTTGTCCAGCCTATGGGGGTGTGGCTCCTGTACGTGCTGCTTGTCTCTTCCTGTTTGCCCAGTCATTGGCAGACATTTTCTACTACAGAGAGTTCGTTCCCCATGGAGCTGGAGAAGCAAAGTTTTTGACCTACAAGTAGCGACTCCAGAGACAAGCTTCATACAAGATTTCAATGCCATGTTTTGGATCATTCATCTATGAAATAAACCAACATTGTTTTCATCCTAACGTGTGTACGCTTATCTGGGATGCTGCTCCGGGTCCTGTCTGCCCCTCTTACTGGAAGTACAAAGGTAAGAACTCTCATCCCATTATACAACCAGCGTGCCTTTATCGCCTTTAAGTGGGAACAGAACAGTCAAAAACTTTGCTTAAAAGCTCCTAGCAGTCAAAAACTTTGCCTAAAAGCTCCTAGCAGCTAGAAAACTGCCTTACAGCCCAGCATCCAGCTATAGATCCCCAGGTGCCCTGTTCCTCTGTGCATTATTAATCTGCCCAGCAACAAGCCTTGTGCACCAGTCTGCCTGCAACAGTGTGCACGTCTGGACAAGCCTAGAGGAAGCTCTCTCACCTGCCACATCTTGTATCAGCTCTGCCTGTACTGTTTTTATGCACCTGCGGTTTCCTTCTGGCCACATTGCTTCTATAAGCCTGCAGTACACTATACCTCATTACTGCACATCGGCGAGCTGCAAACCCCAAGTTTCGTCAAAGCCACCTTGGGAATCCCATCCGGGAGTTCCCGCAGAGCCGCACAGCGATTTTCGGACCCCTATTCAAAAGTTGAGTTTTTTAAAGAGACAGTACACCTTTATTCAAAATGGCCGAAAAGGACCTCGGACAGGCTCCCACTACTGAAACAGAGCAAATACAACCTGATACCGTCCACGATGAAGCCCAGGAGGCAGACCCCACGTCTCAAGCAGACCAAGTTACCCGACCAAAACGTTCTTCCAAACCAACGGTAAAGGCAATTGAAAACTATCACGCTATGAAAGATGAGCTAAGTGAACGCCTGGAAGAACAGTGGGAACGCGTCGCCTCTTTCATGTCGAGACTCGAACCCGCAAGCTTACAATCTGTTATGGAACGGCTGAACGCCGCCCATGAAGGATACAAGAGACTGTCACCAAGGTACATTGCCCTTCTAAGAGACTTTAATTCTGATGAATCTCTTTCAGACCTCAGTAAGGCGCTAGAGACGGACAAAGGGAGAGATGCCAAGGTCCGACACGCCATAAACAAGGCCGAACACCGTATCTCTCACCTGCAAGAAACCAGATCACACCGATCGACCTCATCTAAACGTTCCTCTCGGGCATCCAGGTCATCATCCTCAAGAAGTTCAACCATGAGCGACAGGATACTAGAGGCCCGCATAATAGCAGAGGAATCCAGGGTGAGACGTTCTTTCACTGAGAGAGAAGCAGAAGAAAAAAGGACAGAAGCAAGGGCAGAGGCAAAAAGGGCATAAGCAGAGGTGGAAGCAAAAAGGGCGGAAGCAAGGGCAGAGGCAAAAAGGGCAGAAGCAGAAGTGGAAGCAAAAAGGGCAGAAGCAGAGGCTAAAAGGGCGGAAGCGGAGATGGAAGCAAAAAGGGCAGAAGCAGAGCCTAAAAGGGCGGAAGCGGAGATGGAAACAAAAAGGACCGAAGCAGAAACGGAGGCTCGAATACAGATCCTTCGGTCACAGATGGAAGAGGAGGTTGAGCTAGCTAAAGTAAGACTACTTGAGCAGGCATTGATCCAAGGTCTTGATCCAGCTAATTCGCCACCACTGGAAACGGATGATCCAGTCGATCGCACCAGAGACTATGTGCTAAACCGGGTACCTGTAGCAACCCCGGTCTACAGTACCGTCCAAGTCAACGACACCAAAACCCCCAACATACTTCTAAAGGTGCCAGTACCCTCGAAGGCGCCCGAGCTAATTAACGACAGTCGCCGAGAGATACCCTCTCAAATACAGTCACCACCACAAGATGGCAACCCAGCGTTTCCTGGCCCACCTTCACAGCTCAAGCAGTATTCGTCAGATTCTTCAAGGGCTAAACCACAGCTCAACCCTGCAGCAGCATCATTCTACCCGGAAACAGCTCATCCATTCACGCTAGGCGGTCCATACGCCCCAGGGGCATCACGAGTCGTCGTGGCAACAAGTGGTGAGAAGTCGGACATGTCCGAGTTTGCCAGGTTCATGGTGAGCAGAGAGCTAATCAGTACTAGTCTTGTGAATTTTGATGATCGTGCAGAGAACTACAGGGCCTGGAAAGCAACCTTCAAAGCAGCCATCGCCAATCTTAACCTAACTGAAGAACAGGAACTCGACCTCCTGATCAAGTGGTTGGGCCCAGGCTCTTCAAACCGTATCAAGAGCCTCAGAACCGTCTATGTAGGACAAGCAGAAGCAGGTCTCGCCGCCGCATGGCAAAGGCTGGAACGCACCTTTGGTAGCGCGGAAGCGATAGAGAAAGCCCTATTCAAGAGACTGCAGGATTTCCCAAAGATCAACCTTAAAGAAGTCCACAAGCTTCAAGACCTAAGTGATCTGCTCATGGAGCTGGAGCTCGCCAAAAGAGACCCTCGTCTGTCCGGGATGTGCTATCTGGATTCAGCCCATGGAGTAAACCCAATCGTGGTGAAGCTGCCATACAGTCTGCAGGAGAAATGGGCAACGTCAGTCTCAAGGTACAAAAGAGTGAACGACGTCACCTTTCCCCCATTTATCCACTTCTGCAGATTCATTGACGAGCAGGCCCAGATGAGGAATGACCCCAGCCTCGACTTCCTAGAATCCAACACTTCGGCAGCTGCAGCAACTCCAGCATCAAGGTATGAAAGTGCTATACAAAAACGCAGAGACACTAAAGGTACCTTTACACGCCGCTACTGGAGGATGGATACAACCCGCTACTTCACGTGCACGAGCACGCCCAAACGGTTACAAACGGGAAACGCACCACCTTTACACGCCGCCACAAGGTGCGCTACGCTACGTTACATCTACAGCTAGATACATCGCCGGGTGTCTCAAGTAGCCATCTGTAGCTTACCTTACCTCATTTACACACCGCTACAACCAGCTAATATGGGAGGACCTGGTGCAGCAGGGACAGCACATAGGCGTGCCACAATTGTGGATTACGTGAAATCCGTACGCTGATAGGACAAAGCAAGAACATCATGATTGGCCAGGCATCGCAAGAGGCTGATTAATACATGACGCCCGAGCAATTGTGTAGTGTGACTGGGCAGCTCCTTAAATATGCCGCCCTGTGCAGCGACAACCAATCGCAACGCAGGAGCTTCCTCCAATGATGCTGAAGGGGGCGCGGTAACCCGGAGCCTGGGTCACGCCCCAGTTACATAGCATGGTGTAGAAACAACCCTTCTGTTCCTTCTTTACACGCCGATACAGCTCGCTGCAATCGGTTTTGTAGCCACCTGTTTCAGAGCAGTGCTCGGAAACAGATGTATCTGTTGCCGGTTGCCTCCTACCGTCTTCACACGCCGCTACTACGGGCTATATTGACGACGCAAGCTACAATCGTAGCCTGTAGCGGGTTGTATCCATCCTCCAGTAGCGGCGTGTAAAGGTACCTTCAGAGAGCTGTGAGTGTTAGAAAGACCGAACTACCATCACCCGCAACGCCCACAGATGAACAGAACACTGTCTCACCACGAGATAAGTCTTTCAATCGTGAATGTCCCATCCATAAAAAACCACACTCACTGACCAAGTGCAAGGGGTTTAGACCCAAAACCTTACAGGAGCGCAAGAAGATCCTCACTGAGCTTGGGATTTGCTTCAAATGCTGCGCATCACTTGAGCACATGGCCAAGGACTGTAAATCCACAGTCAAGTGTGGGGAGTGCCACAGCGAAAAGCACATTTCAGCCATGCATCCTACCCGGCTAGCTAGAGACACACCGGCTACAGTCACCACCGCTCCCGCTCCAAGTCATGGCGGGGAGCCACAGAATCAGACTGACACCGCCACAACTGTTTCCTGCTCATGCTCAGAGGTATGTGGAGAGGGCCGAATGGAGAAATGTTGTGCCTGAATATGCCTCATCAAGGTTTATCCCGAGGGACGCTCAGAAAAGGCAATGAAGGTGTATGCCATCATAGACGACCAAAGCAACCGGTCCCTGGCAGGAACCAAATTCTTTGAAGCCTTCGGAATTAGTGGACCATCAGAACCCTACACCTTGAACACCTGCTCAGGCCGCATAGAGACTAACGGCAGAAGAGCCCGGGGATTCATTGCTTCTTCTATCAACGGGAAGACTGAAATACCTCTACCAACGCTCGTTGAATGTGACCAAATACCCAGCCACAGGAGTGAAATTCCTACCCCAGAAGCTGCACTTCATCAACCACACCTGAAACACCTCGTGAGCGTTATCCCACCTATAGACAGCAACGCGGAGATTCTACTCCTGCTCGGCAGAGACAACCTGAGGGTACACAAGGTGTGACAACAGTACAACGGACCTGACTATGCACCATACGCCCAGAGACTGGACTTGGGATGGGTAGTCATAGGAAATGTGTGTGTTGATCGATCAGAAATCGACTCCTTCAGGACCTACGTGCATGGAGATGGGCGCACAACCTGCCTAAGACCATGTCCTCATCACTATGAAGTGAAGGAGAAGCCCCCAGACTGAATACAGCTACCCGACGTCGCTTCTTCCCTGCGTACCGACAACTTAGGAAGATCAGTCTTTCACGCAACCTATGGTCTCCGAAGAACCGCGTCAGAGGGAGAGTCCGAGTATGGCACAGACGCGAGAGACTTTGTTGAAAAAGACTTTTACGTAGATGACGGGCTCAAATCACTACCCACCGAGGAAGCAGCCATTGATTTGCTCAAAAGGACCCAAGGTCCAGAGTTCCTGCTGAGACAGTCAGAGGAAGGTGTCCAGGAAGACTTCAGCATCCTAGATCCAGATAACGATCCAGATGTCCGAACTGAAGTCAACACCCTGGCCACCAGTGCAGAGGAAGCTTCCAACCTCGGCTGCCAACGTTTCGAACGTTTCTCCAGCTGGACAAGACTCGTCCGGACTGTTGCCAGGTTAGTGCACATCGCCAGATGCTATCGTACAGACCTGAAAAACAGAGACTGTCATCGCTGGCATGCGTGCCACAAACCCCTTTCTGCTGAGAACATCTCCCATGGTGAGTCCCTCATAATACGCCACCTCCAACAGAGCGAATTCGCCACCGAATGGAACTGCCTACACAACAAACAGCAGATTCCACTAAGAAGCCCTCTCGCCAATTTAAACCCGATTATGGACAGTTTTGGCTTACTTAGAGTCGGCGGTCGTTTAAATCAGGCTCGTTTCGGAGTCGCAGAACAAAATCCTCTCATCATTCCCAACAAACACCACGTTACAGTCTTGCTGATCCGACATCACCATGAAAGGACTGAACACCAAGGCAGGCAGATCACAGAGGGCGCCGTACGGTCGGCAGGCCTTTGGATCATTGGAATGAAGAGACGTGTAGCACAAATACTCCATGATTGTGTGCATTGTCGCAAAACGAGAGGAAAGCAACTGTGCCAACAAATGGCTGATCTGCCTGCAGACAGACTTTCTATGGAACCACCTTTCACCTACGTGGGCCTAGACGTGTTCGGACCATGAATGGTATCCTCACGCAGAACTCGTAGCAGCCGAGCAGACAGTAAGCGGTGGGCTGTGCTATTCACCTGCATGAGTGTTCGAGCCGTTCACATCGAGGTGTTAGAATCCATGGATACTTCCTGCCTGATCAATGCCTTAAGGAGGTTCTTTGCCATTAGAGGACCAGTAAAGCAGCTGAGGTCCGACCGTGGCAGCAACTTCGTCGGTGCATGTAGAGAGCTGAACATCGACACCAAGCCAATCCAAGACCAGCTAGCAGACAAGGGTTGCACCTAGGTCTTCAATTCTCCTCACAGTTCTCACATGGGAGGCTCCTGGGAGAGGATGATCGGGATCTCACGCAACATCCTGAACTCCATGCTAAAGGACGTTAACTCCTCAAGACTCACGCACGAGACTCTAGTCACTCTTTTAGCCGAAGTCTCAGCCATCATCAATTCGAGACCCCTCGTGCCGGTGACAATGGATCCAGAGGTACCAACCATGCTGACTCCCACCATCCTTCTTACTCAAAAAATTGACAACGCGGTAATTCCCAGCGAAGACTTCACTCACGCCAACACCTACCAAAGACACTGGAAACGAGTCCAATATTTGGCTGACTTCTTCTGGAATCGATGGAGAAAGGAATACCTCACCATTCTTCAAGGAAGAAGGAAGTGGCGACATCCCAAGCCGAACATCAAGGAAGGAGACCTGGTCCTTATGAAAGATCAGACCACTGAAAGAACTGATTGGCCTCTGGGACTTGTTACTAAGACACTACCTAGCCAGGACGGTAATGTGCGGAAGGTGGAGCTAAAGGTCTTCAGGAAAGGTGACACGAGGACTTTTGCAAGGCCGATCCACGAACTCGTTCTGCTGTTACCTGTAGAGAGCGCTACTACGGGATGAACGCTTCCTGACCTGAACTTTAGCCGTTTTCTTTTTTCCTCATTTTTGGATTTTTGAATTGTTGTATTTAACATGCCCTTTGTTTTAGGTATTGTTATAGACTAATAGTGGAATCCCCAAAGTGAATTCCAGATGGGGAGTGTGCTGTTTCAATCATGTTTTATAGTTTAAACTGCTATTATATTTGATGCTTGTCTCTGCTGCCACTTGCTGGCCAGACTTTTCAATTCTTTCTGCCTTTCCTTGTCCAGCCTATGGGGGTGTGGCTCCTGTACGTGCTGCTTGTCTCTTCCTGTTTGCCCAGTCATTGGCAGACATTTTCTACTACAGAGAGTTCGTTCCCCATGGAGCTGGAGAAGCAAAGTTTTTGACCTACAAGTAGCGACTCCAGAGACAAGCTTCATACAAGATTTCAATGCCATGTTTTGGATCATTCATCTACGAAATAAACCAACATTGTTTTCATCCTAACGTGTGTACGCTTATCTGGGACGCTGCTCCGGGTCCTGTCTGCCCTTCTTACTGGAAGTACAAAGGTAAGAACTTTCACCCCATTATACAACCAGCGTGCCTTTATCGCCTTTAAGTGGGAACAGAACATTACTCATTAGTGATTATAATTAGCAGGGGCTATATTCTTTAGTCACCCGGGCGGGCTGTTTTGCAGCCTCGAGGATCCACCCTCTCTCTCTCTGTACTGCTGTGATGTGCAGCTGAAGGAAGGACTAATGATTTGCATTCTGTGAGTGATGGAGAGGGGGAGGGCAATGCCTGCACAAGCAAAGCACACAGAGAGGGGCTGGATCCTGGAGCTGCAAAACAGCCCGTCCGGGTGACTAAAGAATATAGCCCCTGCTAATTATAATCACTAATGAGTAAGTATTAAAACGTTTTTATGCACTTTTACAGGATGCTTTTAGGATACAAAGGAAGTGTGAGATTAGTGATGAGATGCTGCAGGGACATGTTTTTCTAGCTTAGGAGGCGTTCTGGAGGTGACAGGATCCCTTTAAGCAAGAACCTCCTGGAACTGAAGACCCAAGTATACTTATGTTATTGTTGTTATATAAAAATAAATTGAGCTTACAGGAGGTGTCAACGTGTGGACATGTTAGTTTAGCTCCGGGGGAATGTGGCGCCCCTGCGACCAGGAGGCCACAAGAGAGAAGTGCAGCCAGGTAAGCAAGGTGGTTGAAAATACACCGACACCACACAAACACCGACCCTACGCCTAGGACTCTAGGTTGGGCAAGGAGTGGCGGGTGTAGCAAAGTGGGTGGAATGTAGGTGCACACTGACAAAGTGGGTGGAGACACCAACACAATAAAGACCCGGGAACACACAGTTAGTGTCAGAACAGTGGGAGAGAACGTGTGAAGAGCAATTGGAGAGAGAGTCTTCCCAGGAGGTTTCAGGTTCCCTGGAGGCGCAGAATCCTGAGAGGCACAGACCCTAGGAGAGAAAGCCCACTCCATAGCCTGGAGGTGACGGGAAGGAGAAAGAGACTGAAAGAGACCCCCACAGCTGAGAAGGTGGGAGGACAAGGGTCCGACAGACGCACACATCTTAGCTGACCGAAGGAACCCTGAGTAGTGATGAGCGAGCACTAAAATGCTTGGGTGCTCGGTGCTCTGGTTGAGCATCTCAAGATACTCGTGTACTCGGCCAGAGCACCGAGCCCGATGTAAGTCAATGAGTGACAGGCTCCGCCCACAGACTTCCGGTTATAAAACGAGTATTTCTGGGAAAGGGCGGGTGGGGGGGCTTTTTTAAATCGCCGCAACATATAACACCTTGCTGTGGCCCCCAGAGGGATCCTAACAATGAATCTGCTCCCTGTGTGGTACCAGCTCACTGTGTGCACTTAAGGGAGCTGTGTATGTGTGTCAGATTGCTAATTATTAACGAGCAGTCCGAGCATCTCGGCGGTACTCGGTGCTCGCCGAGCATCCCGAGTACCGGGATACTCGTGCGAGTAACGAGTAGCGCAGAGCATACTCGCTCATCCCTAACTCTGAGTTGACACAGTGACTGACAGAAGGAGCCTGGTGTGCCCAAATATCTGAACCTGGGACACTGGAGGCTAGGCCACGACCAGAGAACCAGCTCTGAAGAGGTGATCGGGGATAATCCAGACCCTAATCACGAGACATACAGATGTGGGGCAGGTGCTTTATGACCTGCAGCCTAACTTTCCACCACGGTCAAAGAACACAGTTGTCATACTAGGACTGGTGACCCTGTGAGGGAAACATTCACCCGGACCTGCAGTCTGCTAACCACCGTGACCTTCTAATCCCCGATACCACAAATGTCTCATCCAGACGTGACACACTTGTGACAAGCGGTCAAACCAAATATTGATTTGATTTAGACTCCACTTTTGTTCATTCACTTTGCATTTTGGTAATTGATGGAAAAAAAATATAAACACTTCCATTTTTAAACGCATCTTACAGAATTTTTTCAACACCTGCACATACATATTACATATACTTATATATTTGTAGCATTGAGGTCCTGGGTCAAATCCCCCCAAGATGTGCCAGGTGTTTGTATGTTCTCACCATGTTTCTGCGGGTTTCCTCCCACACTCCGAAGATATACTGAAAGGATGTTTAGATTGTGAGCCCGAATGGGGACAGGGTTGCTTATGTGTATAAAGCACAGTGGAATTAATGGTGCTGTATAAGTGAATAAATAATATATATAAATATAGATATATGTCCATATATAAATTAATATGCACACACATATTTATATATATATATTTATAGGTTTATATATATATATATATATATACATACATATAAGGATGGATACATATGGTCATATCTATTGGTCTTCTTAACTTTTTCCATTTAATTTCCAGTTTAACAAAATATTGACATTTATGCTTTGACAGTAAAGCACCTGTGGATTTGCAGCGTTTATGCTTTTGGGCACCCCAAAGCGGGTGTTTAGTGTGCGATCAGCATGCTGCATGGACAACAAGGAGTTAAGGAGGAACAGACAACACGCCAGAGTACTTGGCATATAGTACCTGATGCTGCCAACCTTGCAGTGCCCAGCGAATCAGAACAAAACATGGCGGAGGGGGGGGGGGTGATGCCAGCTGTCTTTTCAGGGCTGTGGGAACCTCAAACTGGCAAGGAGAGATATTTCAGGGCAGGGGAGGGATGGGTGGGAAAAGGGTCAGGGTTCAGGCAAGGATTGCCCATGGGCACTGCCCAAGCCAACCTCACAGTGGCAGTGGTATACCAAAAATGTTGTGACTGCTTGTCTGCATCTCTCAGCATAAGCATCTCTCAGTGCCCGGTTATCATTGCTGCTCTTACTTAGTGTCTTTTGTCAGTCAGTCTCTCAGATGCCGTTTGTCTAGGCTTCACTATATAACCCTTATTTCTTTGTCTGCCACTTTCAACAGATTTGATGTCTTTTTCTGTATCACTATTACTACTTAATCTCTTAACACTTCAAGTACTCTTCATTATCCCTTTCTTCGTGGTCTCTACCTTTTGTCTTTCTTTTTCCTACAGTCTCCTTTCTCTAACTGCTCTCTCCTAGTCTTTTCTCTTTCCGTACTCTCTTTGACCGTGTCTTCCTCCCCCTCTACCTCTCTCAATATCAGTTGCACACTCCACATCGCCTTTATTTCTCTATTCGCTTCTTTTTCTCTATTCTGTTTTCATCCTCTTTTTGCCAGTTCTCTTCTTTCTTTATTCTCATTACTTAGTTTTTTCTGTCCTATTGAGTGTCTCCCCACCATTGCCCTCTATCTATGTCTCTGCGCTGTTTCCTTTAGCACTTTGTATCATGTCCATTGGTACTCCCAACTCTTGTCAACCCTTTATCCATTGCTCGTACGTCTTCTTTTACCCACCAGCTCTTCCTGTATCTGCCACACATCTTCTATTTTATCTGCATCAGTGTACATTCACTCTCACTATCCGCATCTGTCTTTTCTAACCGTTTTCTCTTTCTACCCTGGTTGTCTGTATGTCTCAGCCCGTCTCTCTCGACCCTCTTGTTCTTTTACCAGTCTCATCTTCATCAGTCTTTTTGACACCCACATTCTCTGAGTTCCTTTTACTCCTCTGTCTCAGATCTCCTTCATTCTTTTTTTTTTTACCTGCATTAATTCAACTATTATTTTACATGTCTGGTCACCGCTGGAGACAGTTGGGTGCTGCGCTTGGTTGGTCTCCTTCACTCCCATTAGAATGAATGGAGCAGCAGCGTGCATGATCAACCACTGCTCCATTTACATGTGGCTCTGCAGAGCCCTAATTCTTAGGTTCGGTGATGGTCCCAGTGGCTGGAGGAAATTATCCTGTTTCCATGGATGGGGGATAACTTCCAAATTGAGGCCTGTAAAAGGCATTGGTTATCATAAGATTACTAGGATATTACTGACATCATGACACACTGCATTGCAGAAGTACTTTACTGTAGTGTATTGGACAAGCAGTCAAGTAATCACAGGTTAACACTTTCACAACTTTTCCGTACTTGTATGTCAAAAGTTGAGTCCCTGCCTTTGATGCGAGCGTGCACACTATGTCTGCATCTTTCCCTGCAAATTATAGCTGATTTAATCAGTCATGTGTCTTTAACAGACATGGCCTTTAACTCACGCTGGCAAGGAACACGTAATTCCTCTTGCACATCAGCACACCCGTGACATGATCATGGGGTGTGGATGGGTTATGATGACCCCCATATCTATCTTTACAATTCTCCTGTGAACCCTGATCCATAGCTTGCATTAATATAAGATTGTTATTTATGTTATACATAGCAGTGCCGATGCATTGCTATGTATAGCACAAGTGATCCGTTAACCATAGATTCAAGTCCCCTAAGGGGCCCCGTCACACCAGGTGACGTCGCCGGAGATGTTGGTGGCGATGGGCGGGAGCGCGCATGTTTTTGGCGCCCAGCCAGCATCGCCGTCGCATGTTTACATGCGGCGACACCTCTGGCGACACACCGGCGATCTGACAGGTGGCATCACCACTGGAGTGTCTAAAAACCCCAGGAGCGCTGATGTAACATGGGAGCCTATGGCTCCCATCACCTGTCAGATCGCCGTCCCCCTGTTACACGGGGCGATGTCTACACATCGCCCCTGAGTGCTCGCCTGGTTTCAGAGCTGGAGCCGTCCCAGCAGACACCAGAACCACCTGTAGCTGTTCCTATGTCGTCTGGAGCTATCCCAAAGCACCTAGAATCCCGGCAAGGATGCAGACTTCGAGCCAGGGGACACAGACCAACTTGGGAGGATGGTTGGAGTATTCCGCCCCGGCACTTCATGTTTCTTGCCATCACCAGATATTGCTGTGGAAGATGCCAGAGGAAGGAAAGAAACAGTAATTGAACCCGGGACAACAACTGCTTTTGAGTAAATGAGAATGTGATATTTTCCTTGGTGTCCCCATCCTTTTCCTGAATGTGTGTGTAGACCCCCCCTGTTGCTTGATATCGTGCTTTGTTGATTTAAAGAGACTAAGAGATTATGGACAGTGAATAATACATAGTAACATAGTTTTTAAGGTTGAAGGAAGACTTTAAGTCCATCTAGTTTAACCCATAGCCTAACATGTTGATCCAGAGGAAGGCAAAAAAAACCATG
The DNA here is from genome assembly GCA_033576535.1 of Allobates femoralis. NCBI lineage: Eukaryota > Metazoa > Chordata > Amphibia > Anura > Aromobatidae > Allobates > Allobates femoralis. Next base: position 70,666,980 of record JARQOC010000004.1, on the reverse strand, counting down.
TGGCAACACTAGCTACACATTGGGGGAAAAAATTCCTTCCTGACTCCAGATATGACAATCAGACTAGTTCCCTGGATCAACGCCCTGTCAAAGGATCTAGTATATATAACTGGTAATATTATAGTTTTCAAGAAAGGCATCCAGGCCCTTCTTAAATGTTAGTAGTGAGTCACTCATTACAACATCATGTGGCAGAGAGTTCCATAGTCTCACTGCTCTTACAGTAAAGAATCTGCGTCTGTGATTATGATTAAACCTTCTTTCCTCCAGACGTAGAGGATGCCCCCTTGTCCCCGTCTCAGGCCTAAGAGTATAGAGATCATTAGAAAGTTCTCTGTACTGTCCCCTCATATATTTATACATTATTATAAGATCACCGCTAAGCCTTCGTTTTTCTAAGCTAAATAACCCCAAGTTTAATAACCTGTCTTGGTATTGCAGACCCCTCAGTCCTTGGTCGCTCTTCTCTGGACCCGCTCTAGTTCAGCTATGTCTTTCTTATACACTGGAGACCAGAATTGTACACAGTATTCTAAGTGTGGTCGCACTAGTGACTTGTATAGAGGTAAAATTATGTTCTCCTCATGAGCATCTATGCCTCTTTTAATGCATCCCATTATTTTATTTGCCTTTGCAGCAGCTGCCTGACACTGGCCACTAAATGTGAGTTTGTCATCTACCCATACACCCAGGTCTTTTTCCGTGACAGTTTTGCCCAGTGTTTTACAATTAAGCACATAATTATACCTTTTGTTTCCTCTGCCCAAGTGCATGACTTTACATTTATCCCCATTAAAGTTCATTTGCCATTTATCAGCCCAAGCTTCTAGTTTACATAAATCCTCCTGTAATATAAAGTTGTCCTCTTCTGTATTGATTACCCTGCAGAGTTTAGTGTCATCTGCAAATATTGAGATTCTACTCTGTATGCCCCCTACAAGGTCATTAATAAATATATTAAAAAGAAGCGGGCCCAACACTGACCCCTGTGGTACCCCACTGTTAACTGTGACCCATTCTGAGTGTGTTCCATTAATGACCACCCTTTGTTTCCTATCGTTAAGCCAGTTTTTAACCCACTTACACATATTATCCCCCTTTCCCCTATGCTCTCATTTTATGTATCAACCTTTTGTGTGGCACCGTATCAAAAGCTTTTGAAAAGTCCATATACACGACATCCACTGCATTTCTTTGGTCCAGTCCAGAACTTACTTCTTCATAGAAGCTTATCAGATTAGTTTGACAGGAACGGTCCCTCTATAATCTGAACTTTATGTGTATATTAGTTGAGTACCTTGAGTGCTCTCCATTGGTTTTATAGTAAAGCTTTTATAGGAAGAGTGTATTTAAATAATGTGCATAGAGCCATGACTGCTGCTGTTACGCCACAGGACTCTTGAAAAGACACTGTAAAATACCCGTGTGACTAAGGGGGTAGATGGGAGTGGCGTAAGGTGCTAGTTACAGAGAATGAGACCTTGGCCACATTATGCGGTGACCCGAGGGCCAGGAGGCCTATAACACTTATGGCCAGGAGTAAGGCCTCAGTTAAAATGTATATAGTTAATTTATTATGCAACGTTTAAGCAAGAACCTCCTGGAAGGGAAGACCCAAGTATACTTATGTTATTGTTGTTATATAAAAAAAATGAGCTTACAGGAGGTGTCAACGTATGGACACGTTAGTTTAGCTCCGGGGGAATGTGGCGCCCCTGCGACCAGGAGGCCACAAGAGAGAAGAGCAGCCAGGTAAGCAAGGTGGTTGAAAACACACCCACACCACACAAACACAGACCCTACGCCTAGGACTCTAGGTTGGGCAAGGGGTGGCGGGTGTAGCAAAGTGGGTGGAATGTAGGTGGACACTGACAAAGTGGATGGAGACACCAACACAATAAAAACCTTGAAACACAGTTAGAGTCAGAACAGTGGGAGAGAGCGTGTGAAGAGCAGTTGGAGAGAGAGAGTCTTCCCAGGAGGTTTTGGGTTCCCTGGAGGTGCAGAATCCTGAGAGGCACAGACCCTAGGAGAGATAGCCCACTCCATAGCCTGGAGGTGACAGGAAGGAGAAAGAGACTGAAAGAGACCCCCACAGCTGAGAAGGTGGGAGGACAAGGGCCCGGCAGCCGCACACATCTTAGCTGACCGGAGGAACCCTGAGTTGAAACAGTGACTGACAGAAGGAGCCTGGTGTGCCCAAATATCTGAACTGGGACACTGGAGGCTAGGCCACGACCAGAGAACCGGCTCTGAAGAGGTGACCGGGGATAATCCAGACCTTAATCACGAGACATACCGATGTGGGGCAGGTGCTTTATGACCTGCAGCCTAACTTTCCACCAGGGTCTAAGAACACTGTTGTCATACTAGGACTGGTGACCCTGACTTTGAGGGAAACATTCACCCATGAGTCCGCAAAGACCAGACTGAACCCGTCGGTGAGGTACTACGTTGAGACTGAGAGGCCTGAAAGGACTTTGAAGGAACAATACAGAAACGCCACCTGAGCTGCACAGTTTGAGTTGCCTGGAGCAGTGTAAATTCTGTGAACTGTATGGAAAGAGCTGTGAACTGTTGTGAACTAATGCTGAAGAACTTAAGTAAAGTACCCAGTAAGCTCATCACTGAAAGGACTTTGAGGGAACAACCCAGAAACAGCTACCTGCGCTGCACAGCCTATGGCTCCCATCGCCTATCAGATCGCCGTCCCCCTGTTACATGGGGCGATGTCTACACATCGTCCCTGAGCGCTCACCTGGTTTCAGAGCACTGATGTGAAACCAGGCGAACACTCAGAGGCGATATGTAGCGCCGACATCGTCCCTTTACATTAGGCGACACAGGGGCGATATTGGTGCCAATAGGCCACGCCCCTACGTCGCCTAAGAAATCGGTGGTGCCGTCACCAGGTGTGACGGTACCCTCAGGGAACTATTAAATACAGCAAAAAGTAAAACCCAAATATTCAAATCACCCCCCTTTGCCCACAAAAGTATTACAGTTTTAAAAAACTATATACGTTTGGTATCACTGCCTTTAGAAATGTCTAATCAAAATATGAAATAAATTAATATGATCGGTAAAAGGTAACGTGGAAAAAAAATCAAAACACAAAATGCAACAAGAGGCAATCAAAACATCATATTTAACCCAAAGTGGTATCAGCTCCTGGCGCAAAAAAAAGAAGCCATCACACAGCCCCAGATCCCGAAAAATGGCCTCACACCATTATATTACCATATCCAAGCTTCACTGTTGGTGTGGTGTTTTTGGGGTAATTTGCCTTTTGGTTTTCATACAGGCCATGAAAGTTGAACGCATTACTTATTTTCTTCTTGTATCTGTTGATTCCAGGTCTTTCTATATGTGTCCACAGGTGATTCTTGGCTCCAGGACAATTCTTCTGATAACTTTTTTCACACATCTGTTTATATATTGCGGGCAGCACCTGGCCGTGGCAACTGAATGGTCAAATTATGTTTTTTCCGCTTCAGGATTATGACCCCAACAGCACTCACTGGAGCCTTCAGAAGTTTAATAATTCCTATGTAACCAATGCCATCAGTATGTTTTGTAACAATAAGGTTGCATAGATCTTGAGACAGCTCACTGGTTTCACCCATCATGAGGTGTTTCTTGCTTGGCTCCTTGGTAATGAAACACCTTTTTATAGCCAATGAGTTGAATCAGCTGACATAATTTTTCACTAGATAGCAGGATTGCTTTTTAATTACTGATAGATTTCAGCGGGTGTCATAACTTTCCATGGCTTTTGAACCTCTCTTTCATCATGTGTTCAATACAATTTCCTTTTGTCAATTCTGATTATCACACATCACTAAATTAATGGACACCTATGGTTTGATTTCTTGGCCTGTGTGGATTGGATGGGTTGTTACCAATATCTGGTAAGAAATTCATGTCATTAGTGTGGAGCCCACTGGGACGGGGTACTCGGTACTGGACTGGGGTATCACGGGGGATATCATGGCGGTCTTGGTCCGGACCGTGTCCCGAGCCCACAAATAAAGGGGTTATTTACAGGGATAGTCGTGACATCACCCACGGATTGTGGTCAATGGGGACCACCGCTGCTGCTTGTTTCTGCCAGGTTGAAGGATGGATGGTGCTGCAGCCGGATGGATGAGCCCACCATGGCCGGGCTGCTCCTGACAGGGTGAATAAGAGTTTAACATGCAAGGAAGCAAACACTGGAGACTCTGGCAGGATTCACTGGGTTTTACTTGAATTCTTCACTACTTTTCAGTACAGTTCACAGTTCAGTTGGTTCACAGAGTTGTTTCAGCTTCTTACACATTAACTCCATACTTTCACCATTCAGTTAGCTCTACTGCAGCCAGGTTTATGTCTTAAGACCCTTCTCTTGCCTAATACCATTCAGGCCCTTTTTAACTTCTCTTCCCTTCTGTGCTGTATGGTAGGTCGCTCGGGCTCTTGTTTGGCTTCTCCCTATGTATGGGTATGTAAGCTCTGAGCCCTATATGCTCTGGACCTTTTGTCTGTGATCCTGCTTGTAGCTGCGGTCACCTCAGAGCTGACGCGCTGGTCCCGGTCTAACCTTCCAATGTCCCTATATTTCAGGGGATCACCCGGCTCCTTCCTACCCGTGTGACTACGGCGTACATCGGGGATCCCTTACTTCAGTCGGTCTCTGGCACCACTGCCATTTTCCCCGGATCCAGCTGCACTGGTCCGGTGCTCAGCTCCTCTTGGTCTTTACTGCTCGGCACCCTCTGGCCTACTACTGCTACTTCCTGGTTTTCCCCTTTTGTACCCGGTCCGTCACCTTGCCTACGTCCCACCCACTTGTGACTGGCCCTACCACCCTTGCCCGCCTAGTGTCTCGGCTCTGGGTTAGGTCTTGTGTCTGTGGGTGTGTTTATGAAGGTGTTTGTAGAAAACTGTCTCTACCTCCCTGGCTGCAGTTCTTACCTGTGGCCACCCTGGTCGCATGGGCGCCACATTCCCCCGGAGTTAAACCGGCGTGTCCTCATGTCGACCGATATGGTTCCCCCTGAAAACATTTTTATTTTACAAAAACATTACGCAGTACTTTTCTTCCAGTTAAGGAGGCACAGTTGTTAAACGTTACATGGACTTTAAATTAACTATATACATTGCAAAACACAGGGTTTACACTTTACTCCTGGCTATAAGTGCTGAGGCCTCCGGGCCCGCACGTCACCAGCTTATGGCCAAGGTGTTACTCTCCGTACCAGCATCTTATACCACACTTTCTTTAACCCATTTTAGGACAGGGTTACGCAATTATTAAAGTCACAAGAGTCCTGTGGTATAAATATACCGGGTCTCTAAGCACATCTAGTTAAGTGCTAACTTCAAAACGTTCACCATAAAAGCTACATTATATTCTTAAAAAGTATAAAACTTCAAAAACAGGCAAAAGTGTTTCAAAAACACGTTCTGCAGCCTCAGTTCAAATTTCTTCTTCAAAAAGTGTAAAAGTCTCACAATCCTGACTGATCCTAAAACCAATAGAGAGCACACTGGGCACTCTAACTATATGCATAGAGGTTGTTGTAGGGAAAACGTGAAAAGCGTACTCAGGAACTCCTCCTGTTCCTATGATACATACAGTTCAGATGAAAAAGTCTGCAGCACTCCCAATATGATGTAGCATAGATTTCTATTCCAGCATAAGGCACATGGCAACGTTTCGAGCCAACCACGCTCTTTTTCTAGCAACCACATAGTCATTAGCTAACCCACTTATAGTCCTTCTGTCTCTTGCATCACTTCCTTACAGTTCATTAACATAATAATACATATCATAAATACAAACATATATTAGTGCAGTATACTTTAAACCATAACACCACAATGTGCCATCTTATATTCCATCTTAAATGTGCTTATGTTTATCACATCATATCTTTAAACCACTTCACTACTGTTAGTCTGGAAGTCTCACTACTCAATCCCTCATTGGGGACATTCATTATGATTTTATTATGCCATAATTATCATTTTCATAGTCCTTACTGTGGGAGCGGCCCCTCAGGTCCCCATGTGCTCTCGTTGTCCCGGAAATCATCTCCTTCTCATTGCACACTTTCCAGAACCGCCCATCACCAGGGAAACAGCGCCAGCGTGCATCATGACGTCACTGCGATCGCGCATGCGCACTAATCAAATCTGGACATTCTCCATCTTGGATGGGGCGGCCATAGAGTACTGCAGTGTCCTGGGTTCTATTAAAGTGATATGCGCCTCTTTGACCTCCTTATACTGATTTGGATGCACCTTTTAAACTTTTAAAGTGCATATGTGCTATTACGCTTGTAAAAGTGACTATGTGCAAGGGACTAACCTATATTAATTTAGTGTGTGCTCCAGGGTCCCTTTCTACTGGTCCCCATATACTCTAGGAGTTTTTAGTTTATTAGTTGTAGTATCCTTGTTTATTCAATGGCCATTTAACTATGGGCTACATTTGCATTTCATTAACTTCTCCCATGACACTCTGTTACCCTAAATTAATTGAATCCCAGTGTGTATATTTCATGACTGGGTACCAAGACCCGCTAGTGTACCCTTATTCCTGTCTGGGATATGTATAGTTTTTAGCAATATACAACCTCTTTCACCTGGTCATTACAATTACTATCTTATTCATGTTCTCTATACAATGTGCTTATGTGATCCACTAAAAAGTGATTAAAAGTGATGTTATAATCAAAAATATGTCCCTTGTCACTGTTTAAATCCTTTTGTTACTCTTAAGATCTTTAGTGAAGGGCCTTATTTAATCGTGATGAAAACAATGTTCATCAAATACTAGGGTTAACAATACAGTCCCTGTAGCGCCGCTCCCAGTCTTTAATCACAGTCAAAAACATACTACTATTACTTTGGCTTCCGTCAGACTTCCGTTTCCTCCAGTAGTTCTATATGGAAAAACATATTAAAACATACATAATATTAATATTAATAGTGTATCATGATTATTAATCCTAAAAGTGCTAAAACCCTTTGTGATCAAAATATACACAATAAAATCTGAGGAACGTCTCTCGCTGGTTTTCTTAAAGGGCAACTCCAAGTTTATAATCTACATTTAACCCTTCTGGTTTCAATATATTCAACCTTTTGATCCATTTTAACTCTTTAATCTTTAATTCCTTGACTCGATCTCCCCCTCTCCTTAGTACTGGTACACTATCTATCACCCTGCACTTCAAGTCCCTTTCTTTGTGTTTCGCCACTGTAAAATGCTTAGATACAGGCAGATTTATCACTTTTTTCCTTATACTATATCTGTGTTGGCTCATTCTTGTGCGAAATTCCAAAGTGGTCTCACCTACATAGTATTCTCGGCATGGGCACTCAAGGAGGTAAATTATGTGGTCAGAGGCACATGTATGAAATTGGTGAATTTTATATACTCTCCCTTTTACCTCAAAGCTGTCTCCTTTCAGCATATATGGGCAATTGATGCAACTCACACACGGGTAACTTCCTCTTCGTACACTCCCTGTTAATATTAACTGAGTCTCCTTTTTTAATGTCCCTATGTCTGAACTGACTAATTGGTCCTTCAGGTTTCTTCCTTTTCTAAATGAAAAAAGCGGAGGTTTGCCAAACTCTTTTCCTTTTTTTTTGTAAACCTGCCAATTTTTTCTTACTACCTTCATAATTTCCCCTGATTCTTCCCCATAGGTGGTAACTACTGGGATCCTATGTTTGCACGTTTGTTCCGTATCTTTCGTTTTTATTTACTCATCTCTAATGTCTTAGCCGGGTACCCCCTTTATCTGAATTTCTGCAATAGCTTATCCACTTCGAACTCTCTTTCTCCCTCATCACTCATGATCCGTCTCACCCTTTGTACTTGCCCATAAGGGATGGCTTTCCTCATACCTATGGGGTGACTACTATCGTAGTGTAGTAGTTTGTTCCTGTCTGTTGCTTTAACATGTAAGGATGTGTGTATCTTACCATCCTCCAGTCTCAATTTTACATCCAGAAACTCGAGAGTGGTTGTCGATTGTACCATTGTAAACTTTATACTTGAATCTATCGTGTTCATATAATCCAAAAATTGTGCGAGTTCAGCAACTTCTCCTTTCCAGAGGAGGAACACGTCATCAATGTATCTCCACCACCTCCGTACATGACGGAAGTGGTGGGACACATAGACGTGCTCCTGATCCAGTACCGCCATGGTGACACCCGCATATGCACATGCCATATGTGCCCCCATGGCGGTACCTTTCAACTGCTTATAGTACGTGTCCCAAAATAGGAAGTCATTTGACTTCAAACATATTTCAAGCAGCATTATGATCATATTTCTATACTCTTCTTTATATTCAGTGTTACCCAACAACTTCTTCACTGCACAAATACATGTATCATCAATCGACATAGACAAGAAAGTAACATCAAAGGAAACTAGAATGTCATCCTTGCCTGCCTCCAAAGTTCTCAACTTTTCGAAAAAGTGACTTGTGTCCTTTATGTAGGATTTTTCTGTTATCGCTAATGGATTTAATAGCTTAACTAAAAATATCCCTACATTATTCTAGACAGAATCAATGGTACTATGGGTCTCCCCGGCAGGCTGTCTAAAGACTTGTGTATCTTCGGTACCATGTCACATGACCGCATCAGCTGAGCAGTTTAAATCGCCTGCCGATCGGTTTTGGTGGGCAATTTAAACCACTCAGCTGATGCGGTCATGTGACACATCAGTTAATCGGGTTGCCACCCCTTCCTGGTCAGCTGATTAAGGTCCTTCAGCCATCGGAAGTGGATGCTGCGCATTACGGGACCCTCAGCGGAGAGGTGAGCATTTATTTCTTTATTTTTAACCATTCCTTTCTTTAATTTCACTTTAGCAGTGTATATATATATATATACACTGCTAAACTGAAATTACACAGGAACAGAGCAGGTTTAGTGTACTGAGAAAGCTCAGTACACTACAATCAGATCCAGGAAACGATCCTGTTTTTTACCGGATCCGGCGCCCATAGACTCCCATGTTATAAGCGCCGGATCTCCCCGGATTCATTTCTGTCCGGTTTGGTCCGGTGTTTTCATTGGAGCATTTTCTGATTTTGGGGCCGGGAAAAAACAGGACAGAAACGAATCCGGGACTGCACTGGCAGAATCAGATGGCCATTTATGACCAATCCGGCATCATAGGAGTACATGGAATGCAAAAACGGATCCTCCTTTGTTCTTGTTTTGTTCAAAATGGAGAGAACAGGATCCTAAAAAACATGGTGTGAAGTCAGCCTTACACACCTCTTACGTGTTTTGTACTTGCAGTCCTTACTCATTGATATGAGTTAATGCTTTACGGAGTCAATGGTGATCAAAACGTTCCTTCAAAACAGTACAAATACAACCTACATCTTGTACCAAAGAAGAAATAAAGTAACTCTAGAAGATTAATAAGTGTTTTAAGTTTTTTTTACTTTAAAGTTTTTATTTTGAATCAGGAAACCAATATATAAATTTGGTACTATCACAATAATGAATTACATTTTTAAGGCACAGTGAATGCTATAAAAATGAAACCCAAAAAACAATGATAAATTTACTATTTTTCAACCATAAATATATATACCGTATATACTCGCGTATAAGCCGAGTTTTTCAGCCCAAAAATTGGGCTGAAAAGTACCCCCCGGCTTATACGCGAGTCAGTGCTGTATACCGATGTATACATCGGTACATACCGATGTATACATCGGTATACAGCAGCCCCCGCATCCCCAGTAATGCAGGGCCCCCCCAGCGTCTCTCCGGTCACCTGTAAAGCAAACTATACTTATCAGTGTCCCGCTCGCACCCGCCGCTGCCGACATCCGCGATCCTCCATCTTCATGCGACTCCTTCCTGTTTCTGTGCGCGTCGCCGGCAATGACGTCATTCCCTGCGACGCGCACAGGAAACAGGAAGGAGTCGCATGAAGATGGAGGATCGCGGATGTCGGCAGCGGCGGGTGCGAGCTGGACACTGATAAGTATAGTTTGCTTTACAGGTGACCGGAGAGACGCTGGGGGGCCCTGCATTACTGGGGCTGCCTGTATACTACCGCTGGGGCTGCTATATACCTCTGGGGCCCTGTATACTAACACTGGGGCTGTATATACTACCACTGGGGCTGTATATACCTCTGGGTCCCTGTATACTACCACTGGGGCTGCTATATACCTCTGGGGCCCTGTATACTACCACTGGGGCTGTATATACCTCTGGGTCCCTGTATACTACCACTGGGGCTGCTATATACCTCTGGGGCCCTGTATACTACCACTGGGGCTGCTATATACCTCTGGGGCCCTGTATACTACCACTGGGGCTGCTATATACCTCTGGGGCCCTGTATACTACCACTGGGGCTGCTATATACCTCTGGGGCCCTGTATACTACCACTGGGGCTGCTATATACCTCTGGGGCCCTGTATACTACCACTGGGGCTGCTATATACCTCTGGGGCCCTGTATACTAACACTGGGGCTGTATATACTACCACTGGGGCTGTATATACCTCTGGGGCCCTGTATACTACCACTGGGGCTGCTATATACCTCTGGGGCCCTGTATACTACCACTGGGGCTGCTATATACCTCTGGGGCCCTGTATACTACCACTGGGGCTGCTATATACCTCTGGGGCCCTGTATACTAACACTGGGGCTGTATATACTACCACTGGGGCTGTATATACTACCACTGGGGCTGTATATACTACCACTGGGGCTGTATATACCTCTGGGGCCCTGTATACTACCACTGGGGCTGCTATATACCTCTGGGGCCCTGTATACTAACACTGGGGCTGTATATACTACCACTGGGGCTGTATATACTACCACTGGGGCTGTATATACTACCACTGGGGCTGTATATACCTCTGGGGCCCTGTATACTACCACTGGGGCTGTATATACTACCACTGGGGCTGTATATACTACTGGGGCTGCGTGTATACTACCACTGGGGCTGCTGTATCTACCTCTGGGACTGGTGTATACCACACTGCTGGGGGCTGTATACTTGTGCTAGGGTCCACCCTCGGCTTATACACGAGTCAATAGATTTTCCCAGGTTTTGGGGCAAAAGTAGGGGGGTCGGCTTATACACGGGTCGGCTTATACACGAGTATATACGGTATATATTTTTTAAATACATACAGTGAATATAAAAAGTCTACAACCCCTGATAAATTGCCTGGTTTTTGTCATGAAGAATAATTCAAGAAAATATCAAGAAGAATAATTTCAGAACATTTCTACCTTTAATCTGTACAATTCCATTGAAAGATTAACTAACATCTTTTTGGGTAGAAAGAGAAAACTAAAGAACTATAATAATGTGGTACACTATGTGAGCACTTTGAGTATTTGCATCAGACATTTTTGCACCAATGACATGTCCCTTGATAGAAAAAAAATGCTGTATACGCTGTCGAGGCTTCACAGGCGGAGTTCTGCAAGATCTCCATCTGTACCTATGCTACCTCCATAGCCATTTTCCTTTAGCCCACTGCATCACCTACCAGGATATTAATGAAGCCTAGTGATAACTTTGTGGGACACCCCATCCACACAGCCTCGGGCCCCCCACAGCTCTGCCCAACAGTGCTTCTGCCACCCCCACCACCGCAACCCTACATCCTATGACCCTGCTTCATCATTACAGCAACCCCTACCAGTAAACTGCTTGCTGCAGTTTGGATTATAATATGCATCGCCATTTTCCCCAAATTTTTTAAGGGAATAAAATGCATTTCATTATCCAAAAAACATGGTAACTTTTAACAATAACATACCTTGGCTGTGTTGTCGGCTGTTTACAGACAACTGGAAAATGTAACTAAGAAAATGTCAGTCAAATCTGACTGGAACAGCAAAACGTTATATGGGGATAATCAGAATCGCTGTAATTGATGGCAGCCATGTACTGACTACTATGTAACATGACTGTAAATGCTATTGGCTAATTCTGAACACAACATTGACAAATTATAAGATGGTGCTCACATTATTATTATTATTTATTTATTTATAGAGCACCATTGATTCCATGGTGCTGTACATGAGAAAGGCTTACATACAAACAAGTTAAAAATACAATGAACAAACTAACAGTGATAGATCGATACAGATGGGAAAGAGAGGACCCTGCCCTTGCGGGCTTACATTCTACAGGGCAGTAGGGAGAGAGACAGTAGGGTGGGTCTGTTCTGGTGGTGGTGGAGTGTCGCGTATGATGGTGGTGGAACGCCAGGTTCAGTGGTGTTGGACAGCCAGGTCCAGTGGTGGTGGAGCACTGGGTCCAGGGGTGGTGGAGCGCCGGGTCCAGGGGTGGTGAGGCGCGGGATCCAGGGGTGGTGGAGCGCCGGGTCCAGAGGTGGTGGAGCGCCGGGTCCAGGGGTGGTGGAGCGCCGGGTCCAGTGGTGGTGAGGTGGCACCGTGGTCATTGCAGGTTGTAGGCTATTCTGACGAGATGAGTTTTCAGGTTTCGCTTGAAGGTTCTGAGTGTGGGGGACAGTCAGACGTTTTGGGGTGCAGAATTTCAGAGAATGGAGGCTACTCGGGCGAAGTCTTTCAGTTGGTTAGATTATTATTATTAATTTATAGAGCACCATTGATTCCATGGTGCTGTACATGAGAAAGTTACATACAAACAAGTTAAAAATACAATGAACAAACTAACAGTAACAGACTGGTACAGAGGACCCTGCCCTTGCAGGCTTACATTCTACAGGGCAATGGGGAGGGAGACAGTAGGTTGGGTCTGCTCTGATGGTGGTGGAGCACCGGGTCCAGTTGTGGTGAGGTAGTACTGTGGTCATTGCGAGCTGTAGGCTGTTCTGAAGAGATGTGGGTTTTAAGTTCCGCTTGAAGGTTCCAAGTGTAGGGGATAGTCTAAAACGTTTTGAGGTGCAGAATTCCAGAGGAATGGGGGATGCCAGATGAAGTCTTGCAGGCGGTTTAGATGAGGAATGTACAAATAGGGAGAGACAGATGAAGAGTGATCATTTAGTAGTAAAATTGAGGGGGAAGATAGGAACTAAGATCGGTTTTGTATACATTGAATTGGAGCAAGGAGAGAAGTAGGATATGTGAGAGGGACATGGAGGATTCTGGACAGGAGAGAGGTGAATTGGCAGAGAGGTAGACGAGTGATCAAAGGTAGCAGTTGAATATCGTGGAGGAGATTTGGGCTTAGTGAGTTGTCAGTAGATGAGGTGTGGAGAAGAGATTCAAAGGAGTGGGCGGCAGGAGATTGAGGGACCAACAGAGAGGGGATGGGACGAGGGGTGGTGTGAGGAGTAGGAGAGTTAAATGAGTTGAAAGTAGGAAGGATACAGTAGAGATGAGTGCAAGGTTCTAGTGAGTGCTAATGGAATTGGAGTAGGCATTGTTGAATGCTGTGTAGCTTCATGAAAGTGAGTTTTCTTCCAGCGCTGCTCTGCAACCCTAGATGCTCGCCGGAGATTTTTAGTTGTGTCTGTGTGCCAGGTTGTCTTTTCATTTCTCATGGTTCTGCATTAACGAGAGGGGCAGCTGCATCAATAGTTGATGTGATTGTAGAGTTGTAATAAGCTGTGGTATTATCTGTGTCATGGTGTGAGGAGAGTGTGTGAGCTTCAACATGTGTGAGGTTTCTGCAAGGTTGTGCGAGTTGGTGGACATGGGTGGCAGGTGAGGAGGACAAGGATGAGAAAGTGAGTAGATGGTGATCAGAGAGGGGGAGAGGTGAGATTGTGGGTTTCATTGGAGAGCAAAGGCGGGTGAAGATGAGGTCTAGTTTATGTCTGTCTGTGTGGGTGGCTGTGGTGGACCATTGAGAGAGGCCAAAGGATGAACCAAGTGACAGGAGTTTGGAGGCTGTTGACCGGTGGGTATCAATGGGGATGTTGAAGTTACCCATTATGATGTTGGGAATGTCAGCAGAAAGAAAGTATAGAAGCCAGATGGAGAATTGTTCAAAGAAGGCAGTGGTCAGGCCCAGGGGTCGATAAATGATGGCCACTTGGAGGTTGGAAGGAGAGTAATTACGGACAGAGTGCTCTTCCAAAGATGAGAGGATAAGGGAGGGAGGAGGAATTGGTTTGAAGGTGCAGTTGCTAGGAAGGAGAACACCCACTCCTCCACCCTGTTTGTTGCCAGTGAGAGGTGTGTGGGAGAAATGAAGTCCGCCGTAACACAGTCCAGCAGGGGAGGCCGTGTCGGAGGGTGTCAGCCATGTTTCTTTGAGGCCCAGGAAGGAGAGTTTGCGAGAGGTAAGGAGGTCGTGAATGAAGTGAAGTTTATTACAGATGGAACGGGCATTCCAGAACGCTCCAGAGAGAGGGCAGTAGAGAGGGGGTCAGTGGAATGGGTTTTATATTTAAAAGATTGCGGCTGTTTCTTGCAGGTGTGGAGTGATAGGAGGGAGGAATAGTGGGGAATGTTGGCTGTGGAGGTCTTGGATTGGGAGATATGTCGCCAGCGGATAAGAGAAGCAAAGAGAGGGGAAGCAGGTGGGAGAATGAGAGTGGCCGTTTCTTTTGTGTTTCTGCAGCAGAGGTGTGAGATTGAGAAGCAGGTTAGCAGAGGAACTCAGGTGGGAAGGTAAGAGGGATGGGGAGGTAAATATTTGTGTTGGGAGTGATGCAGTTTGAGGGTAGGGAAAGGATTAGTGGAGAAATTACTGTAAATTACTGTATAAGTAAGCATTGTGCAAGTGTTAGTGAGAGAGCAAAGTCTGAGGGTACCATTACACGATGCAATACTGCATGCAATTTCACTGGCAATTTGCAGGTTGCAGTGAAATCATGGACACATTGTTCCATTTTGTTCATGGCAACAAAATAGAACAATGTGTCCATGATTTCACTGCAACCAGCAAATTGCCAGTGAAATTGCATGCAAATTGCGTCGTGTAACACGGTACCCTTAGAGAAAGTCAGCAGACGGGTATAGCTGGTACCTTCAGGTTTTCTCTGGTTATCTCTGGAATATCTCTGCAGACCACTTAGGCTGCCTTCACCTCACGATTTTGAGGCATCTGAGTGTATCTGTGTCAAATCGGATACACTCGGATGAGATTGTGGCTCCCATGTATCCTATGGGGCTCGGATTGTGCTCGGATGTGTCTTTTTTCACATCCGATTTAAGCACAATCTGTAGTCTTCCGATTTAGTTACGGATCCAAAATCACAGATCCGTGATGGTCGTAGGGCTACATAATGGAGCCTATGGACATCAGATCCGATTCTAAATCGGATCCGATGTCGGCTCTGTGATTATGTACTGACCATGCCAGAAGCAGTGCTCAGTACAAAACCCTGCCTGTCCCTGTCACTCCCGGTCTGTCCCTGTCTGTCCCTCTTCTATCCCCTCCCCCCTGTCCTCTCCCCTCCGGTATCTAAAAAATATAAAAAATCCTCCAGGGGAAATCATTACCTGTCCGCCGGCTCCGTGCGACAGTCCCCTTCTGGTGGCTGAAGGACCTCTCGTGATGTCACAGATCGGTCACTGATGTGTCAGCTGATCAGCTCTGTGACATCATGACAGGTCCTTCAGCCACCAGAAGGGGACTGTCGCATGGAGCCGGCAGACAGGTAATGCATGGGAGGATTTTTTTTATTTTTTTTAGATACGGAGGTGAGAGGACAGGGGGGAGTGGATAGAGGAGAGGGGGGAGCAAAGATAGAAGAGGGACAGACAGGGACAGATGGAGAAGATGCAGGAAGAGACAGGGACCACAGGATCCACACCGATCCTGCATAACACGGACACGGATGGCTATTTGGAGCGCTAACGTGAGGGAAAATATTAGACCAGATATGGGTTAAAAAACCTTTATATAACCCTTCTTCGTTCACACGTACAGAAGGAGGGGAGACCCTGTCCACGTGGGCTCACAATCTGCGAGGGGGCGGGAGAGGATACAATAGGAGAAGGTAGGGTTGGTCCTGTGGTCGACCGCAGCTCACAATAGGTTCTAGGCTTGCCGAAAGAGGTGAATCTTCAAGTTTCTTTTGAAGGTTGAAAGAGTAGGGTGCGAGCCTTATAGGTTGGGAGCAGAACATTTCCAGAGTATAGCGGAGGCACTGGAGAAGTCTTGTATGTGGCTGTGGACAGAAAAGATAAGGGGGAATAGAGAAGGAGATCTTGGGAGAAACGCTGGTTGCGTGAGGGAAGGCAGTGGAAAACCATGTTACAGATGAATGGAGGAGACAGGATGTGAATAGCTTTGTATGTCATGGTTGAGGTTTTAACCATGGTCCTCTGAAAATTGGGAGCCAGTGAAGGGCTTGGCAGAGCGGAGAGACTGGGGAATAGTGGGGTACAGGTGGATTAGACAGGCTGCAGAGTGTAGGATAGATTGGAGTGGAGTGAGAGAGCAGGAGGGGGGCCAGTGAGCAGAAGGTTACAGTAATCGAGGCGGGAGATGATGAAGGCATGAACAAGTGTTTTTGCAGTGTCGGGGTCAAGGAATGAATGGCACCGGGAGATATTTTTGAGTTGGAGCTCACAGAAGGTGTCGAGGGTTTGGATGTGTGGCTTAAAGGAGAGGGCAGAGTTGAGGATTACCCCGAAGCACCGAGCATGGGAGACTGGGGAGAGTGAGGAAGATAGATCTGGGTGTCGTCGGCGTAGAGATGATACTGGAGGCTGTGGGACTTGATGAGTTGTTCCAAGCTGAGGGTGTAAATGGAGAAGAGTAGGGGTCCCAGAACAGAGCCTTGGGGTACACCGACAGATAGGGAGAAGGGCGAAGAGGAGGTATGGGAGTGGGTAACGGTAAAGGTCTGGTCAGTTAGATAAGAGGAGATCTAGGAGAGGGCTAGGTCAGTAATGCTGACGGATTCCAGAATCTGAAGTAGGAGGGAATGGTCAACAGTGTCGAAGGCGGCAGATAGGTTACGGAGGAGGAGGACGAAGTAGTGCTGTTTGCTCTTGGCAGTCAGTAAGTCGGTGGTGACTTTAGTTAGGGCTGTTTCAGTGGAGTGATGGGAACGGAAGCCGGATTGCAGCCGGTCAAAGAGGGAGCAGGAGGGGGACAGTTCAGAATGGATGTGGTGTTCAAGTAGTTTTGAGGCGAAGGGGAGAAGAGATATGGAGCGATAGTTGGAAAGGGGAAGATACCGGTAGTGAGTGATAGATTGAAGAGGTGGGTTAGGGCAGGAATGAGGACAGTGGTGAGGTTCGGGGTAATGTGGGAGGGGAGTGGGTCGAGGGCACAGGTGGTGAGGCGCGATCGTGATAGAAGGGAGGAGAGCTGATCCTCTGTCATGGTGGAAAAGCTTCCTATGAACGAGGAGGGCTGAGCGGTGATGGGGGTGGGTCGGGGGGTACCGTGGGTCACAGCTTTCTCTGATTTTGTCGATCTTCTGTTTGAAGAACTAGGCAAAGTCATCGGCAGAGATGAGGGGAGAGGGAGGAGGTGCAGAGGGGCGGAGTAGGGAGTTGAAAGGGTTGAATAGTTGTTTGAGGTTGTGGGATAGGGCAGTTATTAGAGAAGTAGGCTTGTTTTGCGTCAGTGAGTGTGGACTTGAAGGTAGAGAGGGACTGTTTATACATGGCGAAGTGCATCACGGAAAGGATTTCTTCCATCTCCGACTCAGCCACCCTGGACGCTCGACACAGCTCTTCAGTAAGGGGAGTGAGCCAGGGTTGCCTGTGTGTGCGGGTTTTCTTGTAAGTGAGGGGGGCTGCGAGGTCAAGAGCTGTAGTTATAGTGGATTCCATAGTGGTCCGGGTAGAGGGACCGGGGCAGCAGAGACTGGAGGAATAGGTGTAAGGTTGAGGAGTTTGCGAGAGTTTGTGTTGGGGAGTGGATGTGGGTGAGAGGTGATTGTGGAGATAAGCCGGGGAGGACCAGGATTCCGGGATATATCACCAGCGAGTAAGAAAAGCAGTGCAGTGAGAGGGTTAGGAGGTGAGAGCAGGAGAGGGTACGAGGTGGGCGTGTGTGTTTGGAGACACGGGACTGCATGTGAAGGAATAGTTCGGAGGAGGAGAGATGACTGGGTAGGATAGAGGGAGCACTACTTAATTACTGGGAGGGGGGATAAGAGGGGTTAGTGGGAAGTGTAGTATGGGAGTGAGGGTGAAAAGAAGAGGAAACATTGTGAGCTGTAGATGTGGATGAAGCATAGCGAGATGAGATGCAGCGGGTGGTGGTGGAGGGGGTTGGATGCAGCCGGGGATGGGGTGCAGCCAGGAATCGGAATAATCTTATGACCCAACATGGGTTTATAAGGGACCAGTCCTGTTAAACTAATCTGGTCAGCTTCTATGAGGAAGTTCAGCATTGGGCCATCTTGTTTTTAATATATTTATTATGACGTTGTAGAATGCATACAGAGTAGAAATTCAATATTTGCAGATGATACTAAGCCCTGAAAGGCAATCAACACAGAGGAGGATAATCTAATATTACAGAGGGATTTATATAAACTGATGGCCTGGACGGAAAATGGCAATGGAAGTTTAATGTAGATCAATGTAAGGTCATTCACTTGGGAAGAGGAAAAAATATGTATAATTCTGCACTAAATTGCAAAACACTGGGTAAAACTATCAGTGAAAACAACTTGGGTGTATGGCAAACTCAACTTTAGTGACTAGTGCCAGGCAGCTGCTGCCAAAGCAAACTAAATACGGCATGCATTAAAAGGCATAGATGCTCCTGACAAGAACAGAGTGTTCCTCTTTACAAGTCACTAGTGCATCCACACTTAGATTTCTGTGTTCAATTTTGTGCTCTGGTGTATAAGAAGGACATATTAGAATTTGAGCTGGTACAGAGAAGAGTGACCAAGCTTATTAAGGGAATAGGTGGACTGCATAAAATGGGTTATCAAGCTTGGGGATATTCAAATTGGAAAAACAATGGCTTAGGGGGGCAATATTATTCCAAAGCACCAATAAATGGTGGGACAGTACAGAGATATTTCTAATGAGCCTTTTACACCTAGGACTGTGACAGTGACAAGGGTCATCCTCTACGTCTTAAAGGGAACCTGACCCCTAAAAATCAGCCCCCAGACCATTTATACCTGTCCCTGCAACTCCAGGAATGCATTTTAGGCATCCCTTTGTGTAAAAAAAGTGTATTTGTAAAGTATCTAAAACTGCTTTTATTACCTTTCTTTCTGCGGCTTCTCAGTGCTGGAGATAGTAAGAAGGTTTAATCATAATCAAAGACAGTGATTCTTTACTGTAAGAGCAGTGAGACTATGGGTTTCTACTGTAAGAGTTATGAGATTATTGAACTCTCTGCTAAAATAATGTGTTAATGGATGATTCACAACAAAAGTTCAAGGAGGCCCTGGATGATTGTCTGATTACAGATTACGAGTACTAGATTTTGTGATGTGAGGTTGATCCAGGGAACTAGTATGATTGCCATTTCATGAGTCTGGAAGAATTTTCTTCCTAATATGGAGCTATTAGCATCTGCCTTTTGGGGTTCTTAACTTCCACTGAATCAGATAGACTATAGGTTGCACTTGATTGACTTATTACTACCTTCAACTTAAAAAACTATGAAATTCCTTTATCTGCTCATTTCTCAGCAGTCTCTCTCTCCATCAATGTCACTTTATTTCTATAGCTTCTTCAGTCTCGCCCAATTTACCTGTCAAGCCCCACATACACATTCGACTAACGTTGGCAGAATCCGCCAATTTTGGCAGGATCTGCCAACAGTTTAATATGTATAAGATCTCCCCTGACATCCTGAGAAAGATCCAGCACGTCCAATTTCGGATGGCTAATGCTTTTGTTCTCTGGGACTTAAACCACCACCAGAGAAGTCTGGAGGACACAGAGGACTCTGTCAGCTTCTCTTTCATAAAGACCACAGGAGCACTCGTCTGAGTTTTCCTGTTTACAGGGCATGTTGAAGAGATAGCTGTCAGCTAAATGGTTGTTCAGGCAACAGCCATCTATTGTTTATGGGTGACTAACTTTTTGTTAAAGACCCCAAAGATACCTTATTATTTTGTCTGGCATCCATGTCACAGTCACATGGGTCAGGGTACTTGACTATCGGGGGCAACAATCTCTACATCACAGTGGCGATCCCCAGAGGTTGTGGTCCTGACCGGACATGAAAGGGGTTAATACAGGGGAATGAGAGTCTATGAATGGTCCATGACGCCAGCTGAGGTATCTGGCAAGGAATGGCCAGCACTGCTGATGGGATCCCCAGGGAATAGATGGTGGAGCAGCTGGATGGAACATCTCCCTCAGCAGGAGCAAGCCCCTGGGATAGTAAGGGTGGGTATAGGGGTGATGATGAGGTTTGTAGTGAGAAGTGCAGCAGACAGAGACAAGGAGGCAGATGAATGTAGTCTCTTTACCTTTACTGATATTTGGTAACAGGTTGATGCTTTGGGTTAATTAATGTAGGGAGCTTCAGTTACCTCCAGACCTAATACCACCACCAGTTATGGAGGCTATACCACTGTGACAACTGGACCGCAGGGGTGCCACATCCACATTGGTACTCCATGGAAGCTTGCAAACATCGTCTGACACTAATACTCTGTGTATCTAATACTAATACTTCCATGTATCTCCATATAGTACTATCTGTGCCTCCACATAGTAATAAAATTACCTTCATGCCTTTAGCCAATGTCATAAGGCTTTTCATACACTAAAGGTGCCCAGAATGTCGTCATTCTAGGTTCCCCCCAGGAAGTTTGCAGGACTCTACATTTGGCCCAGATCTTTATGAAGACTTCTTCCACAACTGGTCTCTGCAGAATATGCCACACTTTATTGCTTATTCAAAACCTTTATGATGTATACATAAACTTCATAGTAACCATCAATGGTGCCTTATTGTAAAGTAATTTATCACAAAGGCTACTTTAGACAGACTTGGATCTAGCTAGTTACTACAGCTAGCAGGCTCAGAGGAACCCCTGCCTTTCCCTATCAACTCCTTTACAAGGACCTGAACTTAATGTAATGTATCCTTTAATGCATCAATGTAGTAAATTCAGAGACATAAAATATATCTGCAAAATTTTCAAATATTTTAGGTAAACCACTGGGTGCGGATCTAGATGAATTTACAGATAAAGATATACATCAGTTCTGCTGTTCAGGGCTTCAGTGTATAATATTCCCAGGGTGCCAGTCAATAAACCAGGTTATGATTACATAACCAAGGCATGCCCAAGACTCCTACAGCAGACAAAATTTCAAGAATAAAAAATGTATTGGGATCACGTAGTAAAGTACCAATAAGCAGAGATACCTCCTTAGTGACTGTCAGAACTCTGAGTGTTTTGATTACCTTTTGGGCATTTGGCCCTCTTCCAAGATGATGTCCTTTGTTTTATGTGACTTTTGTCTTACTGCCTTTATAAACCCCTTCCCAGACTGCAGACATTTCAAGAGTATTCTAAATTGGTTTCCTCTGCCTGGTTTCCTGCTCCCAGTGTCTCCTCAAGGTCTCCGCCTACTCTGGAAAGTCCTGTATGAATCTCTTGATGCTGCTTATCAGAGGCTCTGCTACCTACATCTGTTACTAGTGTTCCTTTTGCTCTGGCTGCTCATGTAACTCCCTCTACTGCGGATATTGCCTCATCTGAATTTGCTGACACGAAAGCTGGTTGCTTAGTTAAGTGCTCTGTCGCTTTCTACAGTCAAATAGATGTTGAGCACGAGACTGTCCTGGACTTTGTAATTACTCTGCATCTGTTCTGGATTTGTAAATGCTCTGCATCTGGTTTTGGACTTTATAAACGACTTCCCTCCCAGGCCCTCCATGGATGATTTTATGTATTATACAGACTTGCCTAAAACATCTCTTTGTTTGGACTTGCCATAGACTTTACTTTCACTGGTTCTCCGCTTCTCCAAGTGTAAATGCACTTTAAAGACTGCTTCGCTGATTGCATTTACCTGTGAGGTTTTCAACAGACGTTTCGTTAAGGCTTCATAAAAAATCACCATGTGTTTAATATAGACTTTTTCACCTATAAACTGTGTTTAGTTGTGTCTTTGCTTCACGCACAAACATTTCGTAGATATCCATTACAATTATTACAGTGACATACCCTGGGTGACAAGTGTATTATTAATGGCACTGACATTCATAAGAAAACACAATTTTACCAAACATAAACCAAGATGTTTTGCCACTTTGGCACCTATAAAATTAGCAGTGGAACTGCATCCAAGAAAAGCCTTAAACCACACAGATTTATCAAGGTAAGACAAATAGCAAACAAGAATATGGATAACATATATGGGAACCCCACAATAATAAAATGCATAATAATAAAATACATCAATACAAGTTAATAATATATGCGCATGAACAGTATAAATAAATATATGTAGTATCTAAGACAAAAGTGATATTAATTCAGATTATGGAAGTATGTGCATCCAAAATAAACTCAAAAGAATTCTGACATATAAATCCAGTGGCGGATAATAATGTCAATCTGGGCGGTAGCCCCAGGCCCATTGCTTTGGGGGGGCCCGCAGCATTATAATCCAACACCGGCTACCGTGCTCTGCACCGCTGACGCCGGCACCTGGCGCTACCGCTCTGCCCCCCTTCTTCCTCCCGCACCGTACATCATGATGTGACGTCCGACGTGCGGAGGACATTGCTAAAAGACCGCGGTGCTGGAGGAGGCACACGTGGCCTGCCTACCTCACGACCATAGAGGAGCTGGGCCACAGATTCTGTCGGCCGGCATGTGCTCAATCCTCCTGCTTCCAGGCAGCTGATCTTCAGACTCCTCCTGAGCCTGTCACCCGTCGTCCACCACCTCCCGAGCCTGATGGAAGAGAAGGACCGTCACCTTGCTGACACAGAGAACAGAGGTAACGTGCCTGTGACAGTGAGTGATATGTCCTGCTGCTGTAGTTGCTGTGGCTGTTCTCTGTGAGTGCCAGACCTCCTGCTGGCTGCTGCACGGCAGGAGGACTCAGTGTAAAGGAAAGAGAATTTAAGTACTATGATTAAACGATTTGTGTACTAAGGCCGGCTTCACACCACGGTTTTTGAGCTGTCAAGCTGTGTCCAGTGTTTTGCAGAAAGCACTAGACACAGCCTGACAGCTCTAGACAAACAAAACTGGATCGAAAATATCCCCTCCGATCCAGTTTTCTGCCGGAATCGGCAGTGTTGGCTGCTGCCGCTGTCCAGTGCTGAAATTTCAGCCAGGAGCTCTCCAGGTGCTGAAGTTCAGCAGCGGCCAACACTGAACTTCAGCACCTGGTGTCCAGCAGCCAGATCCGATTTTCTGTCAGATCCGATGTGATCCGGCGCCCATAGACTCCCATGTAAGGGAGCGCTGGTTCACACCGGATCTGATTTTGTCAGATTTTTTGCCTGGACACAAAAATCCTGCAAGCTGCGATTTTGTGTCTGGGACAAAAATCGAATGCAGCCTGATGCTGCCAGACAGGGACGAAACCGGATGGAAAATCACTGCACCATAGGCATACATTAGTATAAAATCGGGTCAGAGGCTGTCAGGTTCACACCGGACAGCCCCGGACCCGAAAAAACCGTGGCGTGAAGCCAGCCCAACTTAATCACTGGAGTGGTCAGAGAAGGTGTGGGAGAGACATTACTGGACAGAGGACTGTTTGTTCTGAAACTACATGGGGCAAATTTGCCCCATGTAAACTGTGCCCTACCATCTTGGATAACACAGAAACATGTGAAATGCCTCTACATGTTGTATGTGCCCTTCTATGTGGATATCTTGCTTGGATCATGGATGTATGGAGTCCATACATACAGACATGATTCAAGCAAAATATCCACATAGAAGGGCATATACAGCATGTAGAGGCATTTCACATGTGTCTATCCAAGGTGGAAGGGCAATGGGTGCACTCTTTGTATATTTGGTGAGGTTTTTTTTTCAGTACTTGTAAGACCTCCTGCACATGCCGAGCATTTGGTGAGTATTTACCTCAGTATTTGTAAGGCCTTGAGCACACTTTGTATATTTGCTGAGTTTTTTCCTCAGTACTTGTAAGGCCTCGTGCACATGCCGAGCATTTGGTGAGTTTTTTGCTCAATATTTGTAAGGCCACGTGCACACGTTCAGTATTTGGTGAGTTTTTTTCCTCAGTATTTGTAAACGAACGATATAGGAAAAAAAATCCTTGGATCGTTCATCCTAAATTTGAGATCTTGACCTCAAATCTATCGTTCTTCATCCAATTAACGCTGCTGGAAGAAGCTACATCGTTCAGTGTGACACCTTTATGAACGATCTTGTTCAAAAATATCCTACTCCTGCCACTTTAAAAAATCGTTCAGTCCTTGCTCTCCTATTTAACTTGTGCGTTGCCGAATGGGATATCGTTAACGATATCCCTGTGTGTGACAACGCACTAACGATGTCGGAACGATCACTGTCACGTGATCGTTCAAAGGATATCGTTAACGATATCCTAGCGTGTGAAGTGGCCTTAAGGCCTCGACAATATTGCACATTAGACTATATTGCATGAAGATACCATGATAGTATTGCACATATCACTATATTACAGGGTATTGCAGGGTATGGCGGTGCGCTCCCCATAGACCTAATGTTAAAGCTTTCAGGACCCTGGATAGCGGCAGATACAGTACGCACATTATGTACTGTATCTCCTCCACAGCGAGGAGCCGCCGGGTTTCATTGAGAAAATAGTAAATGCCGACAATAGCCGGCAATACTGTAATTTCACATATTAACCCTTAACATGGTGAACTATGTGGACAGCATGTCTCTAGGGAGGGTGGGCACT
The DNA here is from genome assembly GCA_033576535.1 of Allobates femoralis. Classification (NCBI taxonomy): domain Eukaryota; kingdom Metazoa; phylum Chordata; class Amphibia; order Anura; family Aromobatidae; genus Allobates; species Allobates femoralis. The sequence continues at coordinate 70,642,184 of JARQOC010000004.1, read as the reverse complement.
CCCTACAGACATGTGGCCCACATCTATTATTAACATTAACCCTTTGTCATCAACATGTCAACGTCTGCACTTCCCAGGGGTACTGCTCCAGTTTTAGCACCACGATCAGGGCTCGCTCACACTAACAAATGAATTGGACGAGTGCTATCTAATTTTTATCGAATAGCACTAAAACCATTGTTATTCAATTGGGCAGTGCTGATGATAGATTCTGTCAGTGAAAAAAGCCTGTCTGTGAAAATAAATTGCAGCATGCTGCAATTTCACTGCAAAATCTGGTGGGTGAAAGAAAAAAATCGGATGCCATATAGACCTGCAGTGTGTTTTCTAATTTGTATGGATACATTACACAGAAAACTATAAATGGTCTTGTAAATGATTGACAGCTGCCAAAAAAAAAAAAATAGATTTCATACGAATCAATTTTTATATACTGTTGCGTGACCCTAGCCTTATAATGAAAATGGCAGTGCCTGGCGGCATGGAGATGTGAAACAAGACATTATAATGCCCCCCTTTTTCCCTAGACAGTAACAGTACCCCCATTTTCTCTCATATAGTAATCACTTTGGAACTCCACAAAGTAAATGTTTACAGTGTCCCTTTCTGTCTCTATACAAAGTAATTGTGCTTTCTGTGCCACCACAAAGTAATAATGTGTGCGCTTTGCCTCCATAAAGTAATACAGCCACTGCTGGGCCCCTATACACTGCTGTGCCTCCATAGGGTACAAATTCCACATTAGTGCCATCAACATAATTACTATTTGAAAGCTAAATGAGAAATTGTTATTGTGTACTGACATGAAATCCATGTTGCTACACAATACTAAGGGCCGCTTTACACACACAGATATCTGTGACCAACTTCTGAACAGATCTCTGGTTGCAGTGAAATCATGGACACATTGCTCCATTTTGTGGCTGTGTACAAATGTAACAATGTGTCCATGATTTCACTGCAACCAGAGATCTGCGACCAATATCTGAACCGATATCTGTGTGTGTAAAGCGGCCCTAATATCCCACTGAGCCTCAACATAGTAACAGTGCCCTCTCTGTGCCTCTATGTAGTAATAGTGCTCTTTCTGTGCCTCCATATAGTAATAGTGCCCCCTGTGCCTTCATACAGTAATAGTGCCCCCTCTGTGCCTCCACATAGTAATAGTACTCTCAAAAAGCTCAAAAACGGATCAGGAACCGCTCCCCACAGGAGCCCATTATGGTAACCGAATTGCTTTACAAGCACTATGGTTACCGGCTCCGGATCTGCAGCCTGTGTGAAAAATCATGCAGGCTGCAGTTTTCGGAGCGGCTCCTGTGGGCATGTCAGGGGTTAAAAACTGATTTACAGTAAGCTGGCTATTGTCAGCTCTGTAGAATTTTATTAATGAAGCCGTGGCTCCCCTGACACTTGCGCAGATACTGTACGTAATGTATGTATAGTATCTGCCGCTGTCCAGGTTCCTGTAGGCATTTACATTAGGTCTATGGCGGTGCGCTGCCCATAGATCTAATGTAAATGCCTACAGGACCTTGGACAGCGGCAGATACTATACATACATTACGTACAGTATCTGCGCAACTGTCAGGGGAGCCACGGCTTCATTAATAAAATTCTATAGAGCTGACAATAGGCGGCTTACTGTAAATCAGTTATTAACCCCTGACATGCCCACAGGAGTGGCAGCATGCCTCTAGGAGGGATGGGCACCCCCTAGAGACATGTTGCCCACAACTTTTATTAATATTTCATCTTTTATTAAACAGTTAACACTTTGTTCATCCCTGCGGCAGCAGCGATGAACAAACAGTACGGTAACCGCATTACTCCGGATTACACATCTGGAGCAATCCGGTTACCAGATTGCGGCTTCATGCACACATTTTTCATTAAAAATGTGTGTGAAGTCAATTGCGTTCACCGCACCCGGATCGGGATGCAGTGAACGCAATTAGCTTTAAAAGTGTGACCCTAGCCATAGTGCCCCCTCTTTGTCTTCACAAAGTAGTAGTGCCCCCTCTGTGCCTCCACATAGTAATAGTGCTCCCTGTGCCTTCACATAGTAATTGTGCCCCCTCCATGCCTCCATATAGTAATAGTGCCTCCCTCTGTGCTTCCATATAGTAATAGTGTCCCCCCTCTGCGCCTCCATATAGTAGTAATGCCCCCTCTATACCCCCTGTTAAGCTTCACACAGTAATAATGCCCTATTGTCCCGTCTCTGAGCCTTCACATGAAAATAAATGCCTCTGTGCCTCACAAATTTAAATTGATCTCCATTCAATGCCAATACCCACCCTTAGGCTGGGGTCACATTTGGAAGGCACAATCTGGTAACCACATCCATTACCGGATCCGGTATTACCGTGTGCCTTCACCTTTGGCATCACATTGCAGATCTGGATCCAGTAATGGATCCAGATCTGCAATGAGAAAAAAATTGAGTCACTAAAAACCGGATTCGGTACCGCTAGGTACATTCATGTACCTTGCGGTACCGGATTCGGTGGCCATAGGCGCCCATTATAAAAAAGCCGGATCCGGTTTTTTCAATCGCTCTGAAAACTGCAGCCTGCATGATTTTTACTGCAGGCTGCAAAACCGGATGCGGTAATCAGATTGCATTAAGTGCAATCCGGTTTTTCTATTGCAGCCCATGGCTGCGGAACCAGATCCAGTTTTGAAAACAAAACTGCAGATGTGACCCTAGCCTTATAGTCCTTCCATTAATTTTTTACAGTATTAAAAAGTAATATTCCCCTCTCCACACACACTTAAACTCATTTAATCTGCTTTCATGACAAGCCTTTACACCCTATTTCTTCTGGCTGCCTATGAGTCTCTCTACTCTGCACTGTACTCAGCTATATCTGACAGATCCATACTGTAGACAATGAATTGAATGAAGGTACACTCAACCTCATCTACATCCAGACCGACTCTTCAAGGCCCAATTCTCAGGAACATTGGGGACCCAGCTTCTGGACCCCCAGTGATCATGCAGTCATCATCTATCCTTATATTACAGGATAAATTAGAGGATAGTCACCAAACTTTGTATGACCCCTTTAAGACTGCTTTGTGTTTAGTGGCATCATCAGACATGTAGAAGAATGAGAAGTCAGGCCTTTGGACCTACTCAGCTTTTCATCTCAGGCACTGCCTGTTTAAATGGCACATCCACATTCCCCTTGGATTATGGTTACTTTTCTTTGATATCATTAAATATCTAGGTCAAGTAAATTGTGTTATCACATGCTGTTTTCATGCAGTTTTCCAAATTTTAATTTTTTGTAGGTGATTGTTATAGAACTAAACTGATTTTGCACATCAACCCATGGAGATATTCTTGCCTCCCAGCAAATACGTGAGAAATTAAAAAGAAATGAAAACATGCATTAAGTCTGGCAGTATGCAAAGTGGTGGACCTCAGGGGAAATCTTGCTGTGGTCACCAGAACCACCACCACTAAGTTTGCTGCCCAGTCCGACAAACCAAACCTCTAGGAGTCATAAAACATGTTTTAGACTGTATGAGCTCAGTGTATCTGTACAACTATCAATACAACAAGGGAATTTCATAATTTTGCTGGTGGCACACTTGGGACTGAAGATACAAGCCAACATCTGAGGCACCTGACCATGTGTAACTACTGTAAAGTGGTTTTGCACAATTTATTTTTAAAACTTGCTAGAGAAGGGATTTAAGATAAAAATAAGTGTTACCACTCCAATACCCCAATGCTCCAGAGCTGCCACTTCAATGATCTCCACTGGGAACGGAAGTGATGACCTCAGGTGAATGAATGAACAGGACATCATCACTTTCTGTCCCACTGGACAGGCAATGCTAGAGTGGCAGGGGATTGTATGAGGATCCCTTTAACAAACTGAAATAAAAAAAAGGCAGAGAAAACCCTTTAAGAACTGCTTCAGCTATTTTATTCATATAGTCTTAGGAAGCAAGATAGGTGGGAATGGCATAAAGCTTGGCGGGACTTCCTCGTGAATCAGATCCTGTCTGCATGATTGCAGCCACGTAATGTTTTCTCTGAAAAGTTGAGGAGTACAGGGAGAGACAAAACTAGTCTGGTGCCACATCTGGCTGGTATCTCTATAAACCACTCCAGGTGATTGACAGGTGTCTTCTGTGTGTGTGCTTAGCAAGAGATCTGTCAATCAATTAGAGCAGGGGTCCCCAACCATCGGTCAGAGGACCTGGATCGGGCAGTTGGGTGGTGTTTTTGCCGGTCCGTGGTGCCACCGCAGACCAGCACTAAGCATTGACAGTGTGCTCTTGGGTGGCTCAGAGCACACTGTGGGGAGTGGATGCTGCCCACTCCCCTGCCCCGTCACACCCTGGCCTCAGAAAACGTGGCTCCGACCAGAGAACATTATGCCGGGAATGTCGGGGTGGCAGGCTGTGGCCTCACTGACGCAGCTCCAAGCACAACACAGTATGTGGGGCGTGGTGGTTCGGGGCAGCGATCTGGCCACTTTGTCATAGCTCCTGGCATAGCTCCTGGCGGGGACCTGATCGACAGTGCTGTTTGGTGTATAGTGCTGCTAAGTAGCATTGCTATACAGTACATTGACGCTGAGTGCTACTTTACTTAATATGTATGATAAGTATGCACTAAACTTCCAACATCCTCCATAGCCCCACCCGATAAGACCAAAGCCCCAACCCTGCCCCACCCTGCCGGGCCATGGAAAAATGGTCTTGCTTGAAGCAATGAGAGAGGAAGTCACATGGTGCAGGCTCTGTACAGTCTCGTCTCTGCCTATTGTCCACGCCCAGATTTTCAAACTATATTTTATCTAAAATAATACAGATGTTAAGAAAAACTTTAGTACCCTCTGTTAAGGTAAGAAAAGCCCAATGATTTCTGAAATAACTTAAAACTGACAAAAGGAATTTTCAATTTAAATTTGTTGCCGATCGACTAATGACAATCAGACATTGCCTTTGATTTGTGATCCAACAGAAAAACGTAAAAAAACAAACAAAATCTGATGAAATTGGCCAGGGCAAAAATGCTGTTTCCTTTAACTCAATACTTTGTTGAATAACTTTTGGAGGCAATCAATGCAAACAAATGATTTCTATGACTTTCAATGAGACTTCTGCACCCGTTCACAGGTATTTTGGCAGATGTCCTGTGAGCATACTGCTCCTTGTGTCTCAGGAGTGATACCGCCTTCTCCAGATTCATGATTTCAGCTCCTTCCACAGTTGTTCAGTAGGATTTAGTTTAAGGCTCATAGAAGCCCCTTCAGCTTAGTCCAGTGCTTTGCTTTTAACCATTCTTAGATATTTTTAGCTGTGTGTTTTGGGTGATTATCCTGTTGGAGCCCGTGTCAGAACAAGCTTTCTGACACTGGGCAGCACATTTCACTCCAGAATACCTTGATAGTTTTGAGAGTTAAATTGTACCTTGCACAGATTCTAGAACTCTGCGCCGAGTGCAACAAAGCAGCCCCAAGTCATAACTATTCCTCCTCCATGGTTCACAGTAGGTACAATGTTCTTTTCGTTGTATGCTTCATTTTTGTGTATGTAAACATAGAGTTGATATGACTTGGCAAAAAGCTCTAGTCTTGTCTATTCTGTCCACAGGACATTCTCCCAAGAGCTTTGTGGCTTGTCAATATTTAATTTGTAAAATTTCAGTCTTGCATGTTTATGATTTGCTTTCAATAGTGGTTTCCTCTTTGGTAGTCCTCCATGATGTCTCCTTTGGACAAGATTGTGATGGATGGTGTGATCAGACACTTATATACCATGTTTCCCCGAAAATAAGACACTGTCTTATATTAATTTTTGCTCCCAAAGATGCACCATGCCTTATTTTCAGGGGGTGTCTTATATTAGCCAAAAAAAATTTTTGACAGAAAAACAGCCTCCAATCCCAGTACCGTATCCCACTGCAGCAGCCTCCCATTATCCCAGTACTGTATCGCACTGCAGCAGCCTCCCATCCCAGTACCGTATCCCACTGCAGCAGCCTCCCATCCCAGTGCCATATCCCACTGCAGCCTCCCATGTGTGTACACACACACACTTTCACTTTCTTACCGTACTTCTTTCTTTTCACTTTCTTTCCTCTGCAGTGCACTGTGTAGGAGCCCTGGGCCAATCAGAGCGCAGGAGCCCTGGGCCAATCAGAGCGCTGGAGCCCTGGGCCAATCAGAGCGCAGGAGCCCTGGGCCAATCACAGCGCAGGAGCCCTGGGCCAATTACAGTGCAGGAGCCCTGGGCCTATCACAGCCAGGAACAATCAGAGGCTACTGACGTCAGCTGGCTCATGATTCCTGCGCTGTGATTGGCACAGGGCTCATGAGTGGAGACCGGTACAGAGCTCCGGAGCTGTGATTCACAGCTGTGCTCCTGGGCTGTGAGCCCTGCAGCGGCAGAAGAGTGGTACAGAGTGGCGGGCACCGGACAGCGGGGAGTGAGACACAGATGGATGCCCCGGTCTTGTGATCGGTGGCATGCTGAGGAGGTACTTATATTAGGAGGTAGGGCTCCCCCCAAGCATGCCATACTTTCAGGGGGCGCCCTATTTTCAGGGAAACAGGTACCTTGACCTTGGAGTTCACCTCTAATCTCTTTGGAAGTTGTTCTGGGTTCTTTGGTTACCATTTACATTATCCGTCTCTTCTATTTGTCATCAATTTTCCTATTGCATCTACTTCCAAAGAGGTCGGCTACAGCCCCATAGGCGCCAAACGTCTGAATAATATGTGCAACTGTAGTAACAGGAACATCACATTGTTTGGTGATGGTCATATGGCCTTTACCTTTAACATATTTATCTATGATTTTCTTTCTACTCTCCAAAGACAACTCTCTTTTTAGATTTCTTTGCTCCATGTTCAGTGTGGTACACACCATGATACCAAAACAGCACATAAATAGGCAGACTAATTGATTACATGTTCATAGACACCATTTATGATAATTGCAGGACACATCTTAAGATGTCTTCATTGTCAAGTTATTTTCAATCTTTTCTATGGGTACCATAATTTTTGTTCCAGTCATTTTTATTAGTTTGCTTTTTTTAATTTTCTGGTGAACCACATACAATGATTTTTAATAAATTTAAATTGAAAATTACTTTAGTCAGTTTCAAGTAATTTCACTGTTTTGGATTTTTCTTACTTTACCAGAAAGTACCAAAAAGATTGACCAAGTTTATATGTGTTTCAGAGACAACTTCATGATGGGTTCATGATGGCTGTGGTTTGGGCAGCATGAATCAATTGAGCAGTTACATTTAAATTTCAGAAGGAAAAACTCAGCCCTTACACTACATGGGAACACAGCCATAGGATTACATGTAGTCGCTCTTGAGGTTTTAGGTAGGTTTGAGAGATTTTTGTGTTATGCGTTTAATATACACCCTATCACGGATGACTTGTATATAGGTATCCCCTCACTATGTTCACACAGCACAGGTATCTCTTGCCTACTACAACGTGACATGTATGCCGCTCAGGCATAGATGCCAAAAGCATAAATGTTTAGTGATTTTCATGCTCTCCTTGCTCCAGATGTGCTGAAATATATACCCTTTCGCAGCAGTCTTCATTAATATGTATAAGAAAAGGGAGGACTGCACATGTTTATGGCAGCTGGAAGAGGGAAATGCATGTTATATTTATCTGTCTTAGGGACATTTACTTCTGTACTGTGCTCCTCTCATGGGTCTGAAATACACAGTGGTGACAAGGAGTGCAGAAGAGAAGCATTAAGAAGAAGACGTCATATTTGTCACTCAACTCTAAGCTGAAATCTCAGAATAACAAAGTTGAATGTAAAACTGATTAAAAGTCTGTCTTTGGTATCAAGATAATCTAGCTAAAGTCAAGGGAATGGCTTTGAGAGCTGTTCCTTAACATACAGTATTTTATGCGTTTTGACTAGTGATGAGCGAGCATGCTCGCCACTACTCGGTACTCGCATGAGTATCACTGTACTCGGGCTACTCGGCGAGCACCGAGTAATCTCGCGATACTCGTGCTGTGCTCGTGGTCGTCATCTCTGCATGTTGGCGCTCTTTTGAGAGCCAGCCCACGTGCAGGGATTGGCTGGCAGACCACTGCAATGCCACAGCCCTGTTAGTTGTGGCATTGCAGTGATTGGCCGGCCTGCACAGCGTGACCGAGCCTTTATAAGACCCGGCCGCGCTGTGCTCTGCACACAGGCATCCAGACAGTGAGTGTAGGGACAGTATCTGCTGCTGCTTAGGGACAGATTTGCGGCCCTCATAGGTAGATCCGGAGCAGGGCTGCAAACTGCTGCTGAGCTGACCACAACAGTCCTTCTCAGGACTAATCTCGGAGAATATAGGCAGGGTGATCCAGATCGGAGCTTTTCTGTGACCATTACAGTCACCAGACTGTTGTACTTACTAGCTTGATCCAGGTTAGGACATAGGGACTAAAATTCTCATCTCCTGTGACCATTAGAGTCACCAGACTGGTGTGCGTACTACCTTGATACAGGTTAGGGACTAAAATCCTCATCTCCTGTGACCATTAGAGTCACCAGACTGGTGTACGTACTGCCTTGATACAGGTTAGGGACTAAAATCCTAATCTGTGACCATTAGAATCACCAGACTGGTGTACGTACTACCTTGATACAGGTTAGGGACTAAAATCCTCATCTCCTGTGACCATTAGAGTCACCAGACTGGTGTACGTACTACCTTGATACAGGTTAGGGACTAAAATCCAAATCTGTGACCATTAGAATCACCAGACGGGTGTACGTACTACCTTGATACAGGTTAGGGACTAAAATCCTCATCTCCTGTGACCATTAGAGTCACCAGACTGGTGTACGTACTACCTTGATACAGGTTAGGGACTAAAATCCTAATCTGTGACCATTAGAATCACCAGACTGGTGTACGTACTACCTTGATACAGGTTAGGGACTAAAATCCTAATCTGTGACCATTAGAATCACCAGACTGGTGTACTTAATACCTTGATACAGGTTAGGGCCTAAAATCCTAATCTCCTGTGACCATTGCATTCACCAGACTGGTGTAAGTCATACCTTGATACAGGTTAGGGACTAAAATCCTAATCTCCTGTGATCTGAGCAGTCACCAGACTGGTGTACGTCATACCTTGATACAGGTTAGGGACTAAAATCCTAATCTCCTGTGATCTGAGCAGTCACCAGACTGGTGTACGTCATACCTTGATACAGGTTAGGGACTAAAATCCTAATCTGTGACCATTAGAGTCACCAGACTGGTGTACTTAATACCTTGATACAGGTTAGGGCCTAAAATCCTAATCTCCTGTGACCATTGCATTCACCAGACTGGTGTACGTCATACCTTGATACAGGTTAGGGACTAAAATCCTAATCTCCTGTGATCTGAACAGTCACCAGACTGGTGTACGTCATACCTTGATACAGGTTAGGGACTAAAATCCTACTCTCCTGTGACCATTACAGTCACCAGACTGGTGTACTTACTACCTTAATACAGGTTAGGGACTAAAATCCTACTCTCCTGTGACCATTACAGTCACCAGACTGCTGTCGCTGTATACAAGCAAAATGCGCAAGGGCGTTGGCAAGGAAAAAGGAAGTGAACGTGATGGTGGTGCAGGCAGAGGCCGAGGTCGTGTGCAAGCACTAATTTCGTAACAAGAAAGGGGCACATCTACTCACTCACACGTCCTGTCCCAAATTCTTGGGGCCCGCTGCAGTACACCGCTCTTGAACCAACACCAGTGTCAACAGGTTGTTACTTGGATAGCGGATAATGCTTCAAGTCAGATTGGCACCTCCACAAACACCCTGTCTTCCACACGGTCAAGTGTCAGTAGCCGTGATACTGCACCGCACATTTCCCAACCTGATCCTCCTTCCTACCACCAGGCCGAGTACACGTCCACGGACATTACTGATCCCACACTTGGACACTCGGAAGTCCAGAAGTGTGTACCCATGGGTGAGTGGAGGTACATGGCAAATTCCCATAACAAAATTTAAATTCAGTTGTCATTTGTTGGTGGTGTGTTGAAGTCTGGCCCAATCCAACCCTTGTTCATCTTGATCAGAGTCAGCCTGTCAGCATTTTCAGTTGACACGCGGGTGCGTCTATCAGTAATGATTCCACCTGCGGCTCTGAAAACACGCTCTGACAAAACGTTAGTGGCAGGGCAGGCCAGGACTTCCAAGCCGTAGAGAGCCAATTCATGGCACGTGTCCAGCTTGGAGACACAATAATTGTAAGGCAAAGAGGAATCTAGCAGTACAGTTGTTTGATCTGCAAGGTACTCCTTCAGCATCTGGCCAAACTTAGCATTTCTTGTGGCACTACCCCGCACCTCAGGGGCTGTGGTACGTGAGGGGCTGAGAAAACTGTCCCACATCGTAAATACTGTTCCCTTACCTCTGGCGGATTGGACTTGTGCCCCTCTCGGCCGTACGCCTTGGTTGTCCACCGATTTCTGACCTATGCCGGTAGCGTTTTGTGAGGGGAATGATTTGCCTACTTCCGTGACTATGGCCTTCTGGAAATGCTGCATTTTGGCTGACCTCTCCGCCTCAGGAATGAGAAACATAAAGTTCTCCTTGTAGCGTGGGTCTAACAGTGTTGCCAACCAGTACTGATTGTCGGCCAAGATGTTGTGAACGCGAGGGTCACGAGCCAGGCAGCTTACCATAAAGTCAGCCATGTGCGCCAGACTCTCAACAGCCATCAGTATCCAGACCAACACGTTGACTGAACATGCTGTCCTCCTCCTCCTCCTCATCTCCACTGTCCTATGGCCAGCCACGCTGAATCGAGGGTATGAGTGGTGTGCATGTCATATCCTCAATTTGGCCAGAGAGTTGCTCCATGTCTTCATCCTCCTCCTCCTCGTCATAGTCCTCCACTGCACGTTGTGATGAGATGAGGCTGGGCTGTGTGTTTTCACCCACACCCACTACTGTTTCTTGCTCCAAGTCATCTCGCTCGGCCTGCAATGCATCCTCTTTGTTTTTCAGCAGAGACCGTTTTAGAAGGCAGAGTAGTGGTATGGTGACGCTAATAATGGCGTCATCGCCGCTCACCATCTTGGTGGAGTCCTCAAAGTTTTGGAGGACGGTACATAGGTCCAACATCCATCTCCACTCCTCAGGTGTTATGTGTGGAGTTTGACCCATTTCCCGACGGCTTAGGTGATGGAGGTAGTCCACAACTGCCCTCTTCTGCTCACATATCCTGACCAACATGTGCAGAGTTGAATTCCAACGCGTGGGGACATCACACACCAATCTGTGGGCCGGAAGACGCAAACGGCGCTGAAAGCCGGCAAGGCCGGCTGAAGCAGCAGGTGACTTGCGAAAATGTGCAGACAGACGGCGAACTTTTACCAGCTGTTCAGACAGCTCTGGGTATGACTTTAGAAACCTCTGAACCACCAGGTTGAGCACATGGCCCACGCATGGAACATGCGTCAGCTGGCCTCGCCTCAAAGCTGCCACCAGGTTCCGGACATTGTCACACATGACCTTTCCTGGCTTTAGGTTCTGAGGTGTGAGCCAGTGATCTGCCTGCTGTTTCAGAGCTGTCCACACCTCTTCTGCATTGTGGGGTTTGTCACCTATGCAGACTAGCTTCAGCACAGCCTGTTGCCGCTTCGCAGAGGCAGTGCTGCAGTGCTTCCAGCTTGGGACTGGTGTGGAGGGTACAGTGGATGAGGATGATGAGGATGAAGAGCATGACATTCCGGAGCTGTAGAGTGTCGGTCAAACCCTGACAGAGGTAGGGCCTGCTATCCTTGCTGTGGGAAGGACGTGTTCCGTCCCTCGCTCAGACTGTGTCCCAGCCTCCACAATATTAACCCAGTGTGCCGTCAAGGAGATGTAGCGGCCTTGCCCACAAGCACTTGTCCACGTGTCTGTGGTTAGGTGGACTTTGGCTGAAACAGCGTTGTTCAGGGCACGTGTGATGCTGTTGGACACGTGGTTATGCAATGCTGGGACGGCACATCTGGAGAAATAGTGGCGGCTGGGGACCGAGTAACGTGGGACAACAGCCGCCATCAGGTCGCGGAATGCTTCCGTCTACACCAGCCGGAAAGGCAACATTTCTAGCGCTATGAGTGGCGAAATGTGATCATTCAGGACTGTGGCATGTTGGGCGTTGGCAGCGTATTTGCGCCTGCGTTCAAAGGTTTGCTGAATGGATAATTGAACGCTGCGCTGGGACAAGGACGTGCTTGATGGTGGGGTTATTTGTGCGTGGGCAACTTCAGGTGCAGGGCCGGAGGCTTGTTCGTGGGCAGCATGGACAGGGGATTGGCTCGCACGCACAACACGCGACGACGTAGCAGTGACATCAGCAAGCACCGCCCCTTGACTCTGTTGTACTTCCCACAAAGTCGGGTGCTTGGCTGACATGTGCCTCATCATGCTGGTGGTGGTCAGGCTGCTAGTTTTCGTACCCCTGCTGATACTGGCATGGCAGGTGTTGCAAATGGCCTTTTTAGAGTCATCTGGAGCCAACTTAAAAAACTGCCAGACTCGGGAACACCTAACATTTGCACAGGCACCTTGTGTCGTGTTGTTGTTCCGGGGAACGGTTGCCTGCCTTCTGCCTGCGGACCCGACCCTGCTTCGTACTGCCTGTTGGGATGCTAAGCCTCCCTCCCCCTGTGCACTGCTGTCCTCGCTCTGCATATCCTCCTGCCAGGTTGGGTCAGCTACTGGATCATCCACCACGTCATCTTCCTCTTCCTTGGCTAATCGCTGGACTGCTCCTCCTTCTCCTCATGTGCCACCATGATGACCGTTACAATAGTTAGGCTGTTGTTTCAGGTATACCCCCAGTGGTAAATTTTTACGCCCATTCTTTTTGAATGGCCATTACAACGACAGGATACCCGCTCCTTTTCAATGGGAAAAATGTTTTGAGGCCCTCATGCACGTCTCTATCCAGGGACAATGTGGAGCCTCCCAATTTTTGGCTGCCCTGGCCAAAGGGCTAGACTACAATAAACCCACTTCATGTTTACAGGCCCTCCTGCACGTCTCTATCCTGGGACAATGTGGAGCCTCCCAATTTTTGGCTGCCCTGCCAAAGGGCTATACTACAATACACCCACTTGAGGGTTACAGGCCCTACTACATGTCTGTATGCATGGGTCATTGTTGAACCTCCCAATTTTTGGCTGCCCTGGCCAAAGGGCTATACTACAATACACCCACTTGAGGGTTACAGGCCCTACTACATGTCTGTATGCATGGGTCATTGTTGAACCTCCAATATTTGGCTGCCCTGGCCAAAGGGCTATACTACAATACACCCACTTGAGGGTTACAGGCCCTACTACATGTCTGTATGCATGGGTCATTGTTGAACCTCCCAATTTTTGGCTGCTCTGGCCAAAGGGCTATACTACAATACACCCACTTGAGGGTTACAGGCCCTACTACATGTCTGTATGCATGGGTCATTGTTGAACCTCCAATTTTTGGCTGCCCTGGCCAAAGGGCTATACTACAATACACCCACTTGAGGGTTACAGGCCCTACTACATGTCTGTATGCATGGGTCATTGTTGAACCTCCCAATTTTTGGCTGCCCTGGCCAAAGGGCTATACTACTATACACCCACTTCAGGTTTACAGGCCCTCATGCACGTCTCTATCCAGGGGCATTGGTGAACCTCCAAATTTTGGACTGCCCTGGCAAAGGAAAATACTACAATAGACCCAGTTCCTCAAAATGGGCACATTATTTCAAGACAGGGCTTCATGTACGTCTCTTCTCAGGGACATCGGAGTGCCGCACAATGTTTTCACGTAAAATGTTTCATGTAATCACAAAAAGTAACATACACCAGCTGTATCTCACTATTGGGTATGTGCCCTTAACATTTCCACCCTAAATATTAATTTTGGTATCATTTTGGAAGTTTTTCTCGTGACTCGTGAAAATTGGCGTGAAACTCGGACAAGATTGTTCACAGCTGTGACTTTTGAGTGAGAAATGCTTCCAGGGGTCTTCCCCATGGTGTTGCCATGTCATTTCAGCACTCTTCTGAGACTTTTGTGACATTTTTAGGGTTTTTCCATGCTGCCAGCAGTCATTTCATAAAAATACTCGTGTCTCCCATAGGGTAACATTGGGCTCGGTACTCGGGCCGAGTACACGAGTATCTCGGATGCTTGGCCCGAGCTTCGAGCACCCGAGCATTTTAGTACTCGCTCATCACTAGTTTTGACCAACCAGTTCTTCACAAAGACAAGTGCCCTATATTACATGGGTGGGCCACTTATATGGATGCACCTAAATGCACCTTGCTATCAGTGTAGAACTCAGCATCTTTGATCTCCATATTCATCCCATCTGAGATAAGTTTGGCCAACTCCTGTATCCTGTGTCCTGTGTTCGCGGAGTTGCGCCAGTTTTGTCCGGCTCATGATGAACCCAATATGGCTCTGTTCGTTCACTTCTGTGGTTTTGAGGTATGCTACTGCTGCGATAGCTTTGACTGATGCATCACAGAAGACACAAAGCCTTTGTGTTTTGACTTCTGTGGATGGCACGGGAACATAAGGTCGTTTCACACAAAGGTCGGTCAAGAGAGGTCCTTCATTCGGCCCACATGTCTGCTTTTCTGCTTGAAATCAGATGTCTCTTGGGTGAAGTCCCTTAGCATCATTTTGACTTGGATGGTTACTGGAGCTGCGAACACCAAAGGGTCGTACAAGCTATTCACAAAAGAAAGAACTCCTCTGCGTGTTGAGTTTCTCATCTTTGCTGATCTGAAATATGAAGGCATCGGTCTTCAGATCCCAAAGCATTCCAAGGCTCCGCTGCATGGGAAGGGAGTCAATGCTTAGGTCTAAGTCTTTAAGATCACTGGAATACTCTTCAGAGGGAAAGGCTTCTATTAACTCTCGGCTGTTGGAGGAAATCTTGTGTAGCCTTAGGTTAGACCGAACAAGTATTTTATTAAGCCCTCTTTAGGAGACTGGTTGCAGCCTCAGTTGTTGGTGTGGACTTCAGACATTCATCTATATAGAAGTATTTTTCTACAAAGGATCTGACATCTGACCCATACTTTTCTTTGCCCTATTTGGTGGAATTTCACAGGTCGTAGATAGCGACTGCCGGGGAAGGACTGTTCCCAAAGATGTGTACCCTCATCTGGTACTCTATGATGTCTTTATCTGGGTCATTGTTGTGATACCAGAAGAACCTGAAGTAGTTTCTGTGTTCCTTTTTGACGAAAAAAACAGTGGAATATCTGTTGTCAGCCATAAATGCCACCGTATCTCTGTGGAAACAGAGTAGCACTTCTAGAAGTCTGTTGTTGAGGTCTGGGCCTGACAGTAGGACATTATTCCAGGAGACATCTTCAAGTTTGGCACTTAAGTCGAATATCACTCTTATCTGACCAGGCTCCTTAGGATGGTACACTCCAAAGATGGGTGAGTACCAACACTCCTCTGAGTGTCGAGGTGTAGATGCAATCTCTGCGTGGTTGTTCTGAAATATCTTCCCCATGAAGGTAAAGAAATGTTCCTTTGTCTTAGGTGAGTTCAGAAGCTTGTATCTGAGGGAGTTGAATTGACTGTAGACCAGTTCCCTGTTGTTGGGTAGGCGTCTTCTCTGTGGCCGGAATGGTAGAGGTGCGACCCAACAGTTTGACTTGTCTTTGACTATCTCTCGATCCATGATGTCCAAGAATATCCTGTCTTCTATGGACATCGCTGCCTTGTTGTCTTTGTCCTGTGGAAAACTGTACATCCTATGTGGTCTTGTTCACCTTCACAGGAGTGGTCTTCGTTGGAAGGAACTGAGAAAGGGCAAGGCATGGGAGTTCTGCTCGGTAACTCATTTACCAACTGACTATTCTGGCATGGCTGGAAGAGAGATGGACATCCATTTTCTAGCGTGCTGGTGAGCATACTGTTGACTGAGGCTGGCTTGTCAAGCCTCTGCGCATAAAGAGCATTCTGGAAGCCTAGTCTTGTGGACTTGTAGTATATCTCTTTCAAGTAGTAAAGGTATTGGAGCTTCTGGGTCCAACTCAGGTATAAGATGAGGTATACGCTTCAGGTGGAAGTGATGTGCTTCTACTTCTCGTGAAGGTATCTCGGACCTGTTGTCGGGAATCTGGTTGCACTCCAGGATGGTCGGTAGCGATAGGCAGGTCTGGCCATCTATGGGCTCCACTTTGTATCTGGTTGCTTTCCTCCCCGCCGTCTCAACGGTACCTGAACAAGTCCTCAAGGAGTAGGAAAATTGGGGCCTACAATGCTGAAGTTGTTGAAGGAGATGGACTTGGCTAGAGACCTGTTGCTTTGGTCATTCAGGATTGCATATATCTTGAGCGCTTTGTCCTTGCGGCCTGCTGGGTAAACTCGGACAAGGCAGATTTTTGAACAGGACTTTCCTCTTATGAGTCCTTTACAGATCTCTGTGCATTGAGAGGTGACCACTGGGATGCCTTCATCAGTGTTCTTTTGCTTGCGACAACACTCGTGGGTGTGGTCCAGGGTGCAAGGCTGTATTGTGATCCGTGCTGCTGCATTCTGCACATTTCATACTAGCTTCACCGTTCCTGGCCAGGTGCGAAGTTGTGGCACAGCATTTGAAGTAGATGTTGTTTTCCTTGAGGAAACCTTAGCGATCCTCTAAAAACATCTACCTGAAGGCTCTGCATTTTAGTAAAGTATGTGGTTTCCTGTGTAGGGGAGAATGCTTGCTGACATCTTGAGGTTTGTTTTCTTCTGGAGGTGGCTTACTCGCATTGTGAGGAGGACCTGTGGAAACAATGTTAGTTTTGTGGGCTTCTACTAGGTTTGACACCGGGGCCAGTGGGACATGACAGAGTGAAGTCAAAACTAGGGTCATTTCTGATCTTAGCTTGTTGGGTGACAAAATCTACAAATATGGTGAAAGGGGATAACGGCATGTTGAGTTTGCTTGTACTGTGAACCATATGTGACCCACTTTTCTTGTAGATTGTAAGGAAGTTTTTGCACAGATTGACACCCCTGACAGTGTCTAAGAATGCCATCCGGGCAAATCTCCTTCCTCCTGGGCAAGCTGTAACTCTATCAACAAGTCACTCATCTCTCTGAGCTTTTGATAACCTTTAGGCCCTATCTTAGGTAAATCGTCAATTCTTTTGTATAAAGCATTCTCTGACTTTGATGGACTCATACAATTCATCAAATCTTTCCCACACTTTGCAAAGACCTGTGTGGATGCTCTTATATTAGTGTCTCTTAGTCTTTTTGGCATTCTCAACCGACTCGCTCTCAAGCCACTTTACTAGGAGATCTAACTCCTCGCTACATTATAGGTCCAGACCCTGAATGGTGTTCTGGAACGAGGCTCGCCATGGCCTATAGTTCTCGACTTTATCAGTGAACTTTACAAGTCCTTTGGAACCAGCTCTCTGCAAGCAAAGAACTTTGCAAAGTCCATGGTGGCTTGGTCGGTGCTAGTACGAGCCGGTGTGTAATAGTCATGTCTAGTGTGTGGTGCATCATCATACCTGTTGGACGTTTCTGGCTTTGGATAGTCTGTATAGTACCTCTCTGGAGAGGAAGGTGTCTCTTTAAGATGGGACGAAACTGTACCTTCTGCTCGGTGGGGCAGTAACTGTGGCTGACATCTCCACGATTGGTGTCTTCTTGTTTGAAGTAGCGAAGTTCAAGGTTGGCTTGCTGGTAATCGGCGTAAGCTGGTCAATGTGGTTCATCAAGGCAGTCATCTATGCCAGAATGTTGATGCTGATTGACGTACTCTGTGACGTGTTGTGCTGGATCCTGCTGGTCTAGATTCAGTCCAAAAACGTTGCTGCGTCTATCATAGCCAGAGATTTCTGCAGCTTCCAAGCACTCTGCTTTAGCTATTGCAACTGCTGTCTCTTTGTCTGTGGTGAGTCTTTCTAGAGACGCATGTGACTGCCACCAGAGGCACCTCACACCTCCATTTCAGGGGAGAGAGTTGTACCTCTGCTCTTCATGTGCTGGGATGGCGCAATTGAGCTTCACACACACACCACAACACTTAGGAACCCGGGACGATGGGTGGACGAGGTGGGAGGACCCAAGCGTAGCCGGGAGGGAAAAGGTAGGAGTAAAGTAGAAGCAGAGGAGAAGAGAAGCAGGAGGGAAGCAGAGGAGAGTGAAGGAGTGAGGAGGTGTTCACTCCCGCCGGCTGGAGCACGGTTACGCTCTCCCCGGGAGGGAACAACCAATGGGTGTGGAGGAAGAACAAAGCCCTTGGGGTGCGGGATGAGACTTAGATTCCCGTATGCCCATATCAGGCGAGCGGACAGGGGGGCTGGTGGATGACACAAGGAAAACATCCCTGAAAATGGCGCGGATACTGTAGGCCCGAACCGTTGAAACCGGAGGCCCTGAGTTCATAACGGGAGCTGCGGCCAAACACCCGACACAACTTAGAAAAGGCGGCCGAACTAGGAGCAGTACCAGGGAGTGGTACAACTGAGCATCCGTGGCTGTCGGTACCTGAGCTCTGTGTGCGGAGGCGCTGAGAGCGGAAAGACTAACTTATAGTGCTGAGAGACTACCAGAGGAAGAACACCCAGAAAAGAGAGAGACAGGAACACCAAAAAAGGCTCGACTGCTCTGTCCCGGTTCTGGAGACAATGCTGAACAAGAGCTTGGCAAAGGGGAAACATCCGGCGGCCATGCTGAAACAACTAAGTAAAAGTAACGGAACTCTAGAAGTGGCAATTGAGACTTTTCTTAGCGGTGACCACTGGCCGCAGAGGCCGAATGAAGCTGAATACTTGGCGGGAAACTGAGTCTATGTGTGGATGGGCTTCCACATGGCGGGAACAGTGTTGCACTCTCATTACTGCGGCTGTATAGCAGCTGCTGTGATTCCAGTATGTGTGCAGCGTAGGTGTTGGCTGTCCTACAGTCTAATCAACTACAGCCTGCGACAGGCTGTTAATTTTACTGGGGGTGATCTGCAGACGGCTGGGTGCTTCAGTGCGGACCTGAGACTATAGATAAATGGATTTGGTGTGGCAGGAACTGCGCCATGCTTGCTGGGAGGGGGGTGCGCTCTTGTTCCCTGCGGCTGTATGGTGGCTGCTGTAATACCCCTATGCAAAGCAGCGTGGGCATTAGTGGTCCCTTACAGTCCGTACAGCCACCGCCTGCGGCCAGAGTTCGTTTTTACTGGACTGGCTAGTCGGTTCCTCCTAGCTTAGCGATCCGTTTTTACCAAGGATGCACTCCTGCTACTTTTGACTGTATGTCAGCTGCTGCAATACCCGTGAGTGGTGCAACGTGGGCGTTAGCGGTCCCGTACACTCCGTGCAACCACCTCCTGCGGCCGAAGTCCGCTTTTACTGTTCTGCCTTCTTCCACATGTGGTGCTGTGGATATCTAGCATACAGCTTAACCCTCATTCACTTCCCCAAGGAACAGACTGTAGGATTTCTGGAGTCTATATTTATTGAGGTGGTGTGAACTTGATAGTGGTAAAAACAGTCAGAATCAGTACTGACATATCATAAAAACAGCGGTATGATACAGAAATACGATTACTACCAGTACTGAGGCATTACAGAAACTGCAAGTAACAGTATAGGGCTAGGGTCATCCTTAAAAGGCACAATCCGGTAACCGCATCTATTATCGGTTGTGGTTTTACCATGTGCCTTCATACTATCATTTGATAGTAAAATTGCAACCCTCATTCCGGATCTGGATGCATTAATGCATTCGGTTTTGGAATGTGGGTTTTTGCAACTTTTAAGGGATCATGTCACCTCCAAAACGCCTCCTAACCAAGCAAAACATATCCCTGCAGCATCCCATCACTAATCTCACTCTCCTTTTGTCTCCTAAAAGCATCCTGTGAAAGTGCATAAAAACGTTTTAATACTTACTCATTAGTGATTATAATTAGCAGAGTGACTATTCTTTAGTCACCAAAGTGGGCTGTTGTGCAGCTCCAGGATCCACCCTGACTCTGTGTGTTCTGATGTGATGTGCAGGCATTTCCCTCCCCCCTCTCTATCACTCACAGAATGCAAATCATTAGTCCTGCCTTCAGTTTCAGTTTCACTTAAGCACAGACAGAGAAAGGGCTGGATCCTGGAATTGCAAAAGAACACCCCCTGGTGACTAAAGAATATGGCCCCTGCTAATTATAAGCACTAATGAGTAAGTATTAAAACGTTTTTTCTCCACTTTCACAGGATGCTTTTAGGAGACAAAAGAAGTGTGAGATTAGTGATAGGATGGTGCAGGGACATGTTTTGATAGCTTAGGAGGCGTTTTGGAGGTGACAGGATCCCTTTAAAAATCACATCCGGATCCGG
The DNA here is from genome assembly GCA_033576535.1 of Allobates femoralis. Classification (NCBI taxonomy): domain Eukaryota; kingdom Metazoa; phylum Chordata; class Amphibia; order Anura; family Aromobatidae; genus Allobates; species Allobates femoralis. The sequence continues at coordinate 70,621,821 of JARQOC010000004.1, read as the reverse complement.
TACTGGATCCAGTTCCCATAGACTCCCATTATAAAAAAAAACGGATCCGGTTTTAGAATCGGCGCAATAGACGCAGCCTGAATGATTTTTCCCGCAGGCTCCAAAACCGGATCCGGTAATCGGATTGCAAATAGTTCAATCCGGTTTTTCTATTGCAGCCTATGGCTGCGGATCCGGATCAGGAGCTGCAAGCCCAACCGCAGATGTTACCCTAGCCTAACACAGAATGCAGTTAACATGGCTATCTAGGATAAAGGTCACTGCAACAGGCTCTACTCTATACAAATACACATCTAACTGCATATAGTACACAAACATGTTATGATGCAGGATTACAGATAATGATACCTCACTTCTATTACACTCTGTACAATGGATGCAGCCTACACCTGCTTACACAGATCCCTGCATAAACATGTAACTGCATTTTACTCTTACCAGAATCATCTGACAGGAGGATGAAAGTTGTAAAAGAAGGAACAAGAGCCAGGATAAGTCTGATCCTCAGAAGTTCAGGAACATGTCTGCCGTCTCCTTCATCCAGAGAACCAGGGGGGCGGTCTCATCTAAATGACTCATCTTAAAGATCACATTCTTATTTGAGCAGAAACAACATAAATGGGTATTTGGTGACCTCTAAGGGTACCTTTACACGCCACATCTGTGGTGTGAAAACTGAGAGGCAATCCGGAGCCCCGTCACCGTCGCCCTGAAATTGCTACGAAATTGCGGCGTGTAATTGGGGAACCCGGCGGTGATTTTCAAATTTGCGCCTGGTTCTGATTTCACTGCACTGCTCTAAAACCAGAGGCAACCATGAAGGGGAAATTCCCTGCTTTTGGCGTGTGAAGGGGCGATAGGGATGAAATCAGCGTCGCCTACTGATTTCCCGGAGGCGTGCCACAGCGTGCTGGATACCGCCCCCGCCCCAGCGATGATTGGTGGTGGCTACTGTGTTTCCATTGGCTGTCCCTTCACAGGGCGACATATTTGAAGAGTTGTCCATTCACACTACACAATTGCAATAGCGTCATGTTTTAGCCAGCCTTCCTGCATAGGCTGGCCAATCATGACGCTATTGTGTTGTCTAATCAGCGTGTTTGGGACGCGGAATACACAAGTCTGTCACGCCTATGTTCTTGCGGCGCTGAACAGGTATGCCCACATTCCTTTGGGGATTGCGGCGTCGAGAGTCAACTGGATGTTTCCCACTGTTGGTGTGAGAACTTCCGGGATGACACATCGCCTTAGGTTGAGAGCGAAATTGCGGCGTGTAAATGCGCCTTCAGCGTTCGGAGGCAACCATGAAAAATTTGCATGCGCACGTTAGGTTGCCTCCGATTGCCGCCAAAAGTTGCGGCTTGTAGAGGTACCCTTAAGCCCCCATCACACCAGGCGACGGGGCTGGGGATGTTGGCGGCGACTGGCGGGTGCGCGCACGTTTTTGGCACCTCACCAGCGTCGCCATCCCCCGTTTACACGGGGCGACATCTCCAGCCCCGCACCGGCGAGTTGTCGGGCGGCATCGCCGCTGGGGTGGCTGGAAACCCCAGCGGCGATGCAGGACAATGGGAGCCTATGGCTCCCATCGCCTGACAGGTCGCCAGAGCCTGGTTACATGGGGCGATGCGTGCACATCGCCCCATGATTGTCGCCTGGTTTCATAGCACTGCTCTGAAACCAGGCGACTGCCCGGCACCGCCGACATCGCCCCTTTACATGAGGCGATGTCGCCGCTAATAGGCCACGCCCCCACGTTGCCTCTGTAATGGGCGGCGATGTCGCCCCGTGTGACGGGGGGCTTAAGAGTTATAACTGGTATAAAACTATGAATCTTTATTTTTCTGCTCAGAATGGGCAGAACAGGTAGCAATATCAGTCCTAGAGTTCTTCTTCTGAGTGCGATCATGTGCGTTGGTGTAATTTCTTTGCTTAAAGGGTGGTACACTGTATGATCAAAGAGTATGCCATTGTTGTCATATACATGGTTTCCTCCTGCAGCTGACCTTTAGGATGTGCAATCTGTGTTATATAGTGTCTGATTCTGCCATTAACCCCCTTAACAACATCCACAATACATATACGGCGCCGCAAAATTGTGGAGCCCCTGTGGTCTAGGAGCCACAAATGATATTTTGTGTACATAGTGGTAATACCATGTCTGGGAAGAATTGGAGTTCCCTCTGCTGGAAGTCTGAAGCATCCAACACAACCTGAACTCCAAGTAGAAAGCTGAGCACTGAAAGGCCTGGGTTGGGCTGTTACTCAGTCTCTGCTTGGAGGTAGGTTTTAGGGTACTAAGGCTAAGTAAGACATAGGAGAGGTTCAGTAAGGAGCAGGTTGGGAAGCTGCTCTGAAGGGACCAGCTGCAGGGCAGAGCAACAGTTCCTAGGCTATTCAGGCTCAGAGGGCCTGGTAGCAGAAACTGGAGGCTAGTGAGTTTTATGCTCACTAGCTACTCAAGTAGAAACTACCGTGGTGGTCGTAGTATATAGGATCAGGGAACTGCACTGAGCAGAGCATGGATACCCACAGGATCCGCACTGATAGCCTGACTGGGGATCAACTACAATTACCAAGAGGGAGTAAAGGACAGCTAAGAAAGCATCTAGACTAGGGATGGGCGAATCTACTCGCTAGGACTCGGTACTCTGCGAGTTTCCCAGCGTTTACTCGCACGAGTCCAATGCAAATCAATGGCAAACGCTGACAAAACTAGGATTGCCTTTGTCTTGCATTAGACTCGGCTACTGTGCCAGTGATAGCAGGGAAACTCGCAAAGTAACTGCTGTTACTTTGCGAGCCGAGTCCAGCTGTCTTCTCTGTGTGCAGGCTGCCGCAGCTCCAGGGTCCTAGAGCCCGCCTGCTCACAGAGATGATGTAGCAGTGCTGAGATTGTTCTCAGTCTACTCATTTCCTGTGCATAGACATCTATATCTATGCACAGGGGATGTAGCAGAGAGGACATCGCGTTTTGGACTGCGTCGGACAGAAGAGGATTTTTTTAATTAAAGATGGACTCCCTAATGGCTTTTTTTTTATTTCAAATAAAAAATTTTCTCTGTGTTGTGTTTTTTTAACCCTTTATTGGAGATTCTTAGTGGCTGGGTCAAACATGGCCTGACATCAAGAATCTCGGGCTTAATACCAGCTTGTATAACAAAGCTGGTATTAACCCCTTTATTACCCAGCGTGCCACCGCCACCAGGGCCGCTGGAAGAGCGGGGTTCCAGAAATAAGGCGAAGCCCACGTGAAATTTTTTTCTGACAAATCCATAAAACAATGTAAATAAAAGGGACTGCATCTTTATTAACCCCTGGACCATGGGTGAGGGGTTAATAAAGATGCAGTCCCTTTTTTAGGATTGTTTTATTGATTTTTCAGAAAAAAAATTACATGGGCTTCGCCGTATTTCTGGAACCAGCCGGATCCAGCAGGCAGCGACGGGCTGCCCCCAACCCCCAGGTGCCTATTTGTACCTGGCCAGACACAAGAATATAGGGGAGCCCTTTTTTTTATTATTTCATGAATTTCATGAAATAATTTAAAAAAAATGCATGGGGCTCCGCGCAATTTCTATGTCTAGCCAGGTACAGCTAAGCAGCTGGGGGCTGGAATCCGCAGCGCAGGGATGCCCAAGCTTTCTGCAAATTGCAGCCCGCAGCCGCCCCAGAAGATGGCGCGTTCATTGAAGCGCCATCCTCTGGCGCTGAACCCCGCTCTTCCAGCGGCCCTGGTGGCGGTGGCACGCTGGGTAATAAAGAGGTTAGGGCAAGCTTTGTATTATCAGCTGGCCCTAAGCCTGAAATTTATGGCGGTCACGCCAATATTAGACATGACCACCATGAATTTCTATTAAATTGTTTTAAAAAAAACACAACACAGAGAAAAATTTTTATTAGAAATAAAAAAAAAGCCATTAGGGACTCCATCTTTAATTAAAAAAATCCTCTTCCGTCCGACGCAGTCCAAAATGCGATGTCCTCTCTGCTCATCCCTGTGCATAGATATAGATGTCTATGCACAGGGAATGAGCAGACTGAGAACAATCTCAGCTCTGCTACATCAGGCGGGCTCTAGGACCCTGGAGCTGCGACAGCCAGCACACAGAGCAGACAGGACTCTTATCTCTGCGAGTTTCCCAGCGATTACTTGCAAAGTAAACGAGTCCAATGCAAATCAATGACAAAACTAGGATTGCTTCAGGCTGAAGCTTCCGAGACACATCTGTGATTTGTAAATCGCACACTACTCGCTATTACTCGCTTCCCCATTCATTAACATTGGACTCGCTAGACTCGCAACGAGTAGTGAGTCCCGGGCTCGGACTCGCTAGAGTCAAGCGATTCCAAGTAATTTAGGATTCGCCCATCACTAATCTAGACACCTAAGAACTACAGAAGTAAGCAGGAAAGCCACAATACTCACCCAACAAAGTGGACTGTTTCCTTCCAGACTGGTCAGACCTACGTGCCTGGTGGTGTTTGTAGTCCTTGGACCTGCTTGAGAAACCTACAGTAAAAGATAAAGCAAAAAAACTGACTATGTGTGTGTCTGCACCTCACTACTACTACCCTCATCATCACCATCCCCTGGGATCCAGCCCTGGTTGGGAATGATTAAAAAACTGCACTGCCACACCACCTATCTGCCAGGGATCTCCTGCAGTTCCGACCACCTATAGGCTGAAGATCCCAACTGGCATCAGAAACTATTCATTTCTTTATTATGTTTATTTCTCCATTTTTACTCTCACTTCTCAATGTGAGCAAGGGCCATAGCACTGAACATTGCCACCATGATCCTGACTACTGGCCCACTTGCTGTGTACCCCAGCCCTTAGCACTCCACAAAATCAACAGCGGATGTCATCTTTATATCATAGCTGACACCTTGCTCCAATGCCCACAATAGGTGCTAGCACCGATTGCAGGTTTTTAACCCAGCTGATCCTACTGTTAATAGTGACAGCAGCATCAATCAGCTTGTAGAGGGAAAGGGCTCCTTCTTCTCTGATTAGCACAACGCGATTGTGATTACATTGTGCCAGTGGTCTGCTTGGTGACCTCAGGCTGAATAATGGCCTGAGGGTCACCCCAGTAGCCATGAAAGTAAAAAATCTAATTTTTCATAGAAAAATGTTTCTTTAGCCGCAATTTTTTTTATTTTCACAAGGGTAATAGGAAAAAGTGTAATATACAATTTGTTGTACAATTTCTCCTGAGTACACCAATGCCCCATATGTGGTGGAAAACTACTGTTTGGGCGCATGTCAGAGATCGAAAGGGAAGGAGCACCATTATACTTATTGAATGCAACTTCATCTAGATTCAATAGCGGATGCCATGTTGCATTTGGAGAGCCTCTGATGTGCCTAAACAGTGGAAACACTCCACTAATGACCCCAATTTGGAAACTAGACCCCTCATAGAACTTATCTAGATGTGTGCTGAGTACTTCTGATTTTCATAATTTGAGCCGCGAAAATTAAAAATCACATTTTTCCCACAAACATGTTGCTTTAGCCCCAAATGTGTTATTTTCATAAGGGAGACTGAAGAGAAACTAGAGAAAAGAAACAGCGCACATAAGGTCTTGACTGATAAACACAAGGTTGTTGGTGTATTAGCAATATGCTCACCTTGTGTGGTTGAGTGAGACATAACCACTACACACACCTTGGCTGCAGCAAACCACCCGTAGATCAAAAGATATAAACACGCTGTGGAGATGGATGGAGTTAATTGGCGGCGCGATTATCTCCATCCATCTCCACAGCGTGTTTATAGCCTATTTTTATAAGGTAAACAGAAGAAAATGAACCATACAATTTCATGCAAAAATTCTCCTGTGTATATCGATACTTCATATGTGGTGGAAAATTACTGTTTGGGTGCTGCAATATGAAGACTGGCTGCATTGTAAATGGCCAGTATATTTCACAGAGTTGGCTGTCCTCTGGGGTTTAAATCTGGAAGACTTGTAGTGCCACAACATTTTAAGGAATTAAAGCCAAGTTAATAGACAGCTGGACACAGGGGTGTGTAAGACTTTTGCACAAGCACATGGGTGTGTCTCAGATGTTAAAATGAAGTCTGTGTTTGAAATGTGGAGAGTGAGATTGTAGCCAGTATGGAGTATGCTTTGCTGTGAGAAAAAACCTTCTGAAGAAGCAACGGTTTAGTAAACAGTGAATGTACTAACCGGGAGTCAGTGTGAGCGCTAGCATACCTCCTGAGAAGCTAAACGGACTTAAAATCTGTGTGTGTGAATATTGACCGATTTCAGTGGAATTTACGTTCAGATGGACTGTATACCATGTGTTATGTTCCTGCAAAGCCAAAGAAAGGCTCCTGTTTGATATATCCTGTGTGGTTTATGCAAGATGTGAATAAACCTAATGAACTTTTAAATGGCAATGATTCCTATTGCTATCTTGAAGACCAGCAAGTGATTGAATAACCCAATTATACTATGTATGAACTGTCACAAATGGTGCTAGACTGCGAGCAACGGTCGAGGAGGCATGAGTTGGTATTGCAGCGGCAGTTGGCTGTGGATCACCGGTTCCACAAAAAGTTTTCAAGGTGGTTTGCTGTGGATCGATGGGTCCACAAAAAATTTTTCAAGGCAGTTTGATGAGGATCTGTGGGTCCACGAAAATCCAGTTGGCTAGCTTTGGATTGGTGGGTCTATGAACGTCTAGGTACAATATGGCCAATGAGTGAAATGAAGGATGCAGACTCAGCAGGAAATAAATAAGTTGTTGAAGTAGCAGCAATGGGAGTGGCAGCAGGTGTGACATCAGCAGCAGGCGTCTGAGTAGCAGTAGTGACAGTATTAGCAGACGGTTAACTGGAATTTTGGGAGCAGTTTGTGTGGTGTGAATAGAAGGTAATCGTCCAGTCTTGGATTCAGTAGAATATTAGCAAGGGTAGTAACCAGGCCCGGTGCCTGTGACCAGTGCGACAGTGTAAAAGGGCACACCGCAGGTGGGTGTGCAGGGGTTAACCCCAGCCTTACTGTATCTCACTTGTGATGTTAGTTATGGCATTCCCCATGATGTTAGTGTAGAAGCAGGATATAGGAGAGAGAAGCAAGAGTCAGATGTAACTGTAAACCAGTTCAACTTTTACTTCAGCAGCCAGAGAAAGTGCACAGCCATAATGATATGCACATGCAGTTGTTAAAGCTCCAAAGATGAGGCAGACATAAAACAGATTGCAGGGCAACAGGCACTGATGTGGTGTGATGACAGGAAGAGCTACAGAGCCTATCCTCTATACCAGACTGACAGAATAGAATAAATCTGGCGTTCTTCAGTAGGCCCCATAGTTCCACCACTGACATATATAAAGACATCTCCTAGGTGGAGAACCCATCTCCAGGTCCGTACGCCTTGTGCAGTCACAACTTTGTTAAGCAAAGGCAGGGGCGCTATATTGGTCAGGGCATGACAATCAAGGGAGGATCTCCGGTCATAAATTGGCTGGTTACTTACTATCCCCAACCGTTATAGACTTAAAATAATACACATACTGCAGTGACTTGGTTTAACAAATTGGCCACAGCAGCCTTTATTGCCTATTGTTTACATACTAACATAATATAACCGGGTACACCGTCCAACGGGCGTCCCAACTTAAACAATAGGCCCTCCCATCGTTTTATCCATGGATAGGCCCGGTCCATAAGCCTCTAAAACTTTTGTCCCTGGCCGCAATATCACCGGCCCCAGGGACGAGGTATTGGTTACCTAGAACCAATACCCCACCCTTGCAGAACCCCGTGCCTGCAAGGTACCTTTAACCTGAGCCCCTCAACCTTTGAAGTGGCTCATCTCCCCCTTCCAAATGTAAATCCCCTGCCTCTGGACCAGACCTACCCCGCTGCCGTGACAATACCAACGCTTCGCACCATACTTTCAGATTTCATTCATAAAACACATCTCAAACGCCTTCATAACTGAACTCAAAACCAGGGAGGGTGGGCGGGAAACTTCACAGGCTGTCCCCAGGAAGTGGAATGAGGGGACTTCCTTCTTTGTCCCCAGTATCTTCCCTTAAGCTCCCCCTCTTCCTCCCCCTGACCAACCCCCTTTCCATTTAATCACCACCCATGTCTCATCAAATATTCCCATTCCTTCCTCCTCCAATTAACTCCCTACCTCCCCGAATGTCATGTGGCCCCTCCACCCTAGGGGTTCCTTGGCCTGCTTGACAATCGAGGGAGGATCTCCGGTCGTAAATTGGCTGGTTACTTACTATCCCCAACCGTTATAGACTTAAAATAATACACATACTGCAGTGACTTGGTTTAACAAATTGGCCACAGCAGCCTTTATTGCCTATTGTTTACATACTAACATAATATAACCGGGTACACCGTCCAACGGGCGTCCCAACTTAAACAATAGGCCCTCCCATCGTTTTACCCATGGATAGGCCCGGTCCATAAGCCTCTAAAACTTTTGTCCCTGGCCGCAATATCACCGGCCCCAGGGACGAGGTATTGGTTACCTAGAACCAATACCCCACCCTTGCAGAACCCCGTGCCTGCAAGGTACCTTTAACCTGAGCCCCTCAACCTTTGAAGTGGCTCATCTCCCCCTTCCAAATGTAAATCCCCTGCCTCTGGACAAGACCTACCCCCGCCACAGGACAGGACAAGTGACCTCTTACTTGGCCTGGACCCGCCACACACCAAACGCTTGCTCCACACCCTCTCTCAAATCCAACATCCACATATCCAAGCCAATCTCTGTCAAGTGCACCAAATCCGACCTCAGATATTCTCTCGACCTCGACTCCAATTCTCTGTGCCGTACCACAATCCCCCCGTTACGTGCCACAAATGCCCCCACCACCTTATTCACTTTCACCCTTGCTTTATTAATTTTATCCACCGACCTCCCAAACCTCCATCGTCCCCTTGGCACCATATGCGACCAGACCACAATCATACCGGGGTGGGAACACCACAGTCGCAACAAATCACACTTAATGTCCCATATTAATTCCCGGGACGCACGCACTCCCAAATCATTTCCCCCAACATGTAGAACCAAGACATCCGGGGGTCTACTCACACTACAAAAAATAATCCTCTTCCGGCAGCACCCTGCCCATTGCATACCCCTCAATCCCAACCATTTGACCGACGCTGCACCTCTGTCGAGTCCCAACTGCCGACCATCCGGGCGAACATCCGCTCGAAGAGCCCCCCAATACACGTACGAATGGCCGAGTATCCAGATCAAGCAGCGGCCTGTACAAACAAAAGAAAAGTTAACAATTGACCAAAAACAACGTGTCATCCTAACCAGTTACGAACGAAGACCCATACCGCAATACCCACTCGCTTTTTCAGTAGCCTGGGTAATCCCCTCCAGCCACTACCTAGAAAGCAAGTGAGGACGTACATACAATCGAAAACGATTTGATTCCCAGCGCCCGATGAGCCGCACTACATCATCCCCTAACCCCCAACGAGACGCCTCCGTGGCCGCCCCGATGCGAAATGAATGCGTGCCAAACTCCTCCGGGCGCTCGCCCACTCTCAGCAAGCACTCCCGGAAAATTGCCCGAAACTGAAATTTGGACAAAAACAAACCATCTATATGCCTAAGTAGCGGTCCCGGACCGCCACCCCTCTGAGATAAAAAACGTCGCACCATCCCCACCGGACACAGTTGGCTCTCAGCCAAGGCATACAACACCACCAACCTTCCTCTGCCCAATTGGTCAGTTTTCGAATACCGCAGCCTGCATTCCACCCTGTCTTCCACAAGTACCACGTCATTCAAAGCCAAGCCACCCGCCATGCACCGGGTTGGGCTCACTAACTCCCCTAGCCTAAATGCTCCAAAGAAGGCCAACACAAAAGCTGTGGAGAACAAAATCATTTCGTAGTTGGACCTGCAAACCCCTTCCAAACTCGCTACCAGCCTTTCCAATAAAGGCACCGACACCGGGCGTCGAGCATCCCTCGTCCGCACACCTTTCCGGAAACCTTTCAAAGCCTGTCGCACTTTGAAATCTTTAGTCGCATCCTGCCTGCCCAACAGCCGAAACCAAAATGCAATCGCTGCCACCCTCTGTGCTCCTGCCGAAGCGGACCTTCCAGACGCAAAATCATTCCCTATGAATGTCAATACCTTTTGCACATCATCCATACCGCCAATCATGCCCTGATCCTGCTCAAATTTCTCCCACTCCTGCCATACTTTCCCATATCGGCACCAAGTAGCCTCCGACACTGAACTCCGAATCAAGGTGCCCACAATCAAGTTACCAGGTTCCATAAACCAGCCGGACAAGGTTGACCGATCTCGTCCGCCCAAGGCACCAACTCCCGAAACCTGTGGAACTGAAACCGAGAAAGTGCATCAGCCACTGAATTAGTAACTCCCGGTACATGTTTAGCCACAATTTGAATGTTCCATTGCAGACATCTGAGCACCAGATGCCGCAGATAGGCCACCACCGGCAGTGACTTAGCAGACAAGGCGTTAATCGCATATACCACAGCGATGTTATCGCAATGAAAACAAACCTTCCTGTCCGCAAAGTCCTGGCCCCACAATTCCACTGCCACCACGATGGGGAAAATTTCCAACAACGCAAGGTTCCTCACCAGACCTCGTTCCCTCCAGGACTCAGGCCAACCACCCGCGCACCAGTGGCCCATAAAAATTGCTCCAAAACCCATTGAACCCGACGCATCTGTAAACAACTGCAACACCCTGTTTGGGCACCACGTCCTTGAGCCAAACCGTGCGCCCATTATATTCCTGCAAGAATATATCCCACACTCTCAAATCATCTTTAATGTCTCTGGTGATCCGAACAAAATGCACCGGACACGTCTTGCCCGACATAGCCAAAGCCAACCGCCTGGCAAACACCCTGCCCATTGGCATAATCCGGCAAGCAAAGTTAAGTTTGCCCAACAAAGACTGAACCACCTTAAGCTGAACCTTTTTTGCTTTAATCACCTCAGCAACAGACCGCCTCAAATCCACAATCTTGTCAGCAGGAAGCCGACACTCCTTAGCCAGTGAATCAATCTCGATCCCCAAAAAACGCATGACCGTGGACGGTCCTTCCGTTTTTTCCGGAGACAAAGGTATCCCAAAACGACTGGCAACCTCAGTCAAAGCAAACAACAAACCTGCACAAATCGGGGAACCCGCCGGCCCCACACAGAAAAAAAATCATCCAAATAATGAATGATCGACTCCATACCCGACACATCCCTTACAACCCATTCAACAAAAGAACTAAAAGCTTCAAAGTATGAACAAGAAATTGAACACCCCATTGGCAAACAACGATCCACATAAAAACGCTCCCTCCACATACAACCCAACAAATGCTGACTCTCAGGATGCACCGGCAACAAACGGAATGCCGCTTCCACATCCGACTTTGCCATCAGCGCCCCCGGTCCCGCTCGTTTTACCAACTCCACCTCCTTATTAAAAGAGACATAACAAACCGCCGCCAACTCTGGCGCAATACCATCATTCACCGAAGACCCAGCCGGGTATGACAAATGGTGTATCAACCGAAACTTATTCAGCTCTTTTTTTGGCACAACTCCCAGCGGAGATACCCGTAAATTCGGACAAGGAGGGGCCAAAAGGGGGCCTGCCATCCTTCCCAACTCAACTTCCTTCCTCAACTTCTCGTCCACAACCTCCGGGTGCTCCTTAGCCGAACGTAAATTCCCCGGGCGAAACAAGCCCCCCTCTACTGCCTCAGACGGAATAACGAAACCGAACAAAAAACCTGAACGCAATAACTCGGCAGCCTCAACATCCGGGTACCTACTTAAGAACGGTTCCATTGCCTCTACCCTCATTGGTGTCCTCCCTTTTGTCAGCACCATCTCCACCCTTTCCTTATCCTTTCTTAAAACAACGGGCAAAGCTGTGCCCTCCTCCACATCCCGAACATTCGTGTTTTAATCGGCAGGCGGAACCAAACTTACATTGCCCCTCATTAAATTGCCAACAACAACCTTTCTTGAACCCAGCCGAGGTACCCGATCCCGCACCCGATCCCGAACCTGATCCCCCGGCCCCACTCCGAAAGGGCTGTGCCGGTGCCGTCATCAAACGTAGCCATAAGGCAATATCCTTGTGGTCCCAACGCATGTCCGCCCGCAAAGCCTTACGCTGCCTGAACTGCTCATCATATCGAAGCCATGACAAACCACCATATACCCTATAAGCCTCTCCTATTGAATCCATATAGCCGAACAAAGCAGGGGCGCTCCCCATCTCTTTCTCCCCTACAACGCTCGCCAGTATCGCAAAGGCCTGCAGCCAATTCATAAACGTCCTCGGGATAAGACGATACCGACGCTTCTCATCGTCCTCTTTTTCCTTTTTGGAATCACTAGGGCGAACCTTATCCAAATTAAACTTCTCCAACGGAAGCAGTGAAAATATTTCCACGTACTCCCCTTTCCAAATCTTTTCCCTAACTTCCTTCTTCAAATGCGCCCCCAAGGGGCTCTCAAAGCAAACATACACTTCGCTCTTCGCCCTATCATCCAGCCTAACCACCTCCTCCTCCTTCTCTTTTTCCACCTCAACTGCCGCAACCGGCGCCGTTGAAGTCTGTCCCTCAACACTCTGCTGCACCGCAGCCTCGCCTCCCACAATGGGCCCGACCCCAGCTGGACTGACCCAAGCTCCCACCGGAGACCCCGCAACTGAATTCAAGCCTCCCTGATCCACCAGGCTCCGCAACAAACCGAGCAACTGACCCATTACATCACCACCCCCGTTAACCCCAAACGCTACCCCCCCCACTGGAATCGGCCCTACACCCACATCACCGCCCGATCCCGACATATGCACAATATTACAATTAGTGTTCTCACCAGGCTGCCGAGGGGCAGCCGCAACGCAGTCCTCCTCCGTCCGATCCTCCCCAGACGATTCCTCCGATACTTGTCCCTCTTCTGCGCTGATCTCGTCCTCCAAGCCCTCCAGGGGTGCTCCGTCGGGAGTGTACCTGCCGCTGCCGCAACTCCCCCTGGCCTCCGCGGCTGCAGGAGCACCCCCAGCCGAGCACTGCTTCTTCCTCTGAGACCGCTCCTGCGATCTCCGAACCGTCTCACCCGCCAACTCTCCCCGAGGTCTCTTCTGACCACAGGGGCCCCTCTCCCTAAGCCCGTCCTGCCGACTGCAGGCGGGCTGCTCCCGTTTCTCTCGCCGCCGGGATCCCCCCCTGCTACACAGGGGAGATCCGCTACAGCCCCCTGGGGCCCTGCATCCGTGGATGCCCGCTGGGTACACCCCCTATGGGATCCAAGGGGCACCGTTGCAGGACCTGGCCGGATCCGTCCAGCCGTGCGCGCCAGGGACTCCCCACTACTGTGCCCTCCACCAGCCACAGCCAGTGCCCTTCCAGTGGGAGAAGCCCCTGGCCTCTGCGCCGCTCTTCCCCTAGACGCCCGTGGCTCCTCCCGCCCGGGAAGCCGTTCCGCCCCCCACCGCCTGCAGGGGGTCCCTTCTGCTTGCGCCGGCTGCTCGGCGCGCTCCCGCATCCGCGCTCCCCCGGGAGCCGCCGCTGCTTTCCCGCTCCTGGTCCCGGACCGCCGACCGGAAGTCGGCCGCGGGCCGGCTCCGCCCACTTCCGGTGCGGCATTACCACGCCGCGAATTCCTCCTAGCAGCCGGAGAGGGCCCCGGGGTGGAAGGGCGCCCTCCCCGCCGCTGAGGGTCCCCACGGGGGCTTCCAGAACGGGCCCTCCTCACACCTCCAGCCCCCGGGGAATAGCGCTCTGGTGGCCTGGAGCGGCGGCCACGCAGCGGTGGAGTGGAGGGGGCCGATGCCGCTGGGGAAACGCAGGCAGCCTGAATGTAGGCCTGCACTGCCTGCGCCCCATGCACCGCTGCTGCTGCCTGGATCAATGCCCCCAGAGAGGCCAAATCCGCCATTATTGCAGGTAGGATGGACATGGAAACTTCACAGGCTGTCCCCAGGAAGTGGAATGAGGGGACTACCTTCTTTGTCCCCAGTATCTTCCCTTAAGCTCCCCCTCTTCCTCCCCCTGACCAACCCCCTTTCCATTTAATCACCACCCATGTCTCATCAAATATTCCCATTCCTTCCTCCTCCAATTAACTCCCTACCTCCCCGAATGTCATGTGGCCCCTCCACCCTAGGGTTCCTTGGCCTGCTTTCCATCTGCCCAACGATGATACAGTCCTTAGAGATGGCCAAGTAGCTTCGGGTCAGTACATCATATGCCCAGCCCACTAGATCAAAGTTAGAGCTTGCCTACATGCTATGGGAGCATTCAGGGTGTCCTGGAACCTGGAAGCTTAACAGTTAGTTGTACTGTCTTCTGATGCACCCCCAGGCTATGGGGTACTCGGGAACCGGGCCGGTGCAGTCTCTGGGGATCACGGTAGTCGTGACCCAGACCCGTGGCCTGGGATCAGTCGAAAAAGGGGAAAAGGGGTATTTACAGGGGATTGTCGTGACGCCACCCGGGGTATGTGGTTAGTAGAACCACCGCTGCCGTATTCCTGCTGGGGACGGTGACTTGGGGCAGCGTGGATTGTAATCCCTCCTCGGGTAGGGCTGAGAGTCCCCAGGGCAGGAGTAGTTGGGATGGATGAGTTTGATGAGGGATTGTACACAGTGCAGTTCACTTACTTTGCTGCTGCAGCTTCTTCCAGCCAGTGTGCAGGGAAAGCAGGAATGCAGCTCCTCATGTGGAGGTCTCTTCTGTGGTGCAAGGAAGAAAGCAGTCTCTGGCTCTGCAGGTGGGATTCAGTTGTTAGGCACAGAGTAGTAGATGCAAATAAAGCACACAGACTTCTGATAGCTGTTCTCAGTCCGTTTACTGGAGTAGTTGTTACAAGCTGTCCCTGGAGTCTGGAGAACAGTTCGGGGTAATTCTCACCCGGATGGGTCGTATTGGCTTCCTCACTGTACTGGTGTAGTGGCCCTGCAGTTGTCTCTGTCTGCATTGGCCAGTCTGACAGGCAACTCGAGTCCTACACTTTCCTGCCCTCACCTGGGGAGTCAGTGTTTCTGGATTCTATGCGTTGCTGTGTCCCTGGCACTAGGTAGCTGGAGAATCTGGAGTCCCCCACTTTCCGGTGTTGACTGCCGGTATGTGAACCTGCACAGTCTCGGACTCCGGTGTCCGTTCTTATGGTGTTCCTCTGCGGGAGGGGAAGCAAGGTGATGCAGCCTCCCAGTAGATTTCTGTCTCTCTATCTCCTCTTTCCTCAGACCCTAGCCTTAGGCCTGGTGTTCGTTGTGGAACTCTGAGATAGGCTTGGCACGGCCTTTTTACACTCAGGTCCTCTGCACTGTTCTCGCTGACACTGAACTGTGCTCTTTACAGCCCTCCTGGGGACTGAACTGAGTTTGTTGTTCCTCAGACCAGAATATATGGGGGAGCTCACCCTGAAGCCGGGCTTGGTCTCCCCCTTCTGGCTGGGAGGTGTTGGTGTTGTTTGTGTGTAACCTGAGTGGAATACCCTTTACTGCTCTCTGGTGACACCTAGTAATGGTGACACTGTGGCACTGTGACTCTGGGGTGCCACACTTCCACTGAAGAAACTGTGAAGCAGTGGCTATCCTGAGTGACATGCACTTACATTGTGCCCGCACAAAGGAAATAATTCTGTTGAGGAATGAGAAAGCCACTAGATGGCTGAAGCATATGAAGAAACCTTGAAGTTTTCCGGAAAATGCCGTACAGTTGCCTAGTATTTTGTGGAGGAAGGTCATTGGGGGAAATGGCCAAGCTATGCAGGAAATGGTGAGTAAGGCCAGAGTTGTGAGAGTAGGCGTTCCAGGTGACCACGAAGAATACTGTAAAGCTTATTCATATCACAGACTTGAGTCCAAAGTGACTCCTTCTGCGTCATTATAGTGAATCTTCTCATTTTAGAGACTTACATGACAACGCTAATGTAAGCGCTCAGCATACAATGCTGGAGAGCTGAGCCAGCAATCTTTGGGAGGAAAAATGAATAAATCAACAGCACTTTAAGAATCGCTTTGATGTATTTTTCACACTGTTCACTGTGTGGTATAATTCATTAGGTGTCTTTATTCTTCAGGTCAGTGAGATAACAGCAATACAATTTTTGTATTTTTTTTTTGCTTCGCTACTATCAGACACTAAAAAGCACTTTCTTTTACAGAAAAAGTTTTTGCATTGCCAAATTTTGAAAGCTATAATTATTCTATATTTCTTCCAACAAAGCCATGTGACGGCTTGTTTTTTTTTTGCCTTTGCCATTAAGTTGACATATTTATTTATACCAATCACTTGCTGTTCCAGTTTTGGGAGGCAGAATGAGCATATAACAGCAATTCAGGAATTATTATAATTTTTTTATGATGTTCACCACATGATAATATTAATAAGACATCTTTATTCTTCGTCTCAATATGATTACAACAATACCCCATTTATATAATTTTATTATGTTTTGCTGCTTTTACACAGTAAAAACAATTTTATAGAAAAAAGATTTGTTTTTGCATCGCTATATTCTGAGGGCTACAGGTGTTTTATTTTTTTGCGGATGAATCCGAGTGACGCTTATTTTTTGAGGCACAAGACATTTTCAGTGATACGATTATTATTTAAATGCAACTTTTGTTTGGGTTTTATTTCATTTTTTTTGGCGGTATGATGATCAAGCATTGTTTTTTATCACTTGTTTTTATTTACAACATTCACTGAAGGGGTTAAGTAGGGTGACCGTTTTATAGAGAGGGTCATTCTGAACACAGCAATTCCAAATATGTATTCTTTTTCACTTATATTTATTTTTAAATAAATATATGTATTTATTGGTATTATATTTATTTTTCTTTTTTTTCGTGATTTCTTTTTTTATTATTTTTACAATAAAAAAAAAATGTATTCTTTTTTTTTTACCCAGTCCCAGGATGGGACATCAAGTTTCCATGGTGTGATCGCTGATCTAATACTCTGGAATACTTTTGCATTGCAGGGCATAATATGAGGGAATCAGATACAGGTAGGAGGTGGGTCAGGTCCACCCTTGAAGGGTCTATTGAACAAAATGGGGTCACTTGTGGGGGGTTTCCACTATTTAGGTACATCAGGGGATCTGCAAATGCCACATGGTGTCCGCTATCAATACATGAATTTGTGTTTCAAAAGTCAAATGGCGCTTTTCCCTTCCGAGCCGTACCATGCAACCAAACAGTAGTTTTCCACCACATACGGTGTATCAGCATACTCAGGAGAAATTGCAGATTTATAGAATGCCCAGCTCGACATCTTTGCATAAAATCCAAGATTTATTAGTAATTTTAAAATTCCATCAGTATTGACATATTTCAACTATAGTGCTGGTCTTAATCATAATTAAGATTAATAATAATAATTAACAATTACTACCATAAACAGGAGAAATTGAACAACAAATTGTACGATGCATTTTTTCATATTGTGAAAATAAATTTGGAGCTAATGTGACATTTTTGTGGGAAAAAAAGTAAGATTTTATTTTTTTTCCATCTACATTGCTTTAGTTCCTGTGAAGCACCTAAAAGGGTTAACAAACTTCTACTAGATTGTGGTTTTGAGCACTTTGAGGGGTGCAGTTTGGAAAATGGTGTTGCTTTTGGGTATTTTCTTTCACATAGACCCTTCTTCAAATGTTATGGGTTTTTTTAATTTTTTTTGAAAAAATTAAAAATTGCTAATAAAATTTTAACCCTTCTAATTTCCTACCAAAAAAATTATGTTTAAAAGATGATGCTGATGTAAAGGAGACGTGGTAAATGTTATTTATTAACTATTTTGTGTAATCTAAGTTTCTGTGGTTTAAGGGCATAAAAATTAAAAGTTTGAAAATTGCAAAATGTTTGACAAATTTCAGATATTTTCACAAATATATGCAAAAAAAATATTGTCCTAAGTTTTCCAATAACATGAAGCCCAATATCTCACAAACAAGTCTCAGAGTTATTACATCATAAAGTTATACAGGTCAGAATTGAAAAATTGACCAAGTCAGTAAGGTGAAAACAGCCGAATGGGCTAAAATACTTCATTTATACACAGCACATGTCAGGAATAGTGAAGGGCCAGCATTGGATTCCCTCGCTCGGACAGCCTGCCCTTCTGTGCAATGTTTAGCCTGTCCATAGCTTTTTCTGCAAAACTAAAACCAACAGTGTGCAGGTGAAGCGGTGCCGGGGTTCGCTGGGGCGGTGGATGCCATAGGCTAGTGCTGTGATTTGTCCATCCCAGAATGCTACATTAAGCTGAGAGTCTCTGGTGTGGGTGGGTGCTGATGATCTTACTTTTAGTGCCTTCAGACCAATCCGGTTACGCTCTTCACCCAGTCCGCAAGTATGCCAGGGAGGGAAGACAGAGACATTGGTAAAAAAAAGGCAAAATTTACTGTAAACAGCTTAAATGAACATTATACAGCAGGCATCATACTTCTTATCTTCTATATGACAAAGAGGCACTATCCTAATTGTTACTGGCAATGTATAATTCTTATGGACGTTTTCGTCGGCTAGTCTGGTGAATTAGGTTCACTCCAAGTAAATACACACGTGATCCCTTGCAGGAGGATGCTCACAATAGCCTTTTCCTCCCTTTGTGCATCAGCTGGGCAGCACCCTGTCTTCTTCCAATTCCCCTAAGACTGACCACCTTGCTGGACTCACTTCCCTTCTCTATATCTGTCTCACAAAACCTTCTCCAACTTCCCAGCATCTGAGGTTTAGCCACCCACACATTGCTTACTTGAAACTTGCTGCTTTCTGTTCACTCAACCTTCCCACACAGCACCAGTACTGGACTCCTTTAGCCTTAGGCTGAGCACTCTCTCCTGCGTAGGTCCTGGTGTCTGCTTGTGTCATGTGTGTAAAATAAAATAAATGGGAAAAAAAATTTGTAGGGATCTGCGAACAGCTGATGCAATTACCACACCACAGTCACCCCGATAATCACAACAGCTGACTACAGACATGGTCACAGCTTTTGTTGCCGTCATTGTGTACTCAAGAGTTTGCACTGATAGGATGCTTCCTTCTTCAGCATGACTTCCCATGCAGCATAAATGAGTGTGCTTCATGAGACCTAGTGGATTATAGTTGGAGGGTATGTTGTTGAGACTTAATAAATGGGTAAATGTTGGTTGTCAGTGTGTTTTATTTCTAATAAAATAATTTTCTGTGTGTGTTTATTAACTATTCACTTAGCGGATTGGTAATGGGCGGGTATCAGAAGACGCTTGACATTGCCAATCCAGGACTTAATGACAAGCTCTCAATACTCAGCTGTCATTAACCCTTTCTATCACCTCATTGCCACCACACAAGGGGATTGGGAAAAGCCGGGTAACGCACCTGGCACTTCTAAGAAATGTACCAATTTCTGGGGCGGCTGTGGGTTGCTATTGCAACGCCCGCTAGGGCTGGGGGTACTCGGTAACCAGGCCGGTCAGTGCTTGGGAGGTCACGGTGGCGGTAACCTGGCTCTGTGGCCCTGGGCATGCAGTAAAGGAGAGTTATTTACAAGGGATAATTTGTGACACCACCTGTGGTATTCGGCCAAGGATGGCTGCAGATCAGGACCGCTGGGGCAGATGGTGGCGTAGCCGGGATGGTATTGCTCCCCACAGGTGGAGCAGAGCCCCAGGGCAGATGACACAGTCTAATAGGGTGGTGATGGGCAGGGAGGTAGGGTGTAAGGGGGCACGTAGAATAACAGGAGGACACCCGGGGTTGCAGTTCTTACACTCTACTCATAGTCTTTAGCAGTTCCAGCCAAGCTGGGTGCCGTGTCTTCTGGGTCCGTGATCCAGCCAACTCCTAGGCACATTGGGTTCACTCCTCTGAGACACCCCTGTGTAAGCCTCTCCTTGTTGTCTTCCCACATTAATACTCAACTCTCCTGTCCTGTGTCCTTGTGCAACAGTGTCCTGAGCAGGTGGCTGCAGGCCTTGTCGGGTGATGGTCACTACATCCCCTGGCCCTAGGTCTAGCCACCATTTCAGCGAATGTCTACGGTGCTGGCTACCTCGCCTGCAGCTTAGTGGCCTCCGGTTTCCTGGCTTAACTATGAAAGGTTGCCACCAGATCAGGGTCCCCTCGTGCAACCAACTTCCTCCAGCAGCAGCCACGGGGCGGGTGCTGGAACAGGGTCCCTCTGGTCAGGATTCCATAGCGACTGGTCCCACTTCTCCCCGGCACTAGCCTGCCCTAGAACTTCATTCTCGCTCGTCTTCCTCTCCCAGATTATCTGGGTTTCTGGACTGTTCTATGCTCCTTTTCTAACCTTCTGTTCCCACCTCCTCTGCCTATCGCCTCCTCCAGCCTGAAGATGGGGCTATGCCTTTCAATAGGGTATGCCCAGATTCCCAAGTCTGGAGTTAGGATGGGTGTTGGGTTCAGGTGTTTATATGTCTCGGATTTGTGTACCCTCCTTACCTGGGAGTGGGATACCACACCTATGGCTTAGGTGCAGTGCCTCTGTGGCAGCCAGACCGCAGAGGCACCACAATATTCTATAGAGCTTCCTGGTATTTCACATTACCAGCCAAGGTAAAACTGGGCAGCTGTGGGTGGCGGCCCATGGCTGTTCGCTTTATCTGTGTTGACAATGAAAAATATGGGGGACCTCTACAAATTTTTTGTTCCATTATTTATTTAACACACTATGATGGCAGGTTGATTCCCATACACTAATGTAAATAACAACCAAGTGCAGACACCGGTACAGATTGTGGAGGCACACTCTGAGTGCAACAGCCAATCACAGACGCTCTCAAAAAGAGTGTCTGTGATTGACTGTTGCAGTTCAGAGCAGTGAATATTCATGAAGCTTAATGGGCGGCCCTGGAAGCAAGCAGCGGGAGAACGGGAGACAGGTAAGCTTTATCTATATTTGTCTGTCTATCTTTTGTAGGATCCTCAAAAGGATCGTGAAAAAACGGACAAAAACATGATGCAGCTGGAGATGACCACAACAGTATTATTTCAGATCCGGCTGACAAATCAGTTATAATAACGATGCGGTCATCTCCAGCTGCATCAGGTTTTCCAATTTAAACAGGATGTGGTCAAATGCGATCGGATGTGTTTTTCGCTTGGTGCAAACAAAAATGCTAGTGTGAAAGCTCCTTAGGGATTGACCATATATGAGCTTGATTGATATGAGCTAGAATGACAACCCATAAACACCTCGATGTCATATAGGAAGGAGGAGGATGAAAGAATGAAAGTAAAAAAGTTACTTTCTCCATTACACTGAAGTCAGTCTTACAAAAATCACTGCAGAGCACTAAGGTAAGGAAATCCTGAAAGCCTGCACTGTTGGCAGCCAGGGCCGGCATCAGCACCTGGCGTACCCAGGCAAGTGACGGGGCCCAGGCGTGACTGAGGGGCCCACCGCCGCTGCCCGCATTGCATCAGTATTATTATCTTACCGGAGTGGTAAGGTGCTTTGATTTAGTTCAGAAGCTTGCCGCCAGCCACCGTTCCGCCCCGCATAGAAGAGGAGGAAGACGCCAGGCTGCAATGGAGTATGGCTGGAGTCCGGGGGGTCCAGTTGTCAGCACCTGGGGCCCTGGTATGGCGGGTAGGCCCCCTGTGTACTTCTCACCTTGCAGGGTCCCCTGAGCGCTGCCCACCCGCTCTCCCGCCTAACCTGAGCGGCAGAAGCAGATCTCTACTTCCTGCACCGCGATGGTGCAGAAGACAGAGATCTGCTGCTGCTCACTACAATCAGATGCTGCAATCAGCATCTGCCAGCTGCCGCTCAGGTTAGGAGGAAGAGAGGGGGCGTGGGGGGGGGAAGAAACAACACTCAGGGCGCCCCTGCAAGGGGAAAACTACACAGGGGCCCCCTGCCAGGGGCAAATTACACAGAGGCCCCCTGCAAGGGGCAAATTACAGAAGGGCCCCCTGCCAGGGGCAAATTACAGAGGGGCCCCCTGATAGGGGCAAATTACAGAAGGGCCCCCTGCTATGGGCAAATTACAGAGGGGCCCCCTGCCAGGGGCAAATTACAAAGGGGCCCCCTGCCAAGGGCAAATTACAGAGGGCCCCCTGTCAGGGGCAAACAACACAGTGCCTAGGGGCCCCGGTCAGGGAAAAATGTACACAGAGTGCAGTGGGAAGACAGGTGCAGGGAAGAGACACAGTGCACAGGGGAAAAATGGGTGCAGGGGAGAGACACAATGCACAGGGGGGAAATGAGTGCTGGGGAGAGACACAAGGCACAGTGGGAGACAGCCAGATGCTTGGCAAAGACACAGCGCACAGGTGGGGACAGGCACAGGGGAGAGAGTGAACGGGGGGGAGAGAGAGAGTGAACGGGGGGAGAGAGAGAGTGAACGGAGGGAGAGAGAGTGAGCGGAGGGAGAGTGAACGGAGGGAGAGAGGGAGAGCGAACAGGTGAGAGAGACAGCGCATTGTGGAGAGAGACTGTGCACAGGTGGAGACATACACAGAGAGGAGAGAGAGTGCATGGGGTGACAGGCACAGGCTGGGAGAGACTGCACACAGGGGGGAAAGATATGCATGGAGTGGGAGAGATAGAACACGTGGGGGGAGAGACAGCACATAGGAGGGGAGAGACAGCACACGGGGGGAAAGACAGCCCATAAGAGGGGAGAGGCAGCACATAGAAGGGGAGTTACAGGGCATGGGGGGAGAGACAGCATAAGAGGGACTATATCTGTGGGGGAGATTATATATATATTACAGTCTGCAACATTTACAATATAATATATTTACACATAGAGCAGTATATGTTGAGGGGGGCCCATAAGACACTGTCGCCCGGGGCCGACAAAAACCTGGAGCCAGCCCTGTTGGCAGCCCTTGAGGCCTGGTGTTCCCCACCCCTGATCTATGATAAAGAATGTCTGTTCAAAGCAAGAACAGGGGATCAATGGACGTTTGGTATGGCCTACCTATCTTGCATCTACCAATGCCATTCTCCAATGCATCTACCAATGCTCTATGAAGCCAAAGCTGTCAAAGTAGAGAGTGAGTGGAAAGAGAGGGAAAACAAGTAGGTGGGAAAGTGCACTCAAATGTGTGGCCACGCCTTGAGGCACGGAGTGCTCATACTTGGTTTGAACAGTCATTCTGTGCTAACCGACACTCTTTAAAGTCAAAATTAACAAAAAGTTCCCTGGAAAGCGAAATGTTTTTCCATAAGGTACAATGATTGCTGTTGATTTCCTGTTGTCCTGCTTCATGAATTCTACAGACTCCACCCAGGCTTCCTTAAATTTGACGCATTTACGAACACTGGAATTAACCCAACAATGCTTGCATTGTTATAAGGTGTGAATGTCTTAGATGCTGCGGTTTTGCAACAGACTTCTCAGACATCACATTTCATAATAAACAGATGAAACAGATCTGTCAATTCATTCAGGCTCAACTTGTCTTTTGGGAAAACCCAGGGTGATATTACGATGTGTTATCCGTAGTTTTTCCACAGGATTGCAAGTCAGATTACTGAGTTATCTGCGGGAACAGCAAAGAAAGAAAAACCCTCACTGCTCTGCAATGTCTTCAAACTTGTTAAGATGGTGTCTTATTCTGTGCAAGACTTTTGCAGGACCATGTTTGTTTTTTTTTGGTGCAATGCAAAATGGCTGCACTTTTTTTCTTTTTTAGAGAGGTGCTGTGGGGGAGTCATGGCTCACATCGGACAGTTGGCTCTTGGCCAATGCAAAACGCCCCAGAAGCCAGAGCGCTGTGGAGAACAAGACCTTAATCCCTGTCTTACCGCTTTTATTGGGGAAGAATCCAATTTTCCACTACTAAGGAGGGAAAACAATATATTTAAACACAAGACCCTGGATAGAGCAATGCTCTGTAGAAATTGTAATCTTTTTCACCTGTTTCTGAGTAAATATGGAACTTTTACATCCAAAAGATCACCATTACAGTGGTGCTGCAATTGGGTTACACAGGCTACAAAAGCAAATAGTTACTAAATCTCCGGGACATAAAGAAATTGGGTTCAGATCTCTTTTTCTACATATTCAGAGAAGATCCTCATGATCACAACCAGTATAGCACTGATTTGTGCATTGTTTAAGGGAGTTTGTTCCCTAGATCTGGGCTTTCTGAGATCCTAGGAGTAGTCGTCTAAACGTTTTCACCGTCGCTTGGATTTAAATCAAGCTGATATGAGATGAATTTAGAAGCATATACTGTAGAAGCAAGCTGAAAAAGTAGGTAAGGAAGATTGAAAATATTTCTGGAACTATTGAAAGGATATAATCAGAACCAGGCAAGTGTCAAACCAACTCTGATCAACAGGTGGAGACAGAACAAGTCAATAGTTGAAACGAGAATTGCAGAAAAGTTTGAAGCCAATGACATTGTCGGATAAACCAGGAGATGAAGCCAGGAATATGGACCATATGAAGTCTAAAGTTCAGGATGAGACCATCCAATCATGCTGGAGGTCATTAAAGAAACGTTGGCCGGATTGTAGACAGATGAATAACAACTTATTGGGATATTCTCCTAGTGAAATAATCCTTCTGGACAGAGTTTTCTCACACTTGAATACCTCATTATAGTATTGTGTACAGAGACCTGGTAAAGTGATATCTTGGTTTCTGTAGCATTTATTGTAATGTCATAGCTAGGTAGTAAAAGCATTTTTACTGTAGACTTAGAAACTTTAATCTTCTGTTGACAAATTTAGGTTACTGTATCGGAATAATTATCCATTAGTAAGTTACAGTCTATAAAATGGTCCCATGGTCTACATCCGAAAATTCCCTCCAAGGCCATTAAGCGTCTTCCTTCTTTCTGATTTGCTGTCATTTCTTGTTAAATTTGGTGCAAAGTGATTCACTCGGCACAGCCATCGGCAATGAGCAAGAAAACTAGCTCTTCCCTGATGGCATCCATGGCTCTTCTTTTGATTAACTAGCCTGGTATGTCACAATTGTTGCTATGTGAAGTACATGTATGTGTTGTGCTGATCAAAAAAGAGCTATGGATGTTGTTAGGTAATAGGTAGTTCTCCCACTGACAACCTGTCACACTGGGGTGTACGGTATACTTCTGTGCGGTGCAACAAAAGGGTGAGCAATAGGGATGTTATTGAAGGAAGGTCCTGGAAATAGGGAGAAGGGTCCCCTCCTGACACGGATCTCCCTAATGACCCTGTATGGATCCTTCCATTGCTATCATGCGTCTAGGCCCTCATTTCACAAAAGGGTATAACACCAAAGCCCTCAATTACAGCAAAGCACCGCAGCTGCAGTTGTCATGACATCACTGCTACTTGCAGAGACAGGTTCCTTCAAAGTGGTCAACATATAAAATGATATTCTATCACCGGCGCTAGCTGATATGATACATGTAAAGTAGAAAAAGAGCAGCACGGCTAAAAAGACTGGTTGCAGATCTCTCCAAGCATATCTCCCATCCGCTTACTTCAAATATCCAAAACAAAGGGAAAAAGCACTCCAAATAGTATTCACACTGCCTTTATTCGGCCTTCAGGAGCATAGTGTGACGTTTCAGGCTAATGAGCTAGAAGAAAGGCTCATTAGCCTGAAACGTCGCACTATGCACCTGAAGGTCGAATAAAGGCAGTGTGAATACTATTAGGAGTTGTGCTTTCCCTTTTTTTGTGATATGATACATAACTCTTTATAGTGGATGGGAGTAGTCACCAAAAGCTACACCTGAGATTAAGGCTACAAAGAACATCCAGAAAGAAAGAGTCCTTAACCCCTGCAGCACCAAAAGAAAGTATATACATTTAAATACAAGTTATAGACCTGTGATCCATACGGCGTTGCAACCTTCAGGTCCCAGACTTGTCATTACTCTCCCTAGGGAGGTATACATTTGTGAAACCAGCATTTGCACACTACTGTTAAGGCCAATAAACTTGGACATGCAAATCAATTTGTACCAGTTATACTGCTTGTTATATAATGTACGCCATCTCTAGCAGCAAAAATGACAAGATCAAATACAGCAAGTGGCAGCAGATTTTTGGCTCTCTACAACAATGAAAAGAAGGACATTGTCTCTATAAAAGACGTGAGGGAGGGTCTTGTTCACTTTACAGGAAGTGGTGTGGTTCTTTGTCACTCTACAGGAAGTGGTGTGGGTCTTTATCAATCTAAAGCAAGGTGGGTGGGTTTTTGCACCTCTACCAGAAATGGGGTGGGTCTTTGTCACTCTACAGGAAGTGGAGTGGGTCTTTATCACGTTAGATGAAGGAGGAGGGCCTTTGCCACTCTATGGAATGTGGGGTGGGTCTTTGTCACTCTACGGGAGGTGGGGTGAGTCTTCGTCACTCTACAGGAAATAGGGTGGGTCTTTGTACCTCTACAGGAAATGGGGTGGGTCTTTGTCACTCTACAGGAAGTCAGGAGGGCCTTTGTCACTGTACGGGAAGTGGTGAGTGCCTTTGTTTTTTTACAGGAAGTGGAGTGGGTCTTTGTCACTCTATGGGAATTGGGGTGAGTCTTTGTCACTCTACAAAAATTTCAGTGAGTCTTTGTCACTCTACAGAAAGTTTGGTGGGTCTTTGCCTTTTTATAATAAGAAAAGGAAGGACATTATTTCTCTACAGAAAGTGGGTGTTTTACAGACGGGGATTCCATATATGCAGGTTTTTGGCTCTCTACAACAATGAAGAGCAGGACATTGTCTCTATAAAAGACGTGAGGGAGGATCTTGTTCACTTTACAATAAGTGGTGTGGTTCTTTGTCACTCTACAGGAAGTGGTGTGGGTCTTTATCAATCTACAGCAAGGTGGGTGGGTTTTTGTACCTCTACCGGAAATGGGGTGGGTCTTTGTCACTCTACAGGAAGTGGAGTGGGTCTTTATCACTCTAAATGAAGGAGGAGGGCCTTTGTCACTCTATGGGAAGTGGGGTGGGTCCTTGTCACTCTACGGGAAGTGGGGTGAGTCTTCGTCACTGTACAGGAAATAGGGTGGGTCTTTGTCACTCCACAAGAAGTGGGATGGGTCTTTGTCACTCTACCGGAAGTGGGGTGGGTCTTTGTCACTCTACAGGAAGTGGGGTGGGTCTTTGTCACTCTACAAAAAGTTCAGTGAGTCTTTGTCACTCTACAGAAAGTTTGGTGGGTCTTTGCCTTTTTATAATAAGAAAGGGAAGGACATTATTTCTCTACAGAAAGTGGGTGTTCTACAGACGGGGTTTCCAAATATGCAGGTTTTTGGCTCTCTACAACAATGAAGAGCAAAACATTGTCTCTATAAAAGACGTGAGGGAGGATCTTGTTCGCTTTACAATAAGTGGTGTGGTTCTTTGTCACTCTACAGGAAGTGGTATGGGTCTTTAAAAATCAACAGCAAGGTGGGTGGGTTTTTGTACCTCTACCAGAAATGGGGTGGGCCTTTGTCACTCTATGGGATTGGGGTGGGTCTTTGTCACTCTACGGGAAGTGGGGTGAATTTTCGTCACTCTACAGGAAATAGGATGGGTTTTTGTCACTCCACGAGAAGTGGGGTGGGTCTTTGTCACTCTACAGAAAGTGGGGTGAATCTTTGTCACTCTACAGGAAGCGGGGAGGGCCTTTGTCACTGTAAGCGAAGTGGGGTGAGTCTTTGTCACTTTTCAGGAAATGGGGTGGTCTTTGTACCTCTACAGGAAATGGGGTGGGCCTTTGTCACTGTACGAGAAGTGGGGTGGGTCTTTGTCACTCTACAGGAAGTGGGGTGGGTCTTTGTACTTCTACAGAAAATTGGGTCAGTGATTGTCACTCTACGGGAAGTGGAGTGGGTCTTTGTCACTCTACAGAAAGTTCGGTGGGTCTTTGTCACTCTACAGAAAGTTCGATGGGTCTTTGTCACTCTACAGAAAGTTTGTTGGGTCTTTGCCTTTTTATAATAAGAAAGGGAAGGACATTATTTCTCTACAGAAAGTGGGTGTTCTACAGACGGGGATTCCAAATATGCAGGTTTTTGGCTCTCTACAACCATGAAGAGCAGGACATTGTCTCTATAAAAGACGTGAGGGAGGGTCTTGTTCACTTTACAGGAAGTGGTGTGGTTCTTTGTCACTCTACAGGAAGTGGCGTGGGTCTTTATCAATCTACAGCAAGGTGGGTGGGTTTTTGTACCTCTACCGGAAATGGTGTGGGTCTTTGTCACTCTACAGGAAGTGGAGTGGGTCTTTATCACTCTAGATAGACAGAAGATAGGGTGGGTCTTTGTACCTCTACAGGAAATGGGGTGGGCCTTTGTCACTCTACGAGAAGTGGGGTGGGTCTTTTTCACTCTACAAAAAGTGGGTCTTTGTCACTCTACAGGAAGTGGGGTGGTTCTTTGTCACTCTAAAGGAAGTGGGGAGGGCCTTTGTCACTGTACGGAAAGTGGGGAGGGCCTTTGTTTTTCTACAGGAAGTGGGGTGGTTCTTTGTCACTCTATGATAAGTGGGGTGAGGGTTTGCCACTTTACAGGAAATGGGGTAGTCTTTGTACCTCTACAGAAAATTGGGTGGGTGATTGGGCCCCCAACGGGAAGTGGGATGGGTCTTTGTCACTCTACGGGAAGTGGAGAGGGTCTTTGTCATTCTACAGAAAGTTTGGTGGGTCTTTGTTCCTCTACAGAAAGTTGGGTGGGTCTTTGCCTTTTTATAATAAGAAAGGGAAGGACATTATTTCTCTACAGAAAGTGGGTGTTTTATAGTACAGGGATTCCAAATTTGCAGGTACAAAAGAGAGGTTGCTTTCAGTACAGAGTAGACAAGCAATTGGTATATGGCAGCTGCAATATATGCTGGAAAGTGAGAAAAAAGAAGTTCCAGCATCTGTAGGACTGGCAGAAAGTTGATGAATAACTGTCCAATCAAAAGAAACAGACTGCAAGTAACATAGCGTGGGTAGTTGCAAAGTTCCTCGACTTAATAGACTTGAATGTGCAGCCAAAAACATATTTAACTTGTAGTTTAGAGAACAGCAAGACCATTAATTTCTACAGGTTTTGTATAAATGGACAGTCACACTTTATAATAATTACCAGTATTTCATGTGTCATTGACCTATTCGAGGAGTTGTCCTTTACATAGAATACTCCTATGTGAGCCAGAAACTAATGTGCTACAGGATCTGCCCAATATGATGGCCAGCTATTTGAATGACTATTGAACAGCTTTGATTGATTCATGCCATTCCCCATCAATACTGCTGCTTGCAGAGGGTTAGAGAACCAGAGCTATGGCTGGTAGGCTTTCATTTATAAAAGTGATCAACTTTGTAAAGTCCTCAAGGACCGTTCCATCTAGGTCCCAGAAGCCTGAGAAGACCAATGACTGGAGGTGAAGGAGGAGGAAGTGGAACTTCTGCACTGGTGGCATTTCAGTACTGATGTCAAGACTTCTCGGAATATTGTATTTTTCACTGGTACAATGGGATTTCATTCAGTGTGTTATAATCCACAAATGTATATGATTACTTCCACGTCTTCTCTGTAAATATGGTAGATGTACAATACACCGCAGCTCTGGGCTGGTTTATAAAGAAGGCTGGATTAGCTGCTTTATAGAGCTGGAGTTTATATGTTCTCCTTGTGTTTATGTGGGTTTTCTCCTACTCTTAAAAAACATACATAATTCCATAGTTGGCTTCCCAATCAATTAGCTGTCATGTGTTTGTGGTAGGAAATTAGATTGTTAGCTCCATTGGGACAGGAAATGATATAACATAGGCAAGGTCTACGTACGCAGCACAAGTATTGTTGCGGCTGCGTTTGAAGCTGTAACCATATATGAATTGAGGGTCATATGGGGTTAGTGCAAAACAATTACTCTAAAAAGATGTTATTTTTGGCCTTTCAATGTGTGACCGTGATGCTTTGTGGCAAGGTGCTGCGTTCAATTTCTTGGTTAAGGAACGTTGTTCAGTCTCCATTAACCCTCACGGTTGTGACTGGATCAGAATCTGATTTTAACCTTAAAGAAAGAAAAGATTCTAGAAAGGGTTGCAAGACCAAGAAAAGTTAACAAGAACAAACCCTATTAAAAGATACCTTTTATTAACTTGGCATTTGCGGCAGATCCAGCATTTTGCCGCATCTGCCGCCTAATGGAACACTTGCGGCAAGACAGCATTCAGCCTCATTTATTCCCTATGGGACTTGCGGACATATGCGGCACTTGCAGTTTTGCACTTTCGGCACTTGCGGTGAGTCAAAAAACCGGAGCTAGCAGCATTTTTTTGTCCGTTGCCACAAGTGCTGGATTGGCCGGATCGAGGCAAAACCGCAAGTGCTGCACATGTCTGCAAGTCCCATAGGGAATGAATGAGGCCGAACGCAGTCTTGCAGCAAGTGTTACGGCATCCGGCAGATACGGCCAGATCTGCGTGAATACTGAGAAACGCTGATGTGAAAGTGGACTTACTTAGCAATTATCCATTTTTCGCATATGAAAAGAAAATTCTTATCGTGTCCTTGTGTATTTATGGATGTATCCAGCATTTAAAAAAAAAAAAAAAGTGCCTAAGCACTAACAGGCAGATAGTTGCTACCTACCTGCCTGTTGTGCCCGGCACCATTCTTCGCTGACATATAGTGGTCTAGTTCTGCTCCTACTGACGTTTCTGCAGCTTCCACGGACATCGCATCAACAGAGAGGTGACTTCTCTGTTCTGTTGACGGGCGACATAAACGTTATGCTTATTGACAGCTGGCTCCCCCAGTTAGGTATTCAAAAGCCGTCTGTCAATCAGCATGATGTCAGCTGTCCCGCTAATTCCAGAAAAGAATCCTCCGCTCTGTGGACGAAGCCATAGTATTGCTGGCAGGAGAGATCTATGACCGCTCTGTGCCGGTGGTGAAAGGCGCCGAGCACCATGGGGTAGGTAGCAACTATCTGCTGGTTATTACATGGGCACACCATGACCAGTTTTATACCATTTTTTATATGTTTTTTTTAGATGTTGTGAGCATTTGCCTTTACACAGATGTCAGTAATTTTAAAGTTTACAAAATGTACAAAAAATCTGACATAAAAACACACACATATATGACACGCCCACCCCCAGGGCCGTGGGATACTTGGAACCGGGCTACAATACTTCTGGGGAGTCACGGGGGTTGACCTGGGTCCGTGGACCTGACGGTGTCAATAAAAAGTTCGGGGATTTTGATTTTGGAATCGTGACGCCACCCGTGGTGTTCGGCTATGGATAGCCGACGCTGCAGTGCACGGCCTCTGGGGATGATGGAATTGCAGCTAGAGTGATATCACTCCCAAAGGGTGGAACAGTTTCCCAAGGGCAACTAGTATAGTCTATTGCAATGGTGGGCCATTAGGGTTCTCCGACTGGAGAGACGGATGGGGGTGATTCTGAGGCAGGTCTGTGGCAGCCGGCTGCTGCTTGGCATGGAAAGAAACAGTCTCACACACAGCTTCTGAGTTCTGTACTCGGTTCACTCAAGAGTTTCTTTAGCAATGCCGCTGGGTGCTGCTCTCTGCCAAGCTCCGGTCCAGATAGTCCTCTAGGAATCGGGTTAGCTGGTCAAAGACACCCCCTTTTATGTTCCTTTCTCTTGGGTTGTTCTCCCAGCGCTAACTGTCCACCTCTCCTACTTGCGCCTCCGCACACAGAGCCCAAATCCAGCAGCCACGGGCCCTGTGGGGCGACTGGTACCAAGTCCCCTAGCCTTAGTACGGCTACCTTCTTAGCGGATGTGTCGGGTGTCGGCCACAGCTCCTGTAGATCTCGTGGCCTCCAGTTCTGTGGTTGGAGCGTGGAGTCTCCTTGCCACCTCAGCATTGGTCCTTGGTTCCCTACCAGCCCCTCCATCCGACTCCAGTCAAACTTTGATTCGGGCGCACGGGTGGCTCTTTCTCTGTTTTTGACTGTGCCCCTGGGGCTCCCTTTTCCCCGCCTGCTGTAGTTCTCTCGACCCAGGACAAGCTCCTCACTGCTCAAGTCCTCCGGGTCCTCTCCTTGCACCACTCTCACTTTCTTCTCCTTGTTACTGCTCGTACTCGTTACTGCTCCTACTACTTACTACCCACCCATACTCTTCCCTTTTTCTTGTCCCCCTGACTGGGCTCTCCCTCCATTGGGTCCACCCAATGTCCCTGGTACCGGGTTCTAAGGGTGTGTTGGGTGCCTTATGGGTGTCTCGGACTTACCATCCCGCTTCCCCGAGCACAGGGATACTAGACCCGTGGAGTGGGTGCAGTACCCCCTGTGGCGATCAGACCGCAGGGGTGCCACATATAGATCAGTACACTCATGAGATTCGACCATGATATTTTACTTACACAAAACTCAAAAGCTCCATTTAATTCATCAAAATCCCAATTATCAAAGGAAAAGTACTGAAGGCAACACATAATATTCTGGAATATGTCATTCATTTTTCATATATAGTTCACTGAGAAGAAGAAACAGCTGGGCACCACAGGGTACTGACATGTAGTAGTGGGTCCGGCACCACACTCGTGGTTTATCAGGTACACTTGCTCCCAGGGTGTACACTTAATAGTCAATCAGACATGGAAATCTGTCTAGAAAGGAAAAAGCGGCATTCACCGTGAGAAGTTGGAAGTCTTTATTGTGGTTCATCGATTACATGTAGTGCAGGGAGGAGAGGGGAAGGAATGGACGACAGCAAACTGTTTCATGCCGGGTGGCGCTTCTACAGGTCTTCCGCAAAACGGTTTGCCGTCATCCGCTCCTTCCCCTCTCCTCCCTGCACTACATGTAATCGGTTAACCACAATAAAGAAGACTTCCACCTTCTCCCGGCTTTTTCATTCCTTTCTAAACATTTTTTCATACTTAGGCTAATGAGAGAAGGACTGGAATTAACTAGTTTTAAAAGGTTTTGTGTGTTCACACGAAAAAGCAATATACATGTACCATTCTGGCACATCTCTTCCCCTGCATCCCCTGTTGCTTTCTTCCTCCAATGGGGACAGCACATGACCACTGCAGGCAAACATTGACTGCAAAGATGAACAACAGAGGTGGGTGCAGTGGACTCATATGGTACCTTTACACGCCGCTACAACAGGATGGATACAACCCGCTACAGGCTACAAATGTAGCTTGTAGCGCCAATATAGCCCGTAGTAGCGGCGTCTGAAGACGGGACGTGACAGCCGGCAACAGATAAATCTGTTTCCGAGCACTGCTCGAAAACAGATGGCTACAAAGCCGATTGTAGCGACCTGTATCGGCGTGTAAAGAACCCACAGAAGGGAACTCTGGACACCCGGCGATGTAGCTGCAATGTAGCTAAGGCGTCACCCAGGCTCCGTGTTACCGCGCCCCATCTGCGATCATTGGTGGAAGATGGTGCGGTCCGATTGGCCCTTGCCTCACAGCCCTCCATCTTGGATGAGCTGTCCGTCAGCACTACAGATACGCGCCGTATGCACGATCATATATTAGTACAATTACGCGGCCACTAACTTGCGCAAGGCAAAATGAGAAATGGCCCATGATCCTAATACAGTGTGCGCATTCTGTAAACAGAGAATGAATAATGCTGGACACAGCGGTCAAGTTTGTGTTACGGACCGGCCTGCCTTATTGAACTGCAGATGCCGCATAAGTGTCCCTCGAGTGTCTGCGCGCAACTCTCACACTGATGCACGTATACACACACCGCATGGAAGTCGAGTAGTCAGTACACAGTGCACAGGCTTGCTGTACGCCTCGCTCTGTGGGTGTTGTACAGTAGGTGCCGCAGAAGTGGTTCGCCCGTGTCACTGCGCGTAGGACTACTTCAAAGGGTGCATGACCCCGAACGTGGCCGTAATGACGTAATGACGATAGTTTCATTTTCACTCTGCCTGCAAGGTGCCAGCCCCTCCTCTGCACACACCATTGCAGTCATGGCGGCCGTTCACCGCGCTGCAATGTGGGGGATGGCTGAACTACTGGTCCTCATAGACCACTGTGACCGGTATGATTACTGGGGTCACCGGCACCACCATCCCAGGCTGCGTAATCGCGACACTATTCGGCGGATTCAGCGTGCTCTGCTGAATAAACTAGGGGTGGTGAGGGCCGCAAAAGCAGTCCAAAAGAAGATTGCGGACCTGAAGTCCAAATGCCCAGGCCGCATAATAGACATTCGTGACAGGATTGCCAGGCTGCGCGGTGAGTATTT
The DNA here is from genome assembly GCA_033576535.1 of Allobates femoralis. Taxonomy (NCBI): domain Eukaryota; kingdom Metazoa; phylum Chordata; class Amphibia; order Anura; family Aromobatidae; genus Allobates; species Allobates femoralis. The sequence continues at coordinate 70,587,663 of JARQOC010000004.1, read as the reverse complement.
GAGAGGGGCACATATGCTTTCCACTGTATGTAAGCACACCAAAAACATAAACATTCGTTGAACAACCTCATATGTACAGTGAGAGGTACACCGGCATACATGCAATGGGGGACAATATAGGCAGCACATTATAGATTGACTGCCTACACATCTGCCTTAAACTAATGTTCATGTGGCACCCAAGATGACTCCACAGTGTTAGATGCTCGCCACACAATTACCACACTAATGCCTCATACATATGCCATGCAGAATACATCAGATCATCCCATATCACAACTACAGCAAACACATATACCAAATATTGAACAGTTTCTACATCAGAGAGCCAAAACATTCTGCTGACACATTACTTATTGTTTCATAATCTCCAGATGCTAATGTGTCTTCAGATGAGGCTCCCCCGCAAGCGCCTGCAGGTGGCCCACCAACCCCACCGCCGCAAGACGCAGCTGGACCACCATCCCCACAAGGGAAAAGCCCCTCACCAGGGCATGACGAGGAGGAGGATCATGATGATCCTGCGTTGCTGGAGGCAGAGGTGGCATCGCCTGCACGCCAACATGAGGCTATGGCTCAACCTCAAAATGAGGCTGGCGTTGATGAATATGGCGGTAAGTGATTTTAGTTTGATTATAGGGGCGGAACACTTTAAGCAGTGTTGTTGCGATTTTGAAAATGGGAAAGCTAAACATTTAGTACATAATGTCCTTCACCCACTCTTGCAGATGGAGAACGTGCTGGAGCTGCGGGCTGGAGTGTAAGTGCCTCCCCATCACCCCCTGATAGTCAGGATGATGTTGAGCCCCAGGGTAAGGACAATATTTGTTGTGTGAACCAGAAAAAAATTGCAGAGGTAGTATTGTAAAGTAATGATGTTTTTTTCACACACAATACAGGTGTACCCACGATGGAGGACGTGGTGAGGGCCCACCACCAGTTTGCCCACCGACTGCAACGGGCCCTACAACGTGGAATACAGGATCTCACCCGCCTGTCTGACATGCTGGCTACCGTCCAGCAACAACAGGATGGCCAACAATGAGATGTCACTACTCCCTAAACAAAATGTGCTCCCCTGACCCCAAAATATGTTGTCCTTGTTGGACCAGGAAATTTCAGACGTTGCCTGTTTGGCTTTTGAATTTGTTTTTTTCTTTTTTTTGCCCCCGTTGGGCTCTTTTCTTATAGTGTCCCACTTCATGAACTGGTGGATTGTGGACTGCCTAGCCCTTTGCCTTCTTTACCTATCCTGACCCACATTGGGACCATCAGGAGTGTGGACTGCCTAGCTCTTTGCCTTCTTTACCTATCCTGTCCCACATTGGGACCATCAGGAGTGTGGACTGCCTAGCCCTTTGCCTTCTTTACCTATCCTGACTAGGGATGGGCGAATCTACTCGCTAGGACTCGTTACTCGGCGAGTAGTAAGGGACTCGCAGGACTCGGTACTCGGCGAGTTTCCCAGTGATGACTCGCACGAGTCCAATGCAAATCAATATCAATCCTAGTTTTGTCAGAAACACTGACAAAACTAGGATTGCCATTGTTTGCATTGGACTCGTGCGAGTCATCACTGGCTACTGTGCCAGTGATAGCAGGGAAACTCGCAATGTAACTGCTGTTTCTTTGCGAGCCGAGTCCAGCTGTCTTCTCTGTGCAGCTCCAGGGTCCTAGAGCCCGCCTGCTCACAGACATGATGTAGAAGTGCTGAGATTGTTCTCAGTCTGCTCATTCCCTGTGCATGTAGCAGAGAGGACATCGCGTTTTGGACTACGTCGGACGGAAGAGGATTTTTTTAATTAAAGATGGAGTCCCTAATGGCTTTTTTTTTTATTTCAAATAAAAGATTTTCTCTGTGTTTTTTTAACCCTTTATTGGAGATTCTTAGTGGCTGGGTCAAACGTGGCCTGACATTAAGAATCTCGGGCTTAATACCAGCTTGTATAACAAAGCTGGTATTAACCCCTTTATTACCCAGCGTGCTACCGCCACCAGGGCCGCTGGAAGAGCGGGGTTCAGCGCCAGAGGATGGCGCTTCAATGAACGCGCCATCTTCTGGGGCGGCTGCGGGCTGCAATTTGCAGCGGGGGGTGCCCAGAAAGCTTGGGCATCCCTGCGCTGCGGATTCCAGCCCTCAGCTGCTTAGCTGTACCTGGCTAGACATAGAAATTGCGCGGAGCCCCACGCATTTTTTTAAAATTATTTAATGAATTTCAGAGTCAGAGTCTCAGAGTCAGAATCTCAGAATTTCATGAAATAATTTAAAAAAAATGCGTGGGGCGTGACCTGGACATGGAGGAGACAAGTCGCACTTGAGGAGAGCTCCCGTGCCTGATCCCCTTACACAGCCTGCATTTGCAATTATAAGCCTGCTCGGTGTACCCGTGTACAGCTACAGTCTCCTGGAACCAGGGTGGACAGCTGCATTTCATCAGATGCCCGGTAAACGAGACATAGCCCAGTTTTTTATCCCACCGGGTGCCTGCCACCACTCAGCCAGCCCCACTGCAATGGCTTCCAGCACCACAGCAGGGGCTACACACTCCGGGAATCTGACACCCAGCTCAAAGCAGACGTCAACTCCGTCCACCAGACGGAATACCAGAAGTGTGTCTGGATTCCACACATCAACACTCAAGGTACCGAACGGGGGAAAGGGGGGCGCAGGAAAAGGCGCGAACACCGCCATTACTGGAGACAGAGGGCAAGATAGACGAGTGTCTCACTCCCCCTCCCCCCTCTCAGAGGGGAGAGACGCTGCTGCAGCTCAAACACTTAATACAGGAATGACATGCACGGGACAGTCTGGTACCAGTACTCATACATCTAGCCCGGGCTCCAGCTCCTCTCATGGACCCTCTGCTCCTGCCTCAGAATATGACCAAGCCTCTCCTCATAGCTCCTGTGGCCCTCGGCTTGCAGACGCCTCCCTTCCTGGCTCCCCTGCAGGACATCAGCTCAGTGGCCCCCCTCCCTCTCAGGCAGATGACCTACATGACATTAGATCTGGGATGCAGTGTCTGCCTACTAAAGATGATATGGAGGTATACATAAGAAGACTGGAGGCTGTCTGTAGGTCAGAGATCGGGTCACTCAGAGAGGACACTACTCAGCTTCAGACCTCGGTCCAGACAGTTACCCGGGAAGTTGCGGATCTTTCCTTATTGGTGAAACAACAACAACAACGCCTTGATCTGCATGAACAAAACTTCCACACGGTGCTGGATATGTTAGAAGATTCCGAAAACCGTAATAGACGGAACAATATACGGCTCCGAGGTATCCCTGAGTCAGTGGCACCCCGCGACATCGCCCCAGTTTTGCAACGAGTGTTTAATTCCCTGCTTAACAGACCCCGAGACGACCATATTGAAATGGACAGGGCTCATAGGTCCTTGGGCCCTAAGCGAGCTGACTCATCCCGTCCCAGGGACATCATTTGCAGAATACACTTCTACCAGATGAAAGACGATATCATGAGAAAAGCGAGAGAGTCTGAATCCATTGACTTTAATGGTGAATCTATCCAGCTTTTGGCAGATCTCTCACCCATCACTTTGGCCAAACGCAGAGCCCTGCGCCCCCTGCTGGACATTCTCCGGGAACAGGCGATTCCTTATTCGTGGGGCTTTCCCTTTCAACTTCAAGTTCGCAGGGACTCTGGGATGCACGTCCTCAGATCTCCGGCTGACGTCCCTGAGTTCTGCTCAGCACTCGGGTTGCCCCTGGTGCCCATCCTCAATTGGCCTCAACTGTCCACCTTCCTCCGCAGGGGCCCTATACCTGCACTACGGTTGCCCTTCACTGAGGACCGGAAGAGGAAGAGAGGCCCTAAACATCAATCAACGTCTCCTGTAGCTACCACCTGAACTTCTGCATTTGAACCTTTCTTGCTCTTTTTCTCTTTCTAGATGGGGTCCCGTCGGGGACCCCCTGGTGGATATTACCTCCTTACTGAGGTATTTTGTTTTTGAAGACTATTGTTCTCTGGCGGAGACTTTCCCCTTGGCTACGGTGGTACCTGGGGGGCGGTCCTGGTTGTCCACACTGTCCCGCTTGGAGGACAGCTGATGACGTCTCACCTTATATGTGCCTCCCAAACCTGACCTCCCCCCCCTTCTACCCTCAGTACCTCCCCCCTATCCCCTTTCCCCTCCTCCTCCGTCCCTCCCTTCCCTCTCCATCCCTGCCAACCCTTCCCCTACCCTCCCCATCTTACCTTCCCCTCCCCTTTCTTTCCTCCTGACCCCCCCCAACCCTCCCTTCCCCTTTGAGGTTTTATAAGTTACAATTTTGGGATACTCGGCTGCACTAATTTGCCGTCTTGTTTATTATTGTTATTTGCATTTTATGTTTTATTATTGCTGTGTTTGCATGCGGAGTTCCTCTACCCGCCTCTTACTTGTTAGGGATACCGCATTTAGTAAGGGCTGTGTGTGGGACTCGGGTGCGCAGGATCCCTACCGTGTTCTGGTTACCCCACAATTAGGGAGTGTCTCTGACACACTTTACAGAGTTTAATCTGTTCACTCTCTTGGTCTGACGGTCCTTCACTCTCAGACCTCTGGGACCGGAATCAGATTCCTGGTCCGATTCACCTATTTTGTTTTATTTATTTTCTCTTTCTTTTCCTTCTTTTTCATCTTCTTTTACCCAGTTTCCTTCTCTCCCTTTCTACTTGGCTGCTAGTCAGCTTTCTTCTCTCCCTCTCTTTTCTCTTCTGAACCCGCTGCCCCACCCTCCCCAGGTTTCACCATGTCCAGGCTCAACACGTGTTCTTTGAACATTAGGGGCTTTAATGTTCCTGAAAAACGTTCCCAGGTTCTCTCTCATATGCACAAAAAACATGTACATATTCTCCTTCTACAAGAAACGCATTTCAGAACTGACAAAACCCCCTGATAAAACATAAACAATACAACAGATGGTACCACAGTTCAAACCCGGATGCTAAGTCCAAAGGGGTCAGTGTGGCTCTTCATAGATCCTTACAGGCACGGGTCCTTGACTCCAGAATAGACCCGCAGGGTAGATTCGTCTTCCTGAAGCTGCAGATTGCGAATGACATCTTCACAATTGCCAACCTGTACCTCCCAAATCAGGACCCGGCCCGTAGACTCCTATCTTATCTACGTACCCTGACGGACTTCGCTGAGGGTTCGGTGATACTGGGAGGTGACCTTAATTTTGTTTTTGATCGTGACTTGGACTCATCTACTCGTAGATCCTCTGTACCTGTTTCTCACCTAGAATCTTTGAAGACTAAGCTCCTTGAGATTAGAATGGTTGATGTCTGGCGGCTTCTGAACCCGAGGGTCAGAGATTATACTTACTATTCGGCTGTGCATGATATGTACAGTCGACTTGATCTTTTTCTGATCAGTCATAAACTTTTACTAGCTGACCCTGTTGTAGACATTGGTTCCATGATCTGGTCGGATCACGCTCCAATCTTTCTGTCTCTTGGCCTCTCGGGTTTGGCGCCGACGGAGTGGACCTGGTCACTCAATCCTGGACTACTGAAGCAACCGTCTTGCGTGTTGGCTGTCCGCTCTGCAATCACGAACTTTTTAGCTGACCACGAAACAGACCCTACGGCCCTCCCCCTGCGGTGGGAAGCTCTAAAGAGTGTCATTCGGGGGATTCTCATTCAGCAGGGGGCTAGATTGAAACGTGAGCGAACACGTGAGGTCTCAGACCTGATGACGTCTATACACCAATTAGAGACCAGACATAAACAGTCACAATCTCCACAGCTTCTTGCGGACCTCACTAAGGCTAGATCAGACCTACGTACTATCATGGATACGACGTCTAGTCGCCAACAAGACCGCTTCCGTAAGTATTTGTATGAGTTCTCAAACAAGCCGGGGAAAGCATTGGCTAGATTCTTGCACCCCCGACTCCCCTCCACCTTCATTCCTTCTATAAAGTCGAGACTGGGTGGTCTCCTTCACGGGCCACGTGATATAGTGGAGGCGTTTGGAGACTACTACAAATCTTTATACAATCTTAGAGGACCCTTAGCTGACATGCCCACCGATGACTTTCGACGTCGGGTGTCAGACTATATTGCAGACACGCCGCTGCCACCTATCATTGAGGGAGACTCGGAAACTTTAGAATTGCCCTTTACGGAACAAGAGGTGTCAGATACTATCGCTGAACTTCCTAATGGGAAGAGTCCAGGCCCTGACGGTTTCTCAGCAAACTTTTATAAATTATTCGCACGTGAACTGGCCCCACAACTAACTTCCCTCTATAACTCAATTTCTGATTCATGCCCTTTCGCCCCCCAGACACTGGCAGCCACGATAACGGTCATACCAAAGCCAGGGAAGGACCCTCTATCCTGCGCTAGTTATCGCCCTATCTCCTTATTAAATCTTGACGTAAAGATCCTCGCCAAAATTCTTGCCTCCAGACTTGGCCCACTACTACCGGCTTCTATCCATTATGACCAGACTGGATTTATTCTAGGCCGCGAGGCTAGAGATAATACCATTAAGACGTTACTCATCTCAGACTACGTTCATGACAATAAGATCCCTGCATGCTTCCTCTCGGTTGATGCCGAAAAGGCATTTGACCGCCTGGGCTGGGAATTTCTTTTTGCTTCTTTGAAACAATTGGGCTTAGGGCCGGTTATTATAGGGAAGATACAGGCACTCTACCATGGCCCCACTGCTCGGTTGAGGGTCAATGGGCTCCTTTCCTCGGCCTTTGAGGTCTCTAATGGGACGCGACAGGGGTGCCCTTTGTCGCCCCTGCTGTATGCCATCGCAATGGAGCACCTGGCGTGTGCACTAAGGGGATCTACGGATATTAGAGGCGTCCAGATACATGAGGAACATTTCAAATTGGCCCTTTATGCAGACGACCTTCTGGTTTATATTACTAATCCCCTGGTCGCATTCCCGGTGCTCATGCGGGAATTTAAGAGGTTTGGTGAGGTCTCTCATTTCAAAGTTAATTATTCCAAGACAGAAGTAATAAACCTGACACTTCCGGGCCCACTTGTCACCCAGCTTCAGTCCTCCTTTTCTTTTCGTTGGGTGGACAGGGGCTTGAAATACTTGGGTATCTCTATTCCTGGAGACCCCAAGGACTTATTTGCTCTTAATTATACCCCACTCTTACATTCCACACTTCTTGAACTCAAAAGACTTCGCAGTACCCAGCTATCCTGGTTTGGCCGTATTAATGCCATAAAAATGGACATTCTGCCTAAATTCCTTTATTTGTTTCAGACAGTCCCTGCAGACGTCCCTCCCTCTTTCTTTCGCCACCTGCACTCTGCATTACGCAAATTTATATGGAACTCGACGAGACCTCGGGTTCGCTTTTCGACCCTGACCGATTCGAAGCGTAGAGGTGGGGCAGGCTTACCTAACTTTCAACGCTATTATCACTCTGTTATATTATCCCGAATGTTAGACTGGAAGTATAATCAATATCACAAACAATGGGTGAAGGTCGAAAACCTCCTTTCGCCCTTCCCACTGCAGTGGCTACCATGGATCCGGAGGAGCTCCCGTCCTCTGATCTCGTTGTTTCCCCGACTAACACGCGTGGTGCTAGACTATTGGGATTTGTGGCGAGGGGGGAGAAGTGATGGCGATCATCCATCCCTACTTGGACCCTTGTTTAATAATCCTGACTTTCCCCCGACGTCTGGGAGACGGGTCTTTTTGGCTTGGCGTGCTAGCGACGATCCCTGTCTGGCTCAGGTGGCGGAGCAGCGCGGGGGGGGCGAGGGGGGGAGAGGGTCGTTAGGAGGGCAGGAGTCCTGGTTGGAGGTATCTCAGTTGGACACGTTTCTCCGATCCTTGCGGGGGAAGTCACTCTCAGGCTTAGAAGCATTGTTTCTCTTGACTGAGCCCCCTGCTCACGTCATCTCCCTTTTATATGGCGTGCTTTCAGATGCGGGCCCATCTGCCATCCCCTCATTTGTAGGGACCTGGCAATCTGACCTGCGGGTGACATTCTCAGACTCTGACCGGACTAAGATTTTTACACTGACACATAAGTTGTCAGTATCCTGCAGCTTTCAGGAGACGAATTATAAGATCTTAACTAGGTGGTATAGGTGCCCAGCGCTCCTTCATAAAATGTTTCCCTCAGTGCCCGACCTGTGCTGGAGGTGTGGCGAAGGACCGGGTTCCATGCTACATATTTGGTGGCAATGTGGCCCTATCCAAGCCTATTGGCTCTCAATATTCTCGATTTACGAATCTATCTCAGGAATACGCCATTCACCTTCTCCACAAATCGCGCTTCTGTCCCTTATCCCCGGCCCACTCAAATCGTGCAAACGTGGTCTGTTTCGTTTCTGCCTGATGGCGGCCAGGGTCTTGATTCCACGACACTGGAAATCAACAGTCGCCCCCTCCATAGGAGAATGGGTAAAAGAAATGGACAGGATATGCCGCATCGAGGGACTTATGGCCCACGACCATGAGACCTGGGAACAACACAAGCAGCTTTGGTCTCCCTGGTGGTATTACCGGGATGGACCTCTACTTGAGTCTCTTCTGCGAAACGCGCAGACATGACCTGGACATCTTGAATACCGCTTCCCTGCTTACCCCTCCTTCTCTCCCTCCTTTGATCCCGTGTGCTCTTTTCTACCCCTCTTGGCCCTTTCTCTTTTCTGCATCTCAAACTAGTATTCTTCTGATTATTATACCCGCCGGAGTACTGGGAAGCTCATGGGACTACATCTCTAGTGGACCCGGCATGCATGATGTCTACTCCTTCCTTAGCCTCAAACAGGCGGATCGCTTGCCATTTATACCATGTACCTTCGTGTATTCTGGCTTTACTATTGTAAGATACTTTCATGTACTATTTTTATTTTCTTTCTACTTTATTATTTTCTTTCTACTTTACTATGTATTACCATTCTTTCTTGATTGATAATTGTTATGCTAAACTTTAATAAACAATATTTTCTGAAAAAAAAAAAAAAAAAAATGCGTGGGGCTCCGCGCAATTTCTATGTCTAGCCAGGTACAGCTAAGCAGCTGGGGGCTGGAATCCGCAGCGCAGGGATGCCCAAGCTTTCTGGGCACCCCCCGCTGCAAATTGCAGCCCGCAGCCGCCCCAGAAGATGGCGCGTTCATTGAAGCGCCATCCTCTGACGCTGAACCCCGCTCTTCCAGCGGCCCTGGTAGCGGTGGCACGCTGGGTAATGAAGGGGTTAGGGCCAGCTTTGTATTATCAGCTGGCCCTAAGCCCGAAATTTATGGTGGTCACGCCAATATTAGACATGACCGCCATGAATTTCTATTAAATTGTTTTAAAAAAAACACAACACAAAGAAAATTTTTTATTAGAAATAAAAAAAAAAAGCCATTAGGGACTCCATCTTTAATTAAAAAAATCCTCTTCCGTCCGACGCAGTCCAAAACGCGATGTCCTCTCTGCTACATCCCCTGTGTATAGATATAGATCTCTATGCACAGGGAATGAGCAGACTGAGAACAATCTCAGTTCTGCTACATCATCTCTGTGCACAGACATTCATGTCTGTACACAGGGAATGAGCAGACTGAGAACAATCTCAGCACTACTACATCAGGCAGCAGGCAGGCTCTAGGACCCTGGAGCTGGCAGCCAGCACAGAGGAGACAGGACTCTTATCTGTGCGAGTCAGCGATTACTTACAAAGTAAACGAGCAATGCAAATAAATGACAAAACTAGGATTGCTTCAGGCTGAAGCTTCCGAGACACATCTGCGAGTTGTAAATCTCACACTACTCGCTATTACTCGCTTCCCCATTCATTAACATTGGACTCGCTAGACTCGCAACGAGTAGCGAGTCCTGGGCTCGGACTCGCTAGAGTCAAGCGATTCCGAGTAATTTAGGATTCGCCCATCACTAATCCTGACCCACATTGGGACCATCAGGAGTGTGGACTGCCTAGCCCTTTGCCTTCTTTACCTATCCTGTCCCACATTGGGACCATCAGGAGTGTGGACTGCCTAGCCCTTTGCCTTCTTTACCTATACTGTCCCACATTGGGACCATCAGGAGTGTGGACTGCCTAGCCCTTTGCCTTCTTTACCTATCCTGACCCACATTGGGACCATCAGGAGTGTGGACTGCCTAGCCCTATGTGGCCTAGGCATTCTGTGTATTGTGCCAAATGGCTGTGACACATGTATGTGTTCAATACAATGCTGGTGTAAGTGTTTTGTACGCTCCTTCATGTGACCTTACTAATATTTGGTGGCTAAACCTCACCATGAGGTAACTATGTTAGCCAAATCACCACATCCTTTTGTCAAAGTGCAAACACATTACGAAGGAACCGATGGTGGTCCTGCTCTGAGGGCATTGGCCCATATTGTGTGGCTTTGGTAAACCTATATTGGGCACACTACCATTCACCCACGCTAACCCCCACAATCCTTAATCCTAAATGAATACACAATTGTGTTGCAAAAATTTTTTTACTCCAGGCAGAAAACATAACAAACATCAAAAAATAATAGGCTCTCATGCAGCCAACGTAATTTTGAAAATTTTACAAACCCAAACAATAACAAAATAGCAACTAGGAGATGGCTCCAAATTTTAAAGTCCAGACTGCCAATTCTGTGCATTGGCTACTAGTGTCCTACTTCTTCATCCTCTGTGGGCTCTGACAATGCCGGCTCCCCCCTCCTCTCATGGCAGCCCCGACCTGCCCGAGAGCGTCTTGATGTACGACGACGTGTTGGGGGGGGGAATGGGTGACTGTGGCGGGGCCGGTCTTCTCACGGGCCGTGATGGGGCGGCTGGGGAAAGGGGCCACAAGTTGTGTGGCATAGGGGGGGGGATGTGGCATCCCCATTGAAGGGCCCCATCATCGGCAGCATCAGCGGCAGTGCTGAAGACCCGCTGAAGGATCTGTTTCTGGAGCGGCTCCATCCTTCGCAACCTGTCGCTCATGTAGAGGGCATAGCTGTCGATGTGGGTCCGCTGTTCGCTCAACAGCACGCGTCGGGCCCAGGTGCCCAGCTCCGTCTCAGGTGGTGCTGGACGTGTGCGGCGACGGATCCCGGAGCTGGGCCCTGGGACCGGACCCACATCACTCGCCGCGCCCTCCTGCTCAGCCCCAGATGTCATCGGCTGAGCATCATCAGCGACAGATTGCTCCGCAATGGAGCCGTCCTCTTCAGGGGCCTGTGGGGGGAGAAAAATAAAACCTCATTAGTGAAGCCAATATCCACTCAATACATTGTCCACAGGACTCAATATACCACTCCCACACACACAAAGCCAACAAACCAAGATCGGAAATGATGGAAAACCCAGTCAACCACCAAAGGTTAAATACCACAAGACCAGTACTTCTCCTGAACACTCACCTCGACCATTCCAGGTACTCAGCTCAATACAGAATTAGATGTTATTCACAGAGCCGTAAATCAATTAGTACATGTCACCACAACACCTTGATACTGGGGGCTGTGCTGCCCAAAGACACATATTGGCCACCTTGCCGTTTGGACTCCTATTATGATGAGAATCCACCCCACATTCAACTACCTATAACCCACTGGCACCAGAGCCAACACACATGTGTGGCAGCACCATTTACTACATGGTACTATGTGGCTGTTTAAATTCAAAACACCATCAATTTAGAAACCCTTACATAAGTAACGTCAACATAAACATATGTTGTGGTCGATGCAACATTGGATTACGGCTCAAAGCATAGAATTTACATCCTACAAATTCCTGCAAGGAGGGCAGATTGATTGACACCCAAAGGTTTCCCACAGCAAGGAGGAAAATATCAAAAAAAGGTTGGTGTAAAGGATTTAGACAAGCACACATGTGTAGGAAACATTGTGGGCCACCACTGTAACACAATTACCCACCTCCTGTGGCGCAGATGGTGATGTAGCCGGGCCTACATGGGACGCAGCAACGGGGCAGTTGGTCGTCGTTCCACGCGGGCGAGCCTCGCCCAGGATGAAGGTGAAGAGGGGATAGTACCATAGGGTAGGTGATGGTACCTCCTCAGCTCCAGCCCCTGAGCAACGGCGCTGGTACTCAGTGTGAGCCCGCATGAACGACGCCCGCATGTTCTTGATTTTTAGTGCCACCATATGCCTGTCCCACCTCTTGCCTACCCTTGGCTCCAACCGATTTGCTAGAGCCACAAGAGACCTGTAGGCCTCGGCCCTCGCTGCCTGATTTTTATATTCAGGCAGCGAGCTGCGCCACAAACACTCGTGCCGCTGAAACTCCGTGATAAGCTGGGACTCCAACTCCACAGTACCCCTCGGCATCTGCGAATCACAAAACACACCAAAAAATGACAGTCACTACACAAGTCATAACGAACTTTGCAAACTATGGAAAAGGAGAAACCTGCTCATAAAGTTGTTACATGGAGAATCTATGCTGCTATTTGGTTGAGTTCAACTTTGCGTGTGTGGGGCATTTTCTCAATCTCACACCGCTCCAAAGTCAAACACGTGTCCAGAAAACATCAATCTCCGGATATCTGTGTCCACCTACACATGTTTCAGACATGATTTAAGTCCCCAATCTATTTAAACACACCTTTGCACGGTGTGTGCGTACATACCTGTAGGCCAACATGTGACCTAACACATTCTGTGCAAGCTAGTGCCTGTGCACTGTCCTAAATGTTTGAGGAAAAAAATATGACAAACGAGGGCTGGGTGTGTGCCAACACTGCACATACTACATGTAATGTGCACCCACATGATCATGTTGGTGTTCCTCCATCCATGGGACTACAATTTTAACACATGTACCAAACATCCCTGGAATCAACGGGAAAATTCTTCCACCCATCAAATAGTGATGTCAAGTACCGGCAAAAACAAAACCTTTATCTGTTGCCATCGGAAATAACCTCAAGGTGCAATCTATACTTACACAATACAAGTAGAGGCACTACCTGGCTATTGCCCTACAGTCAATAACGTTGCCATATGTATTATTACAGGGCAAAAATTACATGCCGTATAAAACATGCCCATACACACATTGCCTAAGCGGCCTGTGACCGAAGCATCTGCGTTCATTAAAATTTCTTTGAAACCGCTAAAGAGGCTTACCTTCAGAGCAACAGAAGTCAAACAGGACACCAGTAGCTCAATGCACATCGACGTCTGGACAAGGTGTAGTGGCCATTGGCATGACTTTATAGTCCGCTAAACCAATCACAGCGGACACAATTACGCACATCGTGATGGGACACCTGGGTGCGGATTTGACTTCCGCTAATTGGTGGAGATCGCAGAGTCGTGATAGGTTGGCGGCCCTTTAAAAGCTGGCCATTCCGGCAAACATTACGCTTGCTGGCCAGACCCATTAAGTAAGTATTTGTGGACACACATGGAATTTGCGCAAGGTGGGGTGCATATGTTGATGTTGTTGGAGAGCGCCGAAGACTGCTTTAGCGGACTATATAGGGGTTTGTATTGTTGGGGACGATATGGTGTACTGTGTGGATTTTGAGTAGGCATTTTGTCTGGGTCTTCACACTTTTGTTGAGATACATTGCTGTGTTTGTTTCCAGACACCATAGAAGACAATGGATGCATGACTGTAGACAGAAATGTGTAACTCATGTCGACGGGATCGATTTCTGCATACTGGTTGTGGCCAATGGAGACTGGGTCCAACGGGAATAGGATCACACATGGCTTGGAGGTGTTGCGCTCCAGACATAGCATAGATGTGTAGTAAAAATGACACCTGGAAAACCCATATGTAACCATGGTTAACCATCCGCAGTCATGTGCTATGTTGTTTGGTTCATGTTGGCTTACTCAACCTGGCATATCGTGGTACGTAAGATTTGCTTTTCTTCTAATTTTTAATGTAACCAATTTAAATTATGGTCTGTCTAATGGATTCTGGAGTTTTCGGGTCCACAGGTGTACTACAGTCCGCGCTGCCCGGTCATCCAAGGAGTCACACGGGAAACAGTGTTCCAAGAAAAAGTTCCTTTATTCTTCAAATAAACCGACGCGTTTCGGCGCCTAATCCTGGCACCATCCTCAGGGTAATACCCTGAGGATGGTGCCAGGATTAGGCGCCGAAACGCGTCGGTTTATTTGAAGAATAAAGGAACTTTTTCTTGAAACACTGTTTCCCGTGTGACTCCTTGGATGACCGGGCAGCGCGGACTGTAGTACACCTGTGGACCCGAAAACTCTTGAAGTACCCACTATAGTGGTGGAGGTGGAAGTCCAGCAGCAGCCTACAGACATTAAAACCAACGCTTCTATTCCAGTTGTGGGAATCACAACTGGATCAGGTTAGTGTAACCTGTTTACACCTATAAGACCCTATTTCTTATCGAGTGATAGGGCACTATTGCGCCTCTGTTGTCTCCCCTTATATTTTTTTATGTAATGGATTCTGGGACCTGTTTGAGCGACATTATTGGTGACACATGTCCTTTACTAACTCACCTAGGTGCAGATGTGTGACTTTGAGACCCTCCGATTGAAGTTGATGTATAGGAGGCCACTCTCATTCGCCGTGTTCCATTTTTGGTTGGGGTGACTACTGGGTGTTTGCCTTCCCTTGCTTCAGGGATGTGTTTTGGGCCCACAAGAGAAATCCCATCCACTTGGCTATAGTGTGTAATCTAAAAGAGGTGTGGCTTGTTTCACATGCTGACATGGCCACATATTGGTCTATGTACTCATGTTGTGTATTCTCATCTACAGGTGCTGATATTGAGGATGCAGAATATCCATGACCGCAATGTTATCGTGGCTCTTGCGTTGGTGGAAGAGCAAATGTGGCTTCAGGATCGGTATGAAAGGTTGATGAGGCGCAGACAGCGGCGGTTGTGGACCCGGGATTGGCTTCGCAGGCGGGAAACCCGGGGCCACATGCAGCTGTTGCGGGAGCTGGAGCTTAACTGTCCTGATGATTACCGAAACTATCTCCGTATGCCCGAGGACTGTTTCACCTTCCTATTGGAGCGTGTTGGGCCACTGATAGCGCGTCAGGACACTATAATGCGACCATCAGTATCAGCTGCTGAACGGTTGGCTATCACTTTGCGGTTCCTGGCTACAGGGCAGTCCATGACATCCCTCACATACTTGTCACGTGTCTCCCTGCCCCTGCTGAGCCGCCTGATTCCTGAAACGTGTTGGGCCATCTGGAGAGCTCTGCAGCCATCCTACATGAAAATGCCTCTAACCGCCGCAGAATGGCTGGAAGTAGCCCGAGGCTTTGAAACCCGGTGGAACTTCCCCAACTGTGGCGGGGCATTGGATGGTAAGCATGTGAGGATTACCAAACCTGCCAACTCCGACTCTTTGTTTTTCAATTACAAAGGGTATTGTAGTATAATCCTCATGGCTGTTGTAGATGCGCACTATGAGTTCCTCTACGTGGATGTTGGAATGCCCGGTCGCAACTCAGATGGGGGGGTGTTTGCCCGAAGCTCCTTGGCAACACTACTAGGGAGTGGTGGGCTAAACTTACCCTCAAATGAGGACACGACCGAACATCTCAACTTTGCGTTTGTTGCGGATGAAGCATTCCCACTTCAGGAGCACCTACTGCGGCCATATCCCCAGAGGGCCCTTACTTCTGAGAGACGCATTTTCAACTACCGGCTATCCCGGGCCCGCCGTGTAGTTGAAAATGCGTTTGGGATCATGGCGAATAGATTCCGGATTTTTCATACGCCTATGCATATGAAACCGGAGTCTATTGACGCGGTAGTGGTGGCCTGCTGTGTGCTGCATAACTTCCTGCGTCGTAGGGATAGAGCATCATACACGCCAGGAGGTTATGGAGATAATGCAGACGCTACAACAGGGGAGCTCCGTCCAGGGTCTTGGCGTGATGAGGGCCATGTGATTGTGCCACTCCAGCCGCAGAGCCATGGCCGCACTCGGCAGGAGGCCAGGGACAGTAGAGACGCTTACTGCTCCTACTTCAATGGGTCTGGTGCAGTGAGCTGGCAGAACCAGGCCATGTAATGTGGCTGGCTCTGGGAGTTGCTTTTGAGGTTGCAATGGAGGTGACAGCAGGTTAGCTGCGCCCCTTTTCTTTTTGGTTGACCCTTTTCTGGATCTTTGGTTTCATTATGTGCATAAGGTTTCATTAGTTAGTTAGTTAGTTTAGGTATGTTATTTTTTTTTGTTGTTGGCTGCACAGGTTTCAATGTGTGGTCAATTGGTTATCCCTTGAATGTGTTTCAAGAATGTGACATGCAGTTTAATTGTCCAATGTTTTTACTTTCTGTGTTTTTTTGTTTTTACAATCCAAGGTCAACATTAATGCATTTTATTAAAAATTATTATGTTGGATCCAAAATCATATGTGTGAGCCTCATTACTTGGTGGAGGAGGGCAATGTGATGAAGGTTTTGTTGGGGGCCAGGGATGTCATAGCCACCTATTGGCTGGGATTGTGCAGACAATATGTGTGGGTTGCCATCTTTTATTACAAGTGTTTGGCCCAACAGTGTTTGTGACCATTGTGCGTACATGATCCTTGATTTTGTGGTAGGCAGAGGGTCCCCTGCAAACAGCACATTGATGCAGCACATAGTCTTCTAAGGTGTTTTCAAATACACTGTCACACAGTTCTTTGACATGTTGACTTGGGAGCTGTTCCACTACATTCACATCTGTGAGCAGATATATTAACACCATTCAACCTGTATTCACACATAGTTCTCCAGAGTTGACACAGATAGAATTTCTACAGAAAACGCACATACTGTGTGTTGTAAGCCGCTACTGTGTGTCGCACAAACGCACCTCAGTGCAATCGACACACACCGCTGTCACAAGCGCTGATCGTGCGTGACAAGGCAAACACTTCTACTACGCACACATAGCTCAGGACCGCGCTACTTTTACACACACGGGGTAAGTGACTGACCACCGCTCCAGCGTGACGCATTACCATCGATTTCGATGCATTCGCCATGCTCCGCCATGTCACAACCGCTTATTCCGTGCTTCACTCCGATCACTAGTACGGCACGTCTCGCCCATCCGCCCTTTCCGTCGTGCCCAATCACAACTCCGTAGTGTTGGCCAATAGTTGTGGTTTGGGCGCGGCGTACAGGACTGTGGCAAGCCTATTTGTTTTACGTCCTGCCTTTGTTCCTCCCAGATCACTCTGTGGTGGCGGCGTGTGAAGCTAGTACGCTGAGCTACAGATGGCTACTTGAGACACCCAGCGATGTAGCTAGTTACAGATGTAGCGTAGCGTAGCGCACCTTGTGGCGGCGTCTAAAGGAGATGTGATTACCGTTTGTAACCGTTGAAGCGTGCTCGTGCACGTGAGGTAGCGGATTGTATCCATCCTGTTGTAGCGGCGTGTAAAGGTACCAATACAGTCCCTTCCGGGTGATAAAGGAGGAGACTGGACGGGTTCCTCCTGGGAGCGATATTGAGCAGTGGTGGGGAATCAATAGTTAGGTGAGTGTGGTCTATACATTATTTTTCATTTCCAGATCATGTAGGATGTTTTCTTTTGCTTATAGAGTAATCAGGCCTTTAAAAATATTACGGTTCTGCAGTGTAATCACCGTGCCTCCTCTTACTCATCCTGTCAGTCCATTCATAATAGTTATGCTTTTCAAAGCTAAAAAATGATCCTTACAATTCTCAGAATTTCAACCAAAGGTGCCGCCAAGTGTGTAGGTGGCATCTTCAGATGAGATCATTTATTCAGATACCCTCTGTTTTTCCAATTATGTAATTAAATAACCTCCGTCTTGGTTCACCAGAATCATGTGGGATTCAGCGTTAGCCATTTTATAGCATAACGCTGGTGGAAACAACGTCTTATAGCAGTAGGGTTGTTTTTTCCTGACAAATTCTAAATTCATCCCCTTCTGATTGCTCACCTAACTAAACACAGTTAAGTGTGTTCGATTCTTTCCAATACCCTAAACTAAAAAACGGATACAAGAAAACAAACCCAAACACAGTATTGTACACAGAGGTGTAGCCACAAGGTGACAATAACTGAACAAGCACAACAACATAAATTTGGTAAATATTACATTTATGATACAATGCATAAATAATACCACCACATGATCTTGCCAAATTACTGCTGTTACAGGCATTAAATATTTACTACAATTCTTATGATTTAGTGACATACAGTGCAAATAATGTTGAAAATACTATTGAAAGTGCTCAATGATTCTATACATTTCCCTTTTAATACAGTTATGCAGTGTTCAAATATCAATACCATATAATCCATCAATAATTCTGCTATATAGTGCTCAAACAACAGTTCCTTAAAATCTTCATAAAACTCTATGGCCCTAATTCATCAAGATCGGCACAATAAATCAAGAGCATCTGACAAGTTGCGTGCGCCTCTGTGCATCATGCTAAGATTCCTACTCTAATCGATGACTGGAGTAAGATGTCTGTCATAAGGAATGCTGCAGATCATCAAGAGTTAGATGAGATGTTGTGTCATGCTCCATCCTGCTATATAGTGCTCAAATAATAGTTTCTTATCTAATATATACTTACCTTAAATTGTCTGTCATCCACTTCCGTCTGGATGTCCTGGAATCTCACAAATGCACTGCGCCACCCCCCGAAAGCCGCACCATATTAGCACACCTAAAGGATGAGTGTGGTAATATGGTGCAGGAAGGCTGGTGGGGGCAGCGACATCAGAAGCTGACGCTGCAAACACCATTCGCAGACCCCCGCATCTGTGGCGCCCCGCTGGCTAGGCACCACAGGGAGGTATTTCACTCTGACAACAAACGTGTTATCTCTTAGTTGTCAGTTCAGGGTTTAACCTGTGGAGTCTCAAATTGCACACACACACAGGTCTAGGCCACCTTAGCATAGGGGGGACATTGGTTATTTAGTAGGTCCCAAAAGGGGGTGGAGCCTAGGCTAGATTAGTAAGAGTTGAGTGACAGTTTACCTCAGACAGTGCTGGGAAGGCAGTCAGGAAGGACATGCCTGACAGTACCGCTGACAGGAGGGATCCCCATCTTTAAGTGAGGGTCCAGGACAGAAGGAAACGGACCAGGACTGGTTGGAGCTGGCTGGTCACGTTTGGGGAACACCGGCAGCACGGGAAGCCGAGACGGTCAGTAGTTCACCTCTGACCGCAAACCGATGAGCTGTGGGCCCATAGTAATCGGGTTGCCGTAAGCGCATTTCACCTCTCAGGACTTAAACAGATTCAGGACACTAGAGGAAAAGGGCCAAATTCTGGTGGCGGGAGAGATAGTGCATTCCAGCTGCTCCCGTCCGTACCGGTAAGGAACCAACCTTACCTATCAGCTACAGACCGAAGGACTGGCGGGAGAGCTCTGCGAGGGTGGTAAAGACAGAGAAGAGTAAAGTAGACCCCAAAAGATTAAGAAGGAACATCTGGAGACTCCATAAGGGGGACCCTGAACTGGCAACAGACACCCGGTAAACCAGACTGTACCGTGTTCCATCTTAACATCTGCCGGTACCCAGTAAAGTGGAGTTTGAGTTGAATTGGTCTCTGTGATTCTTTTCGCCGGTGGCCGGAGGGATCCAACACCATCAGTAGCATCTCACCGGAGGGGTAAGAACTACCACCACTACTCCCCTCATCCCCCTCATCATCCATTAACACCGCTGCCCTGAGGTAAAAGCTCCATCTGTGGGGAGCTGTACCACACTCTGCTGCACCCACCATCACCTCAGCGGCCGGCTTGCAGCGCCGATACCCATATTACCGGGAACTACAGGTGGCGTCACGTACACTTGTAAATATGCTCGGGGGTGAAAAGCGGCGAGCACCACAGGGAGGTAGTTAGCAACTACCTGCCGGTTATTACATGGGTACATTTTTATTTTTTTTTAAATCCAGGTTATACCCGGTAAATAGTAAAATACAGATTGCACACATATGGCATATTTCACATATCAGCTTTTTGGTACGTGTCCTATCTGTTTCACTTAACAAGGCCGTTCGGCAGCTTTCATCTATAAGGCTAGGGTCAGATTACGTCTGCCCCTGAGCCTGGCCAATCCATCAGAAACTTAGTTTCTGCACAGAGCAGCGCATAGCGTTACCAGCAGGTAACGCTGTGTGCCACAAGGCTATGGATCTCTATGGCAACCGGACGCCTACCGCAGCCGCCGGGTCCACAGAGATCTCCAGGATATGCGCTCTTGCTGGGCACACAGGAAAACGCTGCAGACAGCATTTCCTGTGTGCTCTACAAAAGCGCATATCCTGAAGATCTCTGTGGAGCCGGCGGCTGCGGTAAGCGTCCGATTGCCATAGGGATCAATAGACAGGCGGTGCATATGTAGCGCCCCACTAGTCAGTGCGCTACAGAGGGGTACTGCACCCAAGACAGACAGTGCAGTAGAGGTAGGACAGTGGAAAAGAAAATAAGGAACATCACTGGAGCCTCAGAGAGACATTTCATCCTCCTATGACATCTGCTTCACTACCTGAGCCATAACACCTGTGAACTGTGTAAAAGCTGAAGGTAACTGGAATACCCCCTTTTTGTTGTCACCCAAGGGCACAGATTCGGGCATTGACCATCCGTGACATCCCCGTACCCAAAGGCCCGAGATCTGAGTACCCCAGACCCTGTGGGCATGACAACTTTGGTTCTCACGAACAGGACAAACCAACCCGTGAACCGGGTTTTGTGCGCCTTACAGAACTTTATTGGCCACCCCTTTTCAACTCGCACACTCACCCCTATCCACTCTTACTCACTCCCCCAGCCCACACTGACTTTCTGCCCTCAGCCTGAACTCACTCACCCTGCATTCATCCCCCTCAGCTCATACTCACCCCCCTCAGCTGATACTCAACCCCCTCAGCTCACACTCACTATCCCTCTCAGCCCACACTCACTCACCCTCTCGACTCGCACTTGCACCCTCAGCCCGCAATCACTCAACCCCCAGCCCGCACTCACCCACCCTCAGCACACACTCACCCCCTCAGTCTGCACTCATTCACTTCCCCTTCAGCCTGCACCCACTCAGCCCACACTCATACAGCCCACACTCACCCCTCCAGCTCGCACTCACTCAACCCTCAGCCTGCACTAACACACCCCCCTCAGCTAGCACTCACCCCCTTTCAGCTTGCACTTGCACCCCTCTTAGCCCACACTCACTCCCCCTCAGCCTGCACTCACCCCCTCTCAGCCCACACTCACTCACCCCCCTCAGCTCACACTTACCCCATCAGCCTGCACTCACTCATCCCCCTACACCCACACTCACTTGCCCTTCAGCCAACACTCACTTCCCCCTCAGCCGACACCCACTCAACCCACTCACTTAACCCGCATTCACCCCCCTCAGCCCCACTCACTTAACCCTCAGCTGGCACTCACTCAGTCCCCGTTAGCCCTCACTCAGCCTGCACTCTCTTACCCTCCCTCAGCCTGCAGTCACTCACCCTCTCTCAGCCTGCAGTCACTCACCCCTCAGCCTGCACTTAACCCCCAGCCCGCACTCACTCCGCCCGCATTTGCCCGCTTTCAGCCCACACTCACCCGCTCAGCCCACACTCATTTACGCCTCCACCTCGCACTCACTCACTCACCCCCTTTCATCTCACACTCATCCTAATCAGCCTGCACTCACTTATACTCCCTCAGCCCGCACTCACATCCCCTCAGCCAGCACTCACCCCTTTTCAGCTCACACTCACTCACCACCCTCAGCCTACACTCACATCTCCAGCTCGCACTTGTTCATCCCATTTCAGTTGCCATTTACTCACCCCCCTCAGCCCACACTCACTTATCCCCCTCAGCCCACACTCACGCCCCTTAGCTTGCACTTACCCCCCTTGGCCCGCACTCACATCATTCAGCCTGTACTCGCTCAGCCTCCCAGCCCATACTCACTCGAGCCCCTTCTGCCCACACTCGCTCACCCCCCCTCTGCCCACATTAGCTCACTCCCTTTTCCCGAATTCACTCACCTCCCGTCTGCCCATACTCGCTCACCTGAACATGCTCAACCTGCTCACCACTCGTCCCGCAGCCACTATCTGCAATCAGGAACTGTGCCAGAGACCAACCAAACACAGGGACTCAAGAGCTTGCACAGGGGTGAGGGCAGAGAACATGCACGGGGGAGGGGGATGAGAGGGTGCACGAGGGCAGGAAGGGACCATGAAAAGCAGAGATGGACCATGGGGGCAGAGAGGAACCACAGGTGGGGCAAAGAGTCAGCACAGGGGGAGTGGAGAGCAACCATAGGAGTAGGCCCAAGAGTGTGCACAGGAAGGGGCAGAAAGGCAGCACAGTGGGGGGTGGAGAGGGGGAAAAAACATTGGACAGGGAAGACACAGCACAGGAGGAGAGACAGCCACCGCCCCAGCACCACAAAGCCCGCCCCCATCATGATGGCACCACTCAACTGATGCGATAGCATTGGGCTCACATCTAGTAATCCTCATAAAACTCTATGGCCTCAATTCATCAAGACCAGTGCAATAAATCAAGAGCATCTGACATCACGCTAGAAAACTATAGGCCCTGTCTCACGCTTCAATGTGTTGGTGAACGGACCAATGATCCGATTTGACCTAGATCGCTAGAACGACGTTCAATGATCGCTAGTGAAATGTCACACATATAGATCTCTTTAACGACGCAGCAACAATCCCGCGACAAGCAATCAATACTTGTGGTCGTTAGCTCTCCTACGTCCTTCAGTTCTCAATAGGCGAGGTCGTTAACTACATTGTTATCGAGGTGTCACACACACCCATGCTGCAGATTTAACGAACGCTCATCGTTTGGTTTAAGGTCCAGTTCACCAACCTCCCATCAATGATCTGCCCGATTATCGTTCATCGTTTGTACATGTCACACTGAACGACGTCTTTAGAACGACTGAAGACCCGTGACGTACTAACGATATCGTTACCGATATCGTAGTGTGAGATGGGGCCTTTACTCCAATCTATTGACCCCAGTTCATTAAGGCTGGCACAATGAATCAACTCACATGTTGACATGCACATCTCTGTATCACTCGAGAAATCTTACTCCATTCACTAAATGGAGTAAGATTTCTGTAGTAAGGAATGCCGCAGATCATCAAGCATTAGATGAGATGTTGCGTCATACCACTGTCCTGCCATATAGTGCTCAAATAACAGTTCCTTACAATCCTCATAAAACTCTATGGCCCCAATTCATCAAGATCGGTGCAATAAATCAAGAACATCTGACACGTTGGGTGCGCCTCTGTGCATCACGCTAGAAATCTTACTCCAATCAGTGACTGGAGTAAGATTTCTGTCATAAGGAATGCTGCAGATCGTCATGAGTTGGATGAGATGTCCCCGCCTCATTGTAGATCTACACATTTTGTTAATGCTTTGGAGAAACTTTAATGAAAACTTCAAAGTCGCAAATGTTTTGCGCAGCTCCTTATACATGGGCCAAAATAACTCCCAATGTCACATTAAATATATAATGGTTGTAGACTGGAATAATACAACATTTTTGAGGACTTTATAATTTTTCCTTTTTAGTGTTTTCTGTAGATTTCCATCATTCACTTTATTGCCTCTGCTGAAGCCTGTGTTATTCCAGGAGGGTCATGTGCTGCCCTGGAGTCTGTATAGGAAATACTCTCATTCATGTGAGTATAGTGTGGAGTTCTATAAAGGTAAGACAAAATGATCATTTTCAATTACAAGTTCTAATGGGGTCATCAGTTTTCCTAGATCTGAGGACAAGGAAAGAGTTTGCTGGTTCTTGTAGAAACACTATTTGGAGTGCAGTTTCTGGCAGTCACTGTGCTACCATTACTACTCCTCCAAGAAAGCAGCTCAGCCCAGATATGAGCACAGGAATCCCCTGCAAACTTCACAGTATTTTGACTTTATCTTCCAGTACAATTGCTCTATGACCCCTTCACAAGGTGATGGCTCTCTGTCTAATGTCAGGAAGCTGCTGAACAGATATTATAAGGACAAGGAAAAGCTAATGAATGTGAGAGTGAGTGTGTAGGATTTAGGCTGCGGTTTATTAATAGGAATATCAGCCTCCCTACTTCTGTGGAATAAGACTCCATTTTCCTGCGTATGTTGATTTTGGCTTTGGCTGTACAGCAGGGCGGCACTGCCAGAATCCACAAATTTCATTCCTGCTTCCCCAACCCCCATCGCTGTCTTTAACCCTGGATAACCCAGAGCTGTTTTATGGGGTTAACCCTCCAACAATTGCACCAGAAAAAAATTCTTAAAATAATTTCAGTTACTTTTCTACTAGTTGGAGCGACACTTCCATATATTCCACATGTCAAATAAGTACTATATTAATCATGTAAATTTTAGCATTATCAGTCATTCTTTTGGGTCTGATGAACTTTATTACCACTGTAACCTCTTATTACAGTAACCTGGCTCCTGATCCTCTTATTAGAGTGTTGCTACTTTCACACTACGATTTTTGTAAAATCCGATGCTGTCCGATATAAATCGGACAGCATCGGATTCTTCTGATGCCTGGAATCGGATGACAAGTAGGCGTCCGATTCTGACATTTTATCTGATGCCTGCCCTCCTGTCACCTCGCTCCCTGTCAGCTGTCAACTGTTTCTCCCCCGGTACTCCCACTTCTCCCCTCTACTGCCCATACTGCCAGTCCTCTCCTCTTCTCCCCTGTGTCTCCTCTCTGCTCCCCCGTTCTCCCCTCTTCTCCCCCGGTCCTCCAATGTGGTCCCCCGTCCTCCCCTGGTCCTCCAATGTGGTCCCCCGTTCTCCCCTCTTCTCCCCCGGTCCTCCAATGTGGTCCCCCGTCCTCCCCTCTTCTCCCCCGGTCCTCCAATGTGGTCCCCCGTCCTCCCCTCTTCTCCCCCGGTCCTCCAATGTGGTCTCCCGTCCTTCCCTCCTCCCCCCAGGTCCTCCAATGTGGTCCCCCGTCCTCCCTTCTTCTCCCTCGGTCCTCCAATGTGGTCCCCTGGTCCTCCAATGTGGTCCCCCTCTCCTCCAATCTTTACTCACCTGTCCACGACTCCTGCACGGTCCCGCGCGTCTCCCGGTGTCTTGCTGTTCTGTGCTGACAGGACCTCGCGTGACGTCGCAATCACACGACAGCCGGTTACCTAGTAACCGGTAGTAATGTGACTGCCAGTTACTGGTTACTGGCGGTCATGTGATTGTGACATCACGGCAAGTCCTGTCAGCAGAGAACAGCAAGACACCGGGAGACGCGCGGGACCGTGCAGGAGACGCCGGGGGCCTCGTGGACAGGTGAGCATAGGGTTTTTTTTTTTTTTTAACCCCTTACTTTACTTTTAGGAGCTATTTTAGTGTACTGAGCATGCTCAGTACACTAAAATCGGGTCCGAGGACACATCAGATGTATCCTCGGACCCTGCTCCATAGGGTCCCATGTTAAATTGATCGGGTCCGATTTTTGCACCGATAAAAAAATCAGACAGAATCGGATCGGACCAAATCGGATGGCATTTAGTGCACATCCGATTCGGTTCGATGCCCATAGGGCTGCATGGGGTCCAAAATCGGTCCGATGCTGTCCAGTTTTTATCGGGCAGCATCGGAAATGAAAAATCCGTAATGTGAAACCAGCTTAACCCGGTTCCTGATCCTCTTATTACAGTAACCCGGCTCCTGATCCTCTTATTACAGTAACCCGGCTCCTGATTCTCTTATTAGAGTAACTCGGCTCCTGATCCTCTTATTACAGTAACCCGGCTCCTGATCCTCTTATTACAGTAACCCGGCTCCTGATCCTCTTATTACAGTAACCTGGCTCCTGATCCTCTTATTACAGTAACCCGGCTCCTGATCCTCTTATTACAGTAACCCGGCTCCTCATCCTCTTATTAGAGTAACCCGACTCCTGATCCTCTTATTAGAGTAACCCGGCTCCTGATCCTCTTACTAGAGTAACCCGACTCCTGATCCTCTTATTAGAGTAACCCGGCTCCTGATCCTCTTATTACAGTAACCCGGCTCCTGATCCTCTTTTTACAGTAACCAAGCTCCTGATCCTCTTATTACAGTAACCTGGCTCCTTATCCCCTTATTACAGTAACCCGGCTCCTGATCCTCTTATTACAGTAACCCGGCTCCTGATCCTCTTATTACAGTAACCCGGCTCCTGATCCTCTTATTACAGTAACCCGGTTCCTGATCCTCTTATTAGAGTAACTCGTTACCTGATCCTCTTATTACAGTAACCCGGCTCCTGATCCTCTTATTAGAGTAACCCGGCTCCTGATCCTCTTATTAGAGTAACTCAGCTCCTGATCCTCTTATTACAGTAACTCGGCTCCTGATCCTCTTATTAGTCCCTAGTCCCTAGTTACCCGCTGTGTACCTTAGATACCAGCCGTTGAGCGGAGAAGGCTGGATGCTAAGGTATACATCGGGTATCTAGGCAGCGCACACTGCCTAGTTACCCGCAGTTTACCCTGGATACCAGCCTGCAGTCATCGTGGAAACGATACAGAAATCATTTCTACGATGTCGCTGGTAAAATGGTCGCTGGTGAGTCTGCCTGTGTGACAGCTCACAAGCGATGATCCGTCAATGTCGTCAGGGATCAGATAGCTGATGACATTGACGCGTGTGACGGCCCCATTAGGTCTCACTAGATAATACAATATATACACGATTAATTTAAGGTACCATCACCATTGCCAGAAACATTGCCGGCAACTCAGGGGAGCATGCACTTTTTTGGCAGTTTTCCAATATTGCTTTGGAGATGTCACACACAGAGATATCTCCGGCAACTCAGCTACGATGTTGAAAGCAACTTTCGCTGGCAGGGTTAAACTCAACCCAGCGTCCGATACAAATCATTGAAGTGAATAGGGAAAATTGCTTTCAACATTGCTATTGCGGTATCACACAGAGCAATGCTAGCAGATTGCCTGAGCAACATTGCCAGGTTTCCCAACATGTTGAGAAACCTGGCAACTTCAATCTAGCAACTTATTGCCATTGAATTGCCCTGTTAAGGTACCGTCAAGGCCACTTCACACACACAGATATCTGAGTCCAATATCTGAACAGATCTCTGGTTGCAGTGAAATCATGGATACATTGTTCCATTTTGTGGCTGTGTACAACATGGAGCAATGTATCCATGATTTCACTGCAACCAGAGATCTGTTCAGATATTGGACTCAGATATCTGTGTGTGTGAAGTGGCCTTTACACGCGGAAATATTGCTTGCAATTTCACTGGGATTTTGCTGGTTGCAGTGAAATCATGGACACATTGTTCTATTTTGTTGCCATGTACAAATGGAACAATGTGTCCATTTCACAGCAACCAGCAAATTTCTAGCAATATTGCTGCGTGTGACGGTACCTTTACATGTTGAAACTCACTAGCAATGTTGCTTCAACTTCGCTACGACCCTGAGTTGCCGGCAATGTTGCTGGCAATGTTGCAGCATGACGGTACCTTGAAGGTACCGTCACACGCTAGGATATAGATGAACGATATCGTTACGTATGTCACGTGACAGCGATCGTTTCAACATCGTTAGTGCGTTGTCACACGCTGGGATATCGTTAACGATCTTAAATATGGCAATGCGTCAGCTACTTAGAGAAGAACGATTGAACGATGTTATAAAGTGGCAGGAATAGGAGAATTGTGAACTACATCGTTCAAAAAGGTGTCACACTGAACGATGTTGCTGCTTTCCAGAACGTTAATTGGATGACAAACGATAGATTTGAGGTCAGGATCTCAAATTTTTGCTGAACGATCCAACCATTTATCCTTCCAACATCGCTCGTTTACACGCAACGACGCACAAATGACATAGTTTGAACGATCACAAATCCATGACGTTTCAACGATATCGTACACGAGATCCTAGCATGTGAAGCGGCCTTTACAGATATTACAGTCAGTAATGCTAAATAAAGGTAGAAGTACAAAAGGAATATGCAGACATATGTAAATCAGTTACCAGTTCCTTGTTGCTGGCGGCCACACGGAGGCAATGTAGAGCCAGGAGATTCTTGGTTACTCCCAACATATAATGCAATGTGACCTCCTTGACAGTTAGCAAATGAGAAATATGGCAGGTACCTTTTATCTCTTGGTTGGTCACTTCCTCCCTGCCCCCGGGCTGTCCCTGATTTCACTCCCTTTGTTCCTGGACTGAAAGATTGCCAAAAGCTATGATGGGTACTTCCCACTGGGAGGTCTGAGGGAGATAGTTCTGGTGCCATAAGATCTGTCTGGGTCCCCTCTACGCTTGGAACCAAGTAACATTTCCCTAACTGGCTTCTGGTAGCTGTGCTCCATATCTCTCTAAACCAGGGGGCTATGAAGAATGGAGACCCAGGTGTGTGGCTTGCTCCTACGATTCCAGTGATAGAATTTGCACAGGGCATATGGTAAGGTCAGAATTCTGCATAATATGACAGCACCAGTGAGTCTGATAGGGACCTTTGAGGCACCGTTCCCAGAATGGGTTCTTTCTTGTCAAACACTAAGGGTCCCCTCACACTTGGCGACATTCCAGCGATCCCGACAACAATACGAACTGTTAAGGATCGCTGGAACGTCACTACGTGGTCGCTGGTGAGATGTCAAACAGTCAGATCTACTCCATAATGCAGCAACGATACATCGACCCGTATAACGACCTCGGCTTTCGTTGGGACTCTGTCACACAGCAGCTAGTCTGACGACTCAGACCTGCGTGGCTGAGTTCTAAGTCGCCAACGAGGTTGCTGTTAAGGCGTCAAAACCCCCGATGCATGGAGGCCAGCGGGAACCCGCTGATCATAAAATGGTCCAGGCCATTCTGACAAGATCGTTGATGTCACAGCGGGAGCCTGGTCGCTGCTATATGTCAAACATAGCGAGCTCGCTGGCAAAACCTGTGAAACAACAGCGATCTCGCTAGCGATCTCGCTGTGTGACGGGAGCTTAAGTGTCCTGGGTTCTTAATTACTTTTTGTCACCTCAACATCTACCAGTGGATGTAGCATCCTATTTCAAACTGTGACCCTGAACAATAGATGCATGAAGGTAGATTCCATAGTTTCCACTCCCCCACCGTCACCGGATATCTCCCATACTCTTCACAACTCCCCCTTCAGAGGGCGCTAGGGGGAAGCACACTACTGTGTTCCCCCGCGCGCCCATATGCAACCTCCCTTTGCTGGGATAACTCATTTTCTTACTGTGGTTATAACCCTTCTTGTGGCAAATGGCAATGTGGTATCACTGAAGCGCAATGCTCCAGCATTGCAGCCTCCCATTTGTCCTGGAGACAATGTGTAATTAGCTGAGGAAGTTGTACGGTGAATTGGCGCCCGTAGATGTAGGGCTGCGAACACTGCAGTGCCCACACAATTACTGGGCCTTCCTTTTCTATCGATGAGTAGGTCACCTCCCTTCATGGATCACACAGTACCCTCTTCTTTTTGGTTTTAAAACGGGCATCTCCGCGAGCTCGCTCAGCCACCCAGGACTGGCAACCACTGGTAGTGCAGTCCAAAATCCCTTGCTAAAAGTAACCAGAAGTGGCGTTAAAGCCCCACCTTCACAGGAATGCTCTGGGACCTGTTCTGGGTCAGAAGCTGATTTGGTTATCCCTCTGCCAATAAAGGAGGAAATGTGTTATCTGCCATCTCGGTACTCAATCTGTGGGTGACAGCGAATAGGTAGGCTGTCTCCCTAGGGAATACCGCCAGCCTTCCATCAGCCCAATTGACTGGGGATAACTCTTTCCGGTCATCCTGGCCAGCTGGGGATACCAATTTCTCATCACCCTGACAAGTTGGGGGCAAAACCTATCCCTCATCTTGACAGGCTGTGGGAAATGCTTTACAACCTTTCTGACAGGTGATAGGTACTGCTTTCCCATCTCCCATCCCCTGACAGACAGTGGGTGCCAGTTTCCAATCTGGACAGGATATGAATAAACCTTTCCCATTGTGGCACCCTAAAGTCCAGTTGCCACGATGACATTGCCTCCCTCGGGGGGTTATGTCATGCTTGGAAGCAAGGAGAGGTATCCACACCAGGTAAGCCCACTACACACAACACCTTCCTGACTCCAGACCAGGATGGGGAGCTCTGAAACCCGAGTTCAGGGGAGGTCCCCTATAAATTCTGGCCTGGCGGAGGGATTAGGCAGTTCAGTTCCTAGGAGGACTGTAAAGAGGTCCCGTGGACTAGAGCAGAATAAATCTCATCCCAGGACGGAGACTAGCCAGTGTGAGAGACCCGTAGGAGAGGGTCTGAGGAAGTGGAGAAGCAGGTCTGGAGAGTGGAGCCGGTTGCCAGGCTCACCGCAGTGTAGAGCGGCAGGAGCGGACATCGGAGTCCGAGGTTGTAAGATAAGATAAGATAAGATAAGATAAACTTTATTGATCCCGGAGGAAATTACAGTATTACAGCAGCAGAACAAAGATCAAGAACATTTCACACATTACAAAATACGTCTATATGGACAGCAGATGTGGGTAGACTGGTACATGTACCTCACCTATTCCCCCCATACACATAGAACTTCACATAGTCTTGGGACGCTTTAAACTTATACATTTGTTAAACATGCCCACAGCTGTCGGAACAAACGATTTTCTGTATCTTTCCTTTTTACACATTAGTTGGATTAGACGCTTGCTGAATGTGCTCTTCTGCTTCGCAAACAGTTCAGAGAGCGGGTGTGTATTTTTGCTCATTATAGCCTTGCATTTCTTATTAATTCTATCCTCTAATACCTCCTCGAAAGTCCTAAGTTGTAGACCCACCGCCGCACTAGCCTTCTTGATAAGTTTATTCAGCTTATTAGCGTCAGCTGTGCGCACACTACTACCCCAGCATATTATTGCAGCAAAGATTGCACTCGCCACAATAGATTGGTAGAACATTTCAAGCATTTTGCTACACACATTAAACGACCTTAATTTTCTTAGGAAGTAAAGTCTACTCATCCCTTTCTTGCAAACCTTCTCCATATGGCACCTCCAATCAAGCTTGCTGTCCAGGTGAACACCCAAATATTTGAAATTCTCCACCATCTCCACATCCTGACCATCAATAGTGATAGGTAAGCAATCCTTCATGCACCTACCATAACTCAACACCAACTCCCTGGTTTTCTTTACGTTGAGTTCTAAATGGTTAGCCTGGCACCAGTCAACAAAGTCCGAGACCACCCTTCTGTATTCCTCCTCCCCCCGGCCTCTCTCAATACCTCCGACTATCACTGAGTCATCAGAGTACTTCTGAAGGTGACAAAGGTCTGATTTATACTGAAAATCAGCTGTGTATAACGTAAAAAGGAATGGCGACAGCACCGTTCCCTGAGGGGCTCCAACACTGCTCCGAACACTATCCGATACGGCCGCCCCCAACCTTACGAACTGTGGCCTGTCCGACAGGTAATCAATGATCCAATTCACTAGTCCCTCATCAACCGCCATTTCAACCAGCTTTTTACGTAATAATAGTGGCTGTAAGGTGTTGAATGCACTGGAGAAATCGAAGAACATGGCACGCACAGTGGTTCCATCATTGTCCAAAAAGGAATGTACTGTTTGTAGCAGATATGGTACAGCATCGTCCACCCCTAGACTCTGCCGATACGCAAACTGAAGGGGGTCCATAAAAGCAGACACCCTCGGACACAAGTAGGCAAGTACAATTCTCTCCAAGGACTTCATTGCAGGCGATGTTAAGGCCACCGGTTTATAATCGTTATGGGAGCTCGGGAAGGTAGTCTTGGGAACCAGCACCAGGCAAGAAGTCTTCCATAGAACTGGTACTCTCTGTGATTGTAAGCTCCAATTAAACAGGTGCTGGAAGACAGTGCACAACTGATTTGCACACACTCTGAGGACACGTGGACAGATACCATCAGGCCCTGCTGCTTTACCAATGACCAGCTTACTAAACTGTTCCCTCACATCATTTTCTGAGATCAAGAAAGTCTCCAACTTCCTCCTCCCAGTTGATATTGCTTGTCGCTCCCCGGCCTTCTCCCCTGTTGACATTGCACATTTATCGTTGAATCTGTTGAAAAACTCATTCATCTCATTAGCCATGATCAGCCACCCACCCCCCTGATCTGACCTTGCCTTAAACCCAGTCAATAGCTTCATTCCAGCCCACACTTCTCTGGAGTTGTTGTGTGACAATTTATTTTCCAATTTAATTCTGAATGCTTCACGGGCAATCTTAATTTTCCCCTTTAAGTCTCTCTGTACAATTTTCATCTCCTCCTTGTCTTTCCTTTTAAAAGCTTTTTTTTTCCTGTTTAGTAGATGTTTCAATTCTTTTGTAATCCAAGGCTTGTTGTTTGCAATACACCAAATCTCATGAATAGGTACAATATTGTCAGTACAAAAGTTGATGTAATCAGTAACTCTCCCGGTAACCTCATTAACATCATCATTATGTTCCCTGGCACATAACACCTCCCACTCTGTGCAATCAAAGCAGTCTTGTAACCTCTTCTCTGCTGCCGGGCCCTGGCTGCCTGTAGCTAGCTGCGACCCTCTCCTCCCGCGTAAAGTCTCTCACCCGTATGGCTGGCAGCTCGAGCCCTTCCCAGGTACCACTCCTCTGGCTGCTGTACCTGAGCTCTCTGGTGCTTGTAAGGGATTCCAGGCCCAGCAGTCAAAACCAGAGGGTGGAAGATTCCAAGTTTCCCAGCCACAATGAAGTCAAGGAGGCACAGCAGCACCAGAGAGCTCAGGTACAGCAGCCAGAGGAGTGGTACCTGGGAAGGGCTCGAGCTGCCAGCCATACGGGTGAGAGACTTTACGCGGGAGGAGAGGGTCACAGCTAGCTACAGGCAGCCAGGGACCGCCAAGAGTAGCACAGCAGGGAGGCCTCAGAACTCGCCGCGTGAGGAGTTCCCCAACTTGCTTCCAGGCCACCCAGACTTTCAACATCTCCTGTGGATGGTACCCTGGACTAAATCTGCCACTTCTAACAGTAAAGGTAACGGAGATTTCAACCCTTGTGTCTGTTGGTTATTCAGTGCCCTCAGTCTTGCACCCTCAATGGCCTACCACCACCATAGACTTTACCAGTTGCCCTGGGGATCCGCTCCTCCCGTGGGGAGCGAAACAACCACCGCTACACTCCCATCATCCCCAGAGGTCCTGCCACTAATAGCCGCATACCATGGGTGGCGTCATGACAACCATCCCTAAACCACTACCCCCTTGCCACGCTTTTAACTAGACCCCCAGGGCCACAGAGCTGGGCCCTCGACCTCCCATGACTTTCCCAGCGGAACTGCTAGCCTGGTCTCCGAGTACCCCACGGCCCTGGGGCGTCTCATAGTTCCTGGCATCACGAACAGGATATCGTTGCCCGATATTAACGGGTACTGTGTGCCACTGACTTTATTGAACTGTGTATAGTCGCCAATGTTACCCCACGAAGAGCCCGGGAGACGAGGGGGCGTGCCGTTGTGGATGGAACCTGGGAAAGGGTGTCAAGAGAGACAAAGGTCCACGTTCTGATGTCAGCCAATGTGACGCAGGAAATCCCCTGCACGTTAAACTCCCCACCTGATGAGTGGTAGACTGTCCCACCGATAAAGACTGAGAGCCGGGTTGCGGATCACTAAGGGGGAAAAATGTCCAATACGAAGGGAGAGCAACCCGTGGTGAATCAGGCTGCAGCCCCAGCGAAGTCGCCAATGACGAGGCCGCAGCCGTGGCGCCCGCATCAGTACTCGTCATGCCATTCATGATGCAGTACATCCCAGGAGCGACCTGGCTACCGCAGTATTCAGGGAATGCTGACACCCTGAATGATTTTAAAGACAGACTAAAAAGTTTATTCGGGGTGTACTCAATGACAGAGGAACAGCGAGTGACAATGCTGATAGGCCAATTGACTAGTGCAGCCCAGCGGGAGGTAATGTCCTGGCTAGACATGAACAAATGGACAGTCAAAAAAATATTTACCAGGTTGAAGGCAGCCTTTGACACCCGTATGGCCGTCGAGCTAAAAGTGTGTTTCGGGTGCAAACAAGGGGTGCAGGACAATATATGGGACTATGCATTGAACCTGCAAGAGGCGCTGAAGACCGTGAAACAAGTAGACCCTGAGAGCATCCTGGATGAAAACAAGCTGCTGACTGAACAATTTATTAAGGAGCTCTGGTCTCAAGGGCCCCGAACCCAGCTGCGTATTTTGGCCCTGCAGAACCCTGACTTGGACTTCGTGCAATTTAAAGATCGGGCCAAATGTGTGCTGAGAGAACCCCCTGCCAGTGGCCCTGCACCCTCCCAGCGGCTGGCCCTAACCTACCACCCAGAGGTGGCGCCTCCTTCCCTAGCCACCAGGGAGGGCAGCGCACAAACCCTAGAGACTATGACACCTGAAGCCTTGCAGTTAAAAGTCCAGCAACTGAACAAAGGGGTGGCCGTCCTGACCAAAGCTGTCCAGTCAATCCAAGGATCCAAGCTGTCGGAGAGAATCCTGTTGGACTCCAACCCTGATGACGTCCTTTGGCTAAGCCAGAGGAGGTACCCCGCCGGCCAAGGACAACTCACCGACTGCTACGATGCTGCAGGACAACCCATCTGCCACCGCTGCAACAAGAGGGACACCTTGCCAGATCCTGCACTTTAAATGAGAAACCCCTGGGTCAGGCGGGCCACCCCTCAAGAATGAGCCCGTCCAGCCCGCAGAGCTGGTGTGACAGGTATGTGGCAGGATGGCCGGTCCTGCCTCTCGTGCTGGATGGCATCCCCATGAATGCTTTATTGGACACCAGCTTGCAGGTGACAACAATGCCTTTACAATACTTTACAAGCGGTACTGGGCCGATTCTGACATAACCCGGATGACAGTTTTACCATATTTGCTAGTAATGGTCAACCCTTACCACAAGTGGGGTTCAAAGAAGTAACTATTAACGTCGGGCATGTAGAACTCAGTGCCCAGGGTATGGTAGTTGTTGATGTTGACCGGCGAGTAACTAACCCAATGCTTACAATAGGCACTAATGTAATTGAAAATTGCCTGGATGAGATTACTGTTTTGTTACAACAGGTTGCCGAGACTGCCAACTTCGGGCAGCAGAGAGTCCTGCAGAAAGAAATAAAGGTACTAATGCAGAGTCAGCGGGTTGAGCTGTCTGGTGGAAACATTGGCAGTGTAAGAGTAAGTGACTCGGTCCCCATTGCAATACCCCCGAGAAGTGAAATGCTAATCTGGTGTAGGGCAGCAATTGGCCTTAGGGGTCAAGATTACAAAGCCCTGGTAGAGCCCGTGTGCTCAGACAGTAGGCCCACTGTCCTGACAGCAAGAGGGATGGTTGATGTCCGCAAGGGGAGAGTACCTGTACGTATACTGAACTGTGGGGAGGAGGTCAAACTGCCAAGGTATGCTACCACTGCTAAGTTGTACAATGTCAGTAACAATGCCATCACAGCAGTGGAGCGCTTGGATTCGTCCGACCAAGCGGAGTACAATGGCTGAGAAGAAGCTGGAGGACTGGTGCCAGAAGCTACATGTAGACACTGACTCCACCCCTTCACACCAAAAGCTTGGAGTTTACCGGGTAGTTCAAGAATATGAATGGGTCTTCAGTAAATATCCTTTAGATTTTGGGCAAATAAAAGGGGTTACAACACCACATCCCCACAGGTGACCATCCGCCCATCAAAGAGAGATACAGGCCAGTACCACCAGCTCACTATCAATGTGCCAGAGATGTTATGGGAAATGAAGCAGGCTGGGGTGATCAGAGATAGTTGCAATCCCTGGGCAGCTCCGCTAGTCCTGGTAAAGAAGAAAGATGGTAAATTGAGAATGTGTGTTGACTACAGGCAGGTTAATCACATTACAGATAAGAATGCTTACCCGTTACCCATAATTGAGAAATCATTAGCTGCATTGAGAACGAGAGAAGACAGCGTTCAGGACACCGATGGGTCTCTGTGAGTTTAACTGCATGCCGTTTGGACTTTGCAATGCACCAGGAACGTTCCAGAGACTGATGGAGTATTGCCTGGGGAACAGAAACTTTGAAACAGTGCTGCTGTACCTTAATTAAGTCATAGTCTACTCCAAGATGTATAAGGACCATTTGAAGCACCTGGCTAAGGTATTTGAGGCATTGTCCAATTTTGGCAAGAAAGTGAAGCCATCAAAGTGCCACCTACTCAAGCCCAAGGTCCGGTACCTAGGACGCGTAGTCAGCACTGGAGGTGTGGCGCCAGACCCTGATAAGGTCACAGCAATCAAGGACTGGCCGAGACCCAATACCATCAAAGAGGTACCACAGTTCTTGGGGCTGGTAGGCTACTACCGGAGGTTTATCAAGGGCTTCACCAAGATAGCAGCATGTTTGCAAGCAGGGGCTGGCTGGCACTTTTCAGACTGGGGGGCAATCACAATGTAGTGGCCCACGAGTTGCAGCGGCAGCCCAACTTTGGCCAGTTTATCACTGGCCGCTACATTAAAGCAGCAGAGGTAAAAGGATTTAAAAACAGGCTGATACATATAGTAGATAAGGGAGCAGAACCGAGCTTACTACAGAGATAAGAGAGCAGAACCAAGCTTACTACAGAGATAAGGGAGCAGAACCGAGCTTACTACAGTGATAAGGGAGCAGAATCGAGCTTACTACAGAGATAAGAGAGCAAAACTGAGCTTACTACAGAGATAAGAGAACAGAACCGAGCTTACTACAGAGATAAGAGAACAGAACCGAGCTTACTACAGAGATAAGGGAGCAGAACCGAGCTTACTACAGAGATAAGAGAACAGAACCGAGCTTACTACAGAGATAAGGGAGCAGAACTGAGCTTACTACAGAGATAAGAGAGCAAAACTGAGCTTACTACTGAGATAAGAGAGCAGAACTGAGCTTACTACAGCGATAAGAGAACAGAACTGAGCTTACTACAGAGATAAGAGAACAGAACCAAGCTTACTATAGAGATAAGAGAACAGAACTGAGTTTACTACAGAGATAAGAGAACAGAACCGAGCTTACTACAGAGATAAGGGAACAGAACCGAGCTTACTACAGAGGTAAAAGAGCAGAACCGAGCTTACTACAGAGATAAGGTAACAGAACCGAGCTTACTACAGGGATAAGAGAGCAGAACCAAGAACCAATGCGAGGCTACCGTCATTAGGGAAAAAAGTCCACTTTTTTCAATATTTTTGTGCTGTTTTACCTTTTTTTTTTTACACTCATAACTCTTATTATACACTAGATGGTGGCCCGATTCTAACGCATCGGGTATTCTAGAATATATATGCAGCTTACATACTGTGACTGACAGAACTTGTTCAGTCAACGTGACTGAACTACACCGCTCCTCCTGTCACCTCTCCTCCTGTCACCGCTCCTCCTGTCACCGCTCCTCCATCTCTCCTCCTGTCACCGCTCCTCCTGTCCCCGCTCCTCTGTCTCTCCTCCTGTCACCTCTCCTCCGTCTCTCCTCCTGTCACCGCTCCTCCTGTCACCGCTCCTCTGTCTCTCCTCCTGTCACCACTCCTTCGTCTCTCCTCCTGTCACTGCTCGTCCATCGCTCCTCCTGTCATCGCTCTTCCTGTCCCCGCTCCTCCGTCTCTCCTCCTGTCACCTCTTCTCCGTCTCTCCTCCTGTCACTGCTCATTCACAGTGCGGCGAGGGGTGACAAAGGGGGGCTGAAAGGATGGACACTTCAAATAGCCGGTGGGAAAGCTGACTTCACTGCCCACTTTCCCGGCCGCTATTTGAAGTGAAGCGCTGTCTCTCTGTAACGGAAATGCCACATCGCTGATTGGTCGCGGAGCAACCAATCAGCGATGCAGGATTTCCGTTACAGAAAGAAAGACGCGATAAGGCAATTTTATAGTAAGATTACACACATACACACTTGAGACTGCTGTGGGCTGAATACACAATAGCTATATACATAATAGAGAATACACAATAGAGATGGCTGCTGGCTGTATAGGTTTAATGTAGTGATGTTGCAAAGCATACTATATCGATAATCTGATTAGCCTGGCTGTGTTTTTCTTGTGACTTCCCCCCGGAGGGAATGCTCTGAACTATAATTATTTTAATTATGTTTTTGTAATTTTTGTAATTTTTAAGAGATTTAATAAAGATTTATGATCATGAAATCGTTATGTTGAATCTTTCCTTTGGATGAGAGAATTGCATCCAGCTGTATAAGATTTAGTGTTTGTAAGGAAAGCAATTTGTGTGGGACTTTGTTTTGAAGACCAGGTGGCAGCCGCCAGCATCCAGCACCAGGTGGCAGCCGCCAGCACCTGGCACCAGGTGGCAGCCACCAGCACCCGGCACCAGGTGGCAGCCGCCAGCATCCGAAAGCCGGAATCAGGCAGCACCCAGCAGCCAACAACACTCAGCAGGCAGCCGCTAGCACCAGGCAGCCGGTGGCAGCCACCAGCATCCGGCACCAGCCACCAGCACCCGGCAGCAGGTGGAAGCCTCCAGCACCCGGCACGCAGCCACCAGCGCCCGGCAGCAGGTGGAAGCCGCCAGCACCCGGCAGCAGGTGGCAGCCGCCAGCCAGCACCAAGTGACAGCCGCCAGCACCCAGCAGCTGGCACCAGGTGGCAGCCGCCAGCAGCCGGCACCAGGTGGTAGCCGCCAGCACCCAACACCAAGTGGCAGCCACCAGCACCCAGTAGCAGGCGGCAGGTGGCAGCCACCAGCACCTGGCACCAGGTGGCAGCCGCCAGCAGCTGGCACCAGGTGGCAGCCGCCAGCAGCTGGCACCAGGTGGCAGCCGCCAGCAGCTGGCACCAGGTGGCAGCCGCCAGCAGCTGGCACCAGGTGGCAGCCGCCAGCACCCGACACCAGGTGGCAGCCACCAGCACCCGGTAACAGCCACCAACTTGAAGCCGCCAGCTGCCGGCACCAGGCAGCCGCCAGCAGCCAGCACCCGGCAGCCTGCCCCAGCCCCCCCATGCACACAGCAGCTTTCCCCAGCCCCCCCACGCACACAGCAGTCTGCCCCAGCCCCCCCCACACACACAGCAGCCAGCGCAGGCCCTGCCATACACACAGCAGCCTGCCCCAGCCGCAGCTTACACACACAGCAGCCAGCCCAAGCCCTGCCACTCACATGCCAGCCTGACCCAGTGCCCCCCGCATACACAAAAGCCTGCTCCAGCTCCCCCCCCACACACACAAAGCAGCCTGCTCCAGCTCCCTCCCCACATGGTCACTTACTCACTGCTGCTGTCCGCCTGCAGTGATGACTGTGCTGGCCTGGGAGTGAATGGAGAGCGAGCTGCTGCCTGTGGAAGTAGTGCCATGTGGTGGGGTGTGTGTGCGGTGCCCCCAGGTCCGGCGCATAGGAGAAGCACTGGTTTGCAGGTGGCGGAAATAGCGTTTCATGGGCGGGACTCAATTCAGGAGAGGTAAGCGCACGATTTCTCCTATCTCCACCCTCAAAGAACGTGCTGCTGTGCCATGCAGTGTCCCGGCCGGCAGCATAGCATTCACTAGTGCACCGCGGCGCCCCTCTCAGCAGCCCAGACTGGCGGGCAGTAGCGGCCAGTGGCGGCCGACCGCAGATGCAATTAAATATAAGCTGGCCAGCGGCCAGAGGAGCGGGCGCGGCAGCCCAAAGTACCGCCGCCCATAGGGAAAAGTTGGGCGGCCCTGAACTGTTGATAATCCACTGGCCTGGGGGGCAAATACCTCCCTGCAACCCGGCCCAGTCCGCCCCTGTTTGCAAGACCCAAGACCTCCTGGTGGGCCAGTCCAAAGAGACCAAA